>JAJHJA010000376.1:0-600000 GCA_021202915.1 Heliconius himera | reverse complement strand
TAAAAGACAATGGCCCAAGTTTCGACTATAATGCCAGATTGGATAGATTAAGGGTCCGTATAAAAGAAGAAGCGACATTCGATGAGAAGAAATGGGTCACATTTTAGTCGTTTTCTTTCTTTGCCTGGCTGGTTTGCCTTTGTTCATTCTTAGAAACTTCCGATTCTGAGATTAAAGCTAGAAAGTACGAATCTCTTATGTTGCGTCCGATAACTTATCATATGATAGACTGCTTTTACATACATAAGAAGAAGATATATGTCTGATGATAATAGTAAGTAAACCGTTTTAGCTTTTAATTTTTATTTTTTTTATTTTTCAGGACCAATTTTTTGTTAGTAAAAAAATATACTGAAAATGTCTTGTGAACGTGTATTGCATTCTATTTGACATATTTGTAGTATAGTTAATAGCTACTGGTCCGTTATGCTTAGAGAGTTTATAAATTATTTTTATTTGCCGGTTCAGTTATGTAAAGTAAGGAAGGGTTCCGGTCCAGGTCCGCCACCTAACGCGGAAGGGGTCGAAAGTGGAAAACGAAGTAATATATAACAAACCTGTCTTAGTAGTGAAGTAAATTGCGCAAAAATACTTAAAAAAGTTTATATATATATTTTTTTTAAACGACAAAACATTTTTTTAATAATTGAATATATAGGGTATAGCGTTGGATAATTGATCATAAAAAATATTTATCTTAAAATAAACAACACAAGACTAGTTCATAGTGGTGCTGTAGACAGTATCTGACAAAGCATTAAGTTTGTGGGTGCGATCCCCACATTATTAACCTGTTCTAGTAAAGCAGCAGCAGCATCTAATGCGGAATTGTACTTATCTCTTATTAGGGCGGTAAGTAATTTTTTTTTAAATTTTTTTAGGCAAATTTTTTGATTGCAAATTTTCTGGTATGGGCGGGCACCAGACCATTCTGGGGTGGGCACGGCCCTCCCGGACCCCCCATTTCTATGCCCGTGTCTCGACTCTTTAGGAAGAGAATCAAGACCGTCTCCACATGGGCGTAGGAAGGGTAGGGTAAGGATCTACTTATCAAGAAAAATCTTGAAGCTATTTTTTTACTTTATTATACAAGCCTAGCAGTAATAACTCACAATTTTCATCAGCTAAAGTTGTTATTCTGACTCGTGTGCAATAAACAAAGTGTATAATGTCAGCACTAGCTTTAAATTACATCGAATGCGTTGACTAACTATAGGAAGATCGATGATTATAGCTGGCATTCCGAATATACAGGATTCTGAACTCATCAATCAAGCGGAAATGTTTTCATCTGCAGTTGCATGCGATGCATCGTGTTATATGTATGCGCTGCTACTATTCAATTCTCGTTTGAATATTTCCACCTGTCACTATTTTGAAATAGATATTGAATAGTGTATCTCGATTACTTTGTTTTTTTTAGTTCAGCCTTCGTCATTTATATTTATTTTTACTTTTTTTTCGTTCGAATAAAGATAAATCTAACTAATATACTAAAATGTAAGTAGACTAAATTTTATATGCCTACCAATTTTTCATTGGAAAATCTGTTGAGTAAACGTCGTATATTATAGTCAAAGATAAGGACCAATATATTGGAAAAAAAATAAGATACGTTCTTGGCAATCGCTTCGTAAATATTGTTACAGATGATAAAAAATCATGCATAAAAGAAACAAAGGTTATGCCAAAGTTAATATTATAATGTCCCACGTATATTTCCGACCCTTTTATCCCTTTTAGAGCGCCACACGAGCCTGATGAGCTATAAGATGGATGGCTCATGAGGTACCTTCTCTCGTGTAGTCATAATCTTGGGTTATATATTAAGTTCAAGAAAAATTAATATGAATACATTTACTGAAGATGAAGCTACTTTCTTTCTGGGTTTACCTTATAAATGATGCTGTCTCGAAACCGTGGTAAATTGTTCCTGAAAGAGAAAAAAGTATTATAATTTCCATTTGAGAATATTGCGCTTGAAATGACAGGTAAGTATTAAATGCTGAGTAGTATTCTATCTATCAATAATTTAAATAATATCGTATCGGTCATCTACTTTACTTTTAAATTATGCTTAAGATTTTTTTAGTAAAATGTTTTTTTAATAAAATGTTTTTTTAAACGCAATATATTGCTAATCTTGCTTTAAAAAACAAAACATATACAAATAATATGAATATAGAAAAATATTATTCGATTTGAAGTTAAAAATACAATTGAAAAATTAAATAACAAAACATAACTTAAGAACTTAACAGCGCGCATATTCTATGAAAATATGACACTTTATTTTAAACATCATTAGAATCTATCTATTCGAAGAGATAATATAACTGAAATTGATGTGATTTTCTTGTTCTTCTAAATTACAGGTAGATAAGTGGTGGCAGGTTTTCAATGATGTTTAACGGCCGAGAAGAATTCACCTCACGTAATCCGCGTAATGGTGCCACGTTTAGCAATTTAGATATCGAGGCTCTAAGCCCTTGGAATTTATCAAATAAGAAAAATATAAAAGTATCGTTATAATAGTACCTAGTTTTATATTTAAATATAGGTATTAATTACATTTATTGAAAGTTTTATATAAGATTCTTAGAATATTAAGGCATTTACAAGGACATTCAATAACAAACACATTGAATTATATATATTTTTTAACTTTACATTGTATCACCTACAAAGCAGGGTAGACAGAGGGCACCCAGTGTTAAAATTCTCCGTTCCTTACTTAACGCAGATTTTTTGAGGCATTGCGCGTTGAGTGGTTAAACTCATCGCCGCGCCTTACCTTGCCACCAGAACGAAGTTAAATGGTGTGGGCACTCATTTTGTATGAAATTAACTAGATATATAACTTTGTAATAAGTGTTTTCTATGAAGTACTGTTTAATTTTCATTTTTCGGATTTTTTACTATATTTGTAATGTAAGTAAGTTCATTCCTACCTATCTACCTACCTACTCTATAGATTTTGATTACGGCGAATTTCATACAAAATGTGGCAAAATCGATAAATAAATGCTCGTATCCTTTGATTGTATTGACTTAGAAGCTTGATTTTTTTCTATGCTTATAGGGAACATAGACTTAAACATTAGATATTAATGTCAGCTTGAGACCTAAACCTGTTCTCAAAATAAATGGTCTTGACAGAGAGACAGGTGGTATTGGTTCGATTTTTACATTTTAAGGTACAGAACTCTAAAAAGAGAAAAGAAGACGAAGAATTATTATAACAAAAAAATGTTCATAAGTATACAGTCAATACCCACATGTCTCATAACAGGATATCATCAATGCTCGGTCACAATACATACACCCGTACGTATTCAGAGGCGACCGACGTTCAGCCGATTACAAGCCACCAGCCCGCTTTCACTATTATTGGCGCACACGGTACGCCCGGTGCTTACGAAAACATGTGTCCAACGAATCGATACCTCTTGGACCTCGTGGTTTTATGGCACAAAATGGTTCTATGTTGCTTAATATATCAAACAGTTTAAGATAAAAATATTATTAATATGGAGCCCAATCACGATAATTTAATGTTTCAAACAAAAGCTTATACTTTAGCAGATTGATATTATCAAAGTTTAAATGTAAACTAAGTCTACTATAGGAAAATATAGAGTAATGAGTATAAAAAACCACTATATATAAGTAACCACTATAAGTACAGACTTATTGACCACTTGGTCAGAGCACGTGGTCGGTTTCAGGAGGCGCGGATTCGAGTCCCGCTACGTTCAAATTTTTATACGTTTTCAAAATAAATATTTTTCTTTCCTAAGTGTGGAATAACACTTTAAAAAAATGTTTACAAATACTATATCTGTATATAATAGTTTTATTATAATCTCTATTATAATTTTATTCTATAATATTTTTTCATAAATAAGAGAAGATGTTAAAAGACATCTCAATCTCAATCAATAAAGGTTATAAAACATCTTCTCTTATCAATCTATCAATTTATGTATATTGTTTTAATTAAAATTTTATATAAAAATACATTTTAAAAAATACATTATAAACCACAAAACTATGTTCCCCTTAGCGTGAATTGAAGATAATTGTACGTGTAAAGTTACCTCGAAAACATTTATGGAAGGGTTACTTGATTGCGGAATGTACCTAAATGAGAGAGTTTAATTAGTTTTAATGCCCACAATTACACAAACATACAGAAACAACTTTGTTCTTTTTTTTGTATATTTGTATAATTATAACTAAATATATTTTGATTTTTAAATTATTTTATTTAACACATACGACTATAACTATAACATAGACTGTAACGCGACGGTTGTGGTTTCGATACTCACTCGACGGAATTAATTATTATTAATTAATATTTTCATGCGCGGCGTTGAGTTCCGCTACATAACACGCAATGCCTTCAGATTTCGGCGGAAAGTGAGGAATAGAGTGTCTTAACACTAGTTTCCCTCTGCTTACCCTGCTCTGTGCGGGATACAACGTGAAGCTGATTTTTTAATATTTTCATTTCTTTGCTCTGGCATCAAGGCAAAAGCCCGAATGTGAGTTCTACTACCCAACAACGCGCAATCCCTTGAAAAATTCAGCGGAAAGTCGGGAATGGAGTGTCTTAACACTATGTTCTCTCTGCCTACCCTGCCGTGAGCGGAATAAAACGTGAAGCTGATTTTATTTTATTTATTTTAGTTTAGTATAAAAAATCTAAATATAAATATAGGTTGCTAAATAAAATTTAGTATGAATAACTTAAATAGGGCAACCTTATTTAGCTCATATTTTAGTCAAAGAGGAAAATATTGAAAGCGATCTTATTTCTAAAAAGTCACAAGTAATTGAATGAATCGTTACGTATTCACGAAAAAGTCCAAAAAAATAGAGCAATTAGCAAATGAGGCCTTTGACTTGAGCGCCAGCTTAATAATTTAAACTCACTGAAATATTTAAATTAATTTTGATAGCTGCTTAACTCGTAGTCACGTTACACGGACAGCGTTACTTGATGAATAATGAATCCATTAAACCATGAGTCGTGGTGCAAAGGCGCAATGTTTGACTGTAAATGTGACTGTTGTGGGTTCGATTCCCACTCGAGGAAATGAAAACTGCAAAACGCGGTGGCAAGGTTCGCTACTCAACACGCAATGTTATTAGAATTCGGCGGAAAATGGAGAGCGAAATCTCATAAAAAAAAATAAGTAAAAAAACTTAACATTTTACTTAAAGTTTTCTATTAGATGTTAACTAAAAGATGACAAAGAAGCGGATAAAAGGCAGAATGTGGCAGAGATAGCGAAGCGAATAAAATAGTTTATTTGTAAAGGTAGACATGGAATGATAGTAAGACAATGTGAGTGAAGATAAAATGTATGAGATATATTTTATTATTATTCAGCTTCACACTGTATCCCGCACACAACAGGGTAGGCAGATGGGAACCTAAAGTTAAGGCACTCCGTTCCCCACTTTCTGCCCAATTCTGGAGGCATTGCGTTCTAAGTCGCGGAACTCGCGCTTTGCCTTGACACTAAAGCGAAGAAATGGAAATATATATTTAAAAAAAATTTCATTTCCTCGGGTGGGGATCGAACCCACAACCAGTCGCGTTTACAGTCACACTTTGTACCCATGCGCCACGACTGGCCTCAAAATGTATTGTACATATGGAATTATAGGTTGAAAAATGAAATAATTATATATTGTTTGATTTTTCACTGCACTGCACTGCGTTTTTTCTGCCTCTATCCGAGTAAAAATATGCTAGAACGATAAAAAAAAACTTATAATGAACTTATATTTGAATTACAATCATAAATCAAGGTTGATTTAATAAAATCTAATTATACGGTCCAATGAAGCACACTTGATATCTTCGAAAATAACGAAAAAAATAAAAGAAGACCTTTATGTCTTTAGAATAATTTATTAACATTGTGAGACACATTTTTTTCAGCTTCATGCTGTATACCGCACACAGCAGGGTAGGCAGAGGGAACCTAGTGTTAAGACACTCCATTCCCCACTTTCCACCAACTTCTGGAGGCATTGCGTGTTGAGTGGCGGAACTCAACTCCGCGCTTTCCCCTCGACACCAGAGCGAGGAAATGAAAATATAAATGTAAATACATATTTCATCATTGACACATAATATTAAGTTATTATTTTTTTATATAACGTTTTGTAGTTTTAATATATTTTTGATTATATAAAACACGACACATTTAATAATAAATAATTATCATTTTTAGAAGAAAATATCGAATTAATTAATAAGTAAGTATATCATCTATACACTTGCGATACTATCGTCTCTAATCAAACGTAAAGAACGTTAGAAAGTAGTATTTTTGTGGAGAAAAGGAATAATAATAATAATAATATAATAATAATGTGTAATATTTTTGTTTTTTTTTGTTATTTTTGCCCCTTATTTTTTTTTGTTTAAACCTTTGGACAAAGGTTAATAATTTAAGAACTATTTTTTTCACTAAATATACTTTCTATGTTACATTTTTTAATATAATAATTCCAAGAGAAAATCAAAATTAGCATACTAAACTGATTGTTGTTAAAAAAAATGTCAGACTTAGTAAAATGAGTAAAATAACATGCATATCTAAGTATATTGTAAATTTCCAAGTAATTGTATCGTTGGATTTACGACAGAGATAGAGGCGCCTCGCTACAATGGCCTAACCCAAAATGCTTATTTATACGGTAAGATTTCACCTTACCTTCATGTATAGGCTGTACTTAAACTCCTTGTAAAAAATGTTATTTATATTACAAAAGATTATCTATGTAAGTTAAATAAATATTTTCTAAAAATTACTTGCCTTTCTACCATTCTACTATTATTATTTTTTAAACATGTATGACTTCTCTTTTTTTTAAAACGAACAATGAAAAAGAAAGTAGGAAAATATTTATATTTGTTATATTTTCTTTTATACAGGTAAATACAATATATTACTTTCTATATTTTCTATTTAAATTGAAGACAGAAAGCTGCGACAAATCACAGGCTCTTTATTTCTATGATAGAACCCGACGACCTCCCATTTACATACACTTTGCCTAACACCCTTAAACCTTTTTTTTTAACGTTGGAAAATATTTTGTATTGCACAATCGCTATAGGAACTTCTAAGAGGCTTGAAAAGGTGTTTTAAATAAATGACTAAGGAGTTACACTACAGTAATTTAGGTACTTACTTTAATATAATAGGTTAGGTACTTACTTTAATATAAATAATAATCGAGAATAGGTTATAATAAAAAATATAAGCAATGAAAGAAGTAATATAAAAATATTGTTATAAATTTTAGAATATTATTAATTTATATCAAGTAAAAATATCACATTGGCTGTTTCAATATTTTTAGTATATTTGAGTGTAATTATAAGGTTTTATAAAGAATAAACAAGTTAATATATTTGCAAACTTCCCTTTACGACAAATCCCTTGGGAAGTCTTAGTTTTCCAGTAATATAACATACTTCCCGCTTTCGCTTTAAATTTGTATCACGCACAGCGTTTGTTCCACTATTTTAGGTTCAAGTCTTCTTTCGTTAATGAATTGAACCAAAAATAGTTTCACACTTTGCGTCGACACCAGAACGTAAAAATTTGAAATATTAAATATTTAATTTCCTCGAGTGGGAATCGAACCCACAACCTGTCGCTTTGCAGTCACATTTTGTGCCCCTACGCCACGACTTGTCTCCAACAGCCTAGCATCGATTAGTTGCTCTTATTATCGGGATGGCTTATAAATATATGTACCTCAATATCAGACGGTGCTTAAATTTTATTTTTTATTTATAATTGATAGGTTTTTATTTTGTTTAAATTGTAATTAATGAAAAGCATAGAAAAATGAAGTAAAGTCTTTTCATTAAAACATATAGAAAAAGCATACTTTCGCTAATACTATACAGAAAAATCTAGTTGAAGAAATATTGTTATTTATAATTTAATTGTTTATATAAATATAAACACTGTACATTTGTCAAGGTGAATGAAAAGTGAAATTCTTAGAGATGGATTGAGTCGCCTAGTTTCTTGTCTAATATTATATATTTTTGACAAGAATATATAAAATCAAGAATCTCTATATAAAAATTAGTTGAGATAAAGAAAATAAACATATCTACACAAAGCTGTATGCCATATTGTTGTTAGCACTATCAAGAAATAAAAAGGGAAAGTTTACCCCAAGTGTAGAAAAGTGCTATTATAAAAATGAATAGATTCCATAATCTTTTAGTCGAATTCGAAAGGGGCAATCAATATCGATTTAGTTCAGTCGCAATAGAAAAGTAATGTTAGAAATGAAAAGCACTTTTCCACGTGGACGAGAGCGATAAAAATCGGCCGATCATCGCCAGCTCGGACAGGGCGGGGGTGGCTCGATTACAACAATTATTTTGATTGGTACAGCGCTTTACCCTTGACCACTGGCGGACCCTGGCGATACCGGACTGATGATACCGGATTCTAATGAATGAATCAAAATAAAGACCATCATTGTCAGGCTGTCGCGCAGCAGGAAGAAGGAGCGTTAGAAGGAATTTATTATTTATTTATATTTTTATACTTATTAAGAAAACGTATAAAAAATTTAACCTAGCGAGATTTGAGCCCGCACCTATTTGGAAACCGTCTAAGCGCTTTGACCAACTAAACTTGGAATTTTTGTTTGGCTGGAATGGGGATGAAACTATGTTTCTTTCCTAAGTATGGAATAACACTTAAAAAAAATTAAAAACAATATTTTTATTTCTTCGCTCTGGCACCGAGGCAAAATCCCGACGTTGAGTTCCGCCACTCAACACGCAATGCCTCGGAAAAATCGGCGGAAACTGGGAAACGGACTAGGGCCCTGCTGTGTACTATGATATATGCAAGAGACAGCGTGAAACTGATCTTTTTATTTTCATTGTTAGTTAGCGACAAAAGTCCTATTTACTTTTGATTTTCTCCTGAATAGTAAGTAAATAATATTTACTTTTGAGGACTTGAAAAATTCATTTTAATAATAAAATAGAAGATAAAAGTTCTAAGTGTAAAATAAAAAAGGTGTGGAAAAACAGCCTCGAGACTTTTTTCTTTTTGTTTCAGAATAAATGCGCGACACAATGAATAAAAATTGTATTCCGAGCAACGCAACGGTACAAAGCTTCAAGCAAGAGCTAGTCATTTCTTTTGTCTTTCGGTTTTCCATTAAAATTTGTTATAGTATAATATTTAAAACTGTTACATGAAAAGTTTACTTAGTTAAATCATATTTTCTATTGTTTATTTATAATTAATATAATATTTGATTCAATATTCAAAACTTTATAAAACGGTTGAAGTCTAAAAAAACAATAATAAAAAAAATAAACTCAAATTCATATTGCATTAGAATAATGATTGAATTGAAGTAATAAATCCTGTTAATGACATTAATGAACCCCATTTAAATTCTAAACGAAGTTCTAAATTATTCATACCAGCCAGAGCTCGCTGTCTGTGTCGCATTTGACTCTCTCAATTAGGTGTCTGTCTCTTAACAGACCTTATCAGTATAACTAAGAAATCTGCAAAAACAAACAGAACAGGCGAAGTGTTCGTAAAGCAAGCAGGTCATTAAAGTGAACAATTGAGGCGACGCAAATTGAGATTTCAGAATCCATTTCATGATCTAAATCGGAAATACCTCACGTACATTCACTGGGTTTTAATGATTAGAAATTCCACGGCTGTAATACATCTTCCAAGGTGAATTGGGTTTTTTTTTCCTTTTACTTGGTTTATTTTCATTGATGTTTTTAAATGAGTAACTAACTTCTAGTAGAGGCCAGTCGTGGCATCTACTAGGTGGAAATGTAATATTTATTTAAATTTATATTTTAATTTCGGGAACGGAGTCTTAACACTAAGTTCGCTCTGCCTACCCTACTGTGTACGGGATTCAGCGTGAAGGTGATTTGATTTTTAACTTATAGTATTTTAACTATATTATTTATTACGCATATATAAAAAACGACCATTTTATAATTAAAAAAATCTATTTTTTATAGAAATCTTACTGCTTTATGTTGTCTCCTTTTTTGACTGGTTATTTAAAAATAAAAAAATATATATTTATGAATTACTATATGTATGTATACCTTTATTTATTTTTAATGAGTATATTTCTTTTATAAATATTCTAAATATTTCAATGCATTTGAGCGAGAGACTGAATAGTAAATAATGTTGAATATTACAGCATCTTTTATCTCGTAGTTCAAATATCCTAAAGTAGATTTCCCACAAGAACACTCGTGAGGGGAATCACGTTCACTTCATATGAACAGATTAAAACGAACACGAACTTATCTGTACCTAGTGGTCTTTCTAAATCTATTTTGATCTAAGTTTCTAATACGTATAACGTGGACTACATTTCAATTATTAGAGTAAATACACTGAATAAGAATATTATACACGAAATATTTCAATTTCTTTGTATTTATTTAGTAATTTATATTTATTTAAATGTATAAATATACATTTCTTCGCTCTGGTTTCGAGGCAAAGCGCGGTGTTGAGTTCCGCAACTCAATACGCAATGCCTCCAGAAATCGATGGAAAATGGGAAACAGTGTCTTAACATTAAGTTCCCCCCGCCTTCCCTGCTTTATTTGTTTGATTTTTATTCTAGTACGTATAACGTGGACTACATTTCAACCATTGAGGTACGTACAAAATGAGAATATTGTACACAAATCATCAATTTCTTTGTGTTAAATCAGTTTCACGGAACGAATATTTAAAAAGCTCTTGATTTATTTTTTACCTTTCCTTTTGTCTTATCAATTTTTGAATAATTTGTATCATTATTTTCATATAACGAAATATTGCTAATATATAGATTAAAAAAATTTTGTAAATAAAACAAAAGTGACAAAGATTTAAAATATTTTTAAGTACACCCACCCCTCTAAAGATAAGCCTTACTTTACTGTCTGGAGTATCAGGAGCCACTTAGCCTTATCTCTTTATTGGAGCTTCAGCCGAACATTAACAACATGCTGCTCAGCTCTCAAGTTAAAATATGGCAGTCGTAGCAACAAAAAAAATGTAATAGCTTACTTTGTACCTTAATTGTGGAAATCAAAAAAATATATATACAGTGAACCGTTGAAAGTCATTTAGTACTTTTATTTCTTTTCTAGATATTTCAATTGGATTTATTGTCTGTCTGTGTGTGTTAGCACAAGGTTCCCTCTACCTACCCTGCTGTGTGCGGGATACCCCGTAAAGTTAATTTTAGCTACGTATTTTAATACACAAATGCGAACCATTTTATAACACCGCAAAATAATAAATAATTTATTCAAGGTAACGAAGTATAAGTTTCAGAACGTTACTTTTCCATGTTTTAGTATGAAGTCGGTGTTTAATCTGCACAAGACTAGAACTGTAACTTTAAACAAGTTTTCTACCGTAGCAAAATGTACAATACCGCGCTCAGCTCAGCGTGGAATTATAAAGGTGCATCTAGTTTTCATCAGAAACTATTAACAGACTGGCTATGTTTATCTTTGAAATTACAAACTTCTAATAAAGGGATCTCTTAAATGGGAAAAGAAAAGAAGCGCTAAAATGATTTTACTCATAAATACGCTTTCATCTTTTCGTACTTTACGTTCAAAACAAACAAAAATCTCTATGAAGTATTTTCTCTTCTTTTTTGTTTCTCGTATAAATTGTTAGCTAGCTTTGTTGTTAAATGAACCGCAGAATTTTAGACTCGACAATAATTAAAACTAGTACCTACTTAAAGAGCCCCCACGACTTTAGTCATAATCTAAATGATTATGATATATCATTTTATTCTTTACTTGATAACAACAATTTTGGTTTAAGGATGCTTTTGCTTAAACCAAAATTTGTTGGGCAAACTATAAATAGTATGTTAGATATTTTATTATGACTGAAACGACAGGACATTTCATTTTACTATTTACTTTAATTCGTGAAAGGTCATATAAAGGTAAAAATATTTGCTCTTGAAAATGTAAATATTTACTTATATAAGAATGTATACATATCTAGCTAGATACAATAACAATAAGCATTATGTGTAAATTTTCTCAAATCCATAATTTGATGCCTAAGAAAGATATCTTAGTAAAGAAATAACTATTTTCTACTCCACGTGTAACCATTGGAAAGCTAAGCTCGTATTACATTTGACCACCTCTAGTACCTTTGCTTACTTCAATAACTTTCAAATCAAAATTGCCGCATTATAACAAAATGTAAAACAATTTTATTTCATACAATATTGTTCAAATAGCAGGAAATATCACAAAAGTTGTACCGTGTAAACATTAGCCGTAGGAGAGAAAAAAGCGACCGCTCACAAATCACTGTCATTTGATAAACGTGATCTATTCATTGATATGCTTAAATAAATTTACATAAAGCAAAAGTAAGGGAACTGGAAACTTGCTTAATGCCTAAGCTTATTTCGGGATCACTGACAAGGGACGTCTCTATCTAAAGAAAAATTACCGATGGTTAAAACACATTTATATTATTGTACACAAACTAAACATAATACTTTAAAATAATAATTTTAACAAAAAAAAAATCAGCTTCACGCTGTATCCCGCACACACAGCAGGGTAGGCAGAGGGAACCTATTGTTAAGACACTCCGTTCCCCACTTTCTGCCGAATTCTGGAGCCATTGCGTGTTGAGTGGCAGAACTCAACGCCGCGCTTAGCCTCGACAGCGAAGAAATGGAAATATACATTTAAGTAAATATGTCATCTCCTCGAGTGGGGATCGAACCCACAACCAGTCGATTTTACAAGTGCAGCTGCGCTGCGACTTTATGCACAATAATGTAAAATAAAAGTCAAATTTGTTAAGAAATTTTAATAATTTAAATGATGAACTCTCTATATTTTTACATTTCAAACACTTCACTTTTTCAAAGCTAATGGGATCGAAATGATCGCAATTTTTTACTCACAGGCATCCTTAACTTGCTTTTGTTTTATTTTTTTGCTATGTTTATTACTTGAATTATAAAAAAGTGACAATAGATTTTATCGTAATTTTAAAACATGAAAGAAATACTAATATCTCAATACTTACAAATAACTAATCTATTTATTTTTTAATGTTATTAATAATATTTATATCGTAAGATGGTTTTACTACCTTAAAATATTATACACAGAGTCTTTAGTATATTACGTCAAGTCATACTTTATAGCCATACCATTTTATACCCCACGTACTCGTAGTTTAATAATTCAAGCTCCAAAACTTAGACCGTATAACGGATTATAGAAATTACTTGTTGTTTGTTGGCATCTTGTATTGTTTCTCTTTGTTCAACTGAATAATTAATTAAATATCAACGAAAAATAAAAAAGATTTCCATTTTTCAGTTAATATACAATTAATCCAAAAATTTATATTGCATTATTATTAAAGAAAGAACATTATTATTAAAGAAAGAAGAAAAAAAAGATCAAAAATATCAAAGTGAGTGAAATGTTTGATTTTATTTTGTAGTTATAATTATAGCAAATATAAATATTGAATATAATATAAAAATACCGTAAATATAAGTTATTTCAAGAAACAATTCAAAACCTATTTCTTAAATAATTTATAAAATAAATTATTCACTGGATTGTGCCAGTCAAAGTGAGTATGTAAATAATTAAAGTTACTAAAACCTATAAATAAACTGGTAAACCGTAAAACAACATTTCAACTGAGTAAATAGAAAATATTAAATTATCAAGCGACGTACAGGTACTTGTTTCAACAATACATTATCTAATATGGCAACACATTCAACAGGTAAGCCGTTGTAGTGAGAGACATCCGTCAAGGGAACGTGCACAGCTACGGCGCGCTACGGAGCGCTGGCGCGGCGCGTGCGGCTACGACGCGGGCGGCCACTCCGCGCCTCTATGTAACAGAGATGGGGCCTACTAAGGAATAGAGCTACTTACGGGAGCGCTGGGCTACGGGGCGACAGAGTGCCGGTGGATCAGCACTTGTGACAGCGTGTGAGGCCGCGTGGCCGGGCTGCGGCAGACTGTTGCTCCCGGGGCCGCTTCACTTGTTACGTGCCACCCGCCGCCCTGCACGACGCCACCCCAACACACCCCCCCCCGCCCCTCCCCCCTCCTCACCTGCCCGCCGCCCGCCCTCGCCCGCCGCGCCCCGGTCACGCCGTGCGACTCTCCCCCGGGTGCGCCACCCCGCATCCGCTCACCAATATCACGGGTCTTTCACTTTGCAACGTCCTTACCTTACCTAGGCGAGGTACGTATCAAAGTCTACCTTTCAAATCGAAAACGCTTCAAAACCTTTTGAATGAATTATATTCATTCAAAAGGGTTAGCTTGATGAATTATATTAGTACTGAAAGCTTCTTATTTTTTATATTAATAACTGTGAAAAATTCCTATCGACAACTGTAGATTAGTAGTAGTAACTCCTGAAGTTTGCTTAATTTCCTCTACAAGTTATTATATGTTATTTTATGTAGTATTAATCTACATTTTTTTATACTTGTAATTTTTTTTGTAAGGATATATAAATAAATATATTTATTTAGCAATTAAAGAAAATTGGTAACATCTCTCTATGTTGGTCTCCGTTAAAAAGAAAAATATTATGAAATGATCGTTAACCAGTTAATATATAAAAAAACTTTACAATAGTACTTCTTCTTGTCATTTCTTTAAAAATGAAAATTAATAAAAAAATGTGTTTAAGATATAGTGAACAAACATTTTTACTATACACTATATTAATCGTATTGTGTAATTGAAAACAAAATCTTGTTTTTCTTCGTTTATCTAAAGGTCAATATTAGCACATTCAATAAAAACATATGTCTGTATGAAATTTTATATAGTAGTTTACTTTAATATACTTTTATTTAGAAACGTCATTTCTTTTAATCAGTTTTAAAATCCCCCCACGAGTCATACCATACCGAGTTTAACCTTGACTTAAAGATTAAGTAGGACACGGTCTGCAAGGATACTATGGCAGTAAAAAAAGTTTGACAATTTAGAAATTGTAAAAATTTAGTTGTTGTAAATTAATTATTTTATGCATATATTTTTTTATTTATAAAGGAAATAATTTATAAGCATCAACTATTTTCTATTTATTAATATTTTCAATATAAAAGGTCAGGTTTCATTATTCTAGTCTTGGATATAATTCAGTAGTGGTCCATCCTCATTTTGATAGAATGTGGACCTTCCTGCTTAATGCATTTTTCTTTCTCTTTATTAACTTAAAATAATTATATATATATATATATATATATATATATATATATATATATATATATATATATATATATATATATATATATTTGTAATACTTTTCTCTTCCTATTATATAAAAATGAGTTAAGTCGTCGCGGATGACTTTTTGAAGTACTTGTAAACGATATAACATTGTCCGGGCGCTTATTATTTTAAGGAACATCATTACGACAACGACAATTTATTATTTATTGTTTTTTCGATCATTGTTAGTGGGGGGGGGAAGTTGAGCGATGCGAGCAGGAGGTAGTAATATATTATGATGATGGATTTTTTTTATATTTTGGTTTGGCTGTACATGCTCTCTCACTTGATATCTATACTGCAGGGATCAGCTTCACGCTGTATCCGCGGTATACAGCATGGGCGGGGCGGCTGCGTACGGACACAGCAGGGTAGGTACAGGGAACCTAGTGTTAAGACACTCCGTTCCCCACTCTCTGCCAAATTCTGGAGGCATTGCGTGTTGATTGGCAGAACTCAACACTGTGCTTTGCCTTGACACTAGAGATAAGAAATGGAAATATAAATTTAAATAAATATTTCATCTTCTCTTCCAGGCAACTAATCCAAATTTCGCAAGGATATAACTAAAACATAAATCGGTGCAAAGTGACGTAGGAAAACTATAACACCTATATACATACATAGCTCATCATCAAATATCCGCGAATGCGAATATTCGTTACATCAATATTCCATGTCAATACATACATATTTGCTGAGTTTTTTTTTCTTGACTTTGGGGAATGAAGCTTTACAATTAACTCGGCAATTCTCGGAACTAAATAAAAACGTAGCACACCCCGTTCGAACGAGACTGCCCGCCCTATACAATTGTCACCAAATTTGAACAAAAACTGAATATTCGCATTCGCGAAAGTCGGTCGTAGATATTTGTATTCGCGTTCCTTTTCGAGAATATTCTAAAAATTACATTCCTTACATCACTAGTATGGAATACCTGGGGCACCCAGGCCATATATGAAATATTATGATATTATTTTATGTCCATTTCATACTTTATTTTGGTAATCAATACAATTCCTAGTGATTGTATAAAGTACCCGCTGTTCCGGTAATGCGTAAAATAAATAGATCTTGGTCTATATTCGAGCTACAGATTTAGCGATTCTTAAATACAAGTAAAGCTAAAAAAATTTTTTAAAGGAGTTGTTGGTCATTCTAATGGGCGTATCCCCCGGATGGTGAATAGGGGAAAACCACTTGCACTTGCGGGCGAGTGACTCTGGAATTTATTTCCGGTATGGACCAAAACCAGCCAGGAGTGGGCGTGCCTTTAGTCTAGGCCTTATCCTAGGTGTGTGAGCCTAGGTATGTTATGGACAAGGCCTAGGGGAACACACTCCGAAAAAACTAAGAAGAACACACCGTTCTGATCATATGCGGCTACTAATGGTTACTCAAACTTTTAGTAGTGATATAAGAATGAAATTTGGCGTCGATATATGTGCGAGCATGCATGTAGTGCGGGTGAGCGTGATAAGATCTGATAATATTTGCATTTCCGACTCTGTTTCCTTTAGAACCCTTGGTGAAGAGGAGACTTATAAATATCTTGGAACGTCTGAAGCACTGGGTATTGATGAGCAAAACATAAAGCAATTGGTGTAGGAGGGTTTCTTTGGCCGCCTGTAAAAAGTACTTGGCGTTTCTTTGTAAGAAGGACACAGACTGACTTAGACTATGTAGATCGCCAAATACGTAAATTGTTAACTACATACCGAATGCACCACCCGCGTTCGTTTGTAATGAGTGTCATTATTATACAGTCTGTATACTTTGGATATGCATAAGAGTGTGGTAACAGTTGACAAAGGTCTTACTCCTCTTTCCTAAGGGCAAAGAGAACTGGCGTATGCCTGTAATACTTACTATTTCTGATCACATAGCTGTATGGAATTTCTCTTGTAATAAAAGTATATATAATATTTAGTGAAAAAGTTGTCTTTACATGTTTGTTTGAATCTATTACTGTGACTTAGAGCGCAAGTACTTCTAACAGTGTTAGATGAAAACTTAAACGTTCGATTAATAGGGTAAAATCACTGAGTTTGCTAACTTAATTAGTTAGCTTCATGTGTGCCCTGTGAACTTCGCTAGGGTCATTTTAAAGGGAAACTTCTGTGTCAGTTATAACTATGAAGTTTCTAACTTAAATGATTACAACTAGGTAATGTTGATTAATGGTCCATATTTTAAAATAAGAACACAAAATTGAAACGGATCAAGACTACTGTTTAACTATAATATCACTGTCACTTTTAAAGGTTGAAAAATAAAAAAAAAAAATTACATCAAAAAGTTTTTTTTTTTTTCCTATATCATTATTATTTTTATACAAATATATTATGTAAAACTAATAATGAATAAGATATTTTGTGTGGTGAAATGATTAGTTCACATTAGTTACAATTACATAAGCTTGACACAAAAAATTAAAAGAATATATTTAATAAATAAAAATAAATAAATCAGCTTCACGCTGTATCCCGCATACAGCAGGGTAGGCAGAGGGAACTTAGTGTTAAGATATTCTGTTCTCCACTTTCCGCCGACATTACGTGTAGAGTGGCGGAGCTCAACGCCGCGCATTTACTTCGACAAGAAAATATAAATGTAAGTAAATATTTTATTTCCTCGAGTAAGGATCGAACCAACAACCAGTCGATTTTACAGTCACACTTTGTGCCCCGACTGGCCTCCAATGGCCAGAATGTATTAAAGTAATTAATAATTTAATAGTAAAAATTTTGTAAATACATTTTTGCAATAAAAAAATTCTAATCTAGTTTGGCTACTCGCATCAATATCGTAAATGTTTATACTTTGTGAGACTGAATGTTAAAATAGTTTTGTTGAACCGTTATTAACTGCGCTGCGATGCTACAACGTATTCCTTTGAGTTCTTAAATATTTAATCAAGTTTTTAAAAGCATCTCTAGTTTTACTTAATTAAGGTCCATTACTTTAAATTAATTTACTGTGTGTTTAAAAAAGTGAAATATTAAATATAAAAAAGTGAAAAATAGCTAGAGCCAATATCATCAAATACAAGATATGTACCTACTACCTACATAGATATATTGTATAGGTAAATATATTATATTTGAACATAATGTTATGTAAAAGAGAAATTAAAAGAATTTTTATATTTTCATTTAATCTATTCATGTTTATATATTAATTAGGAAAAAATAGATGAATTAAAAGATTTATTTCAATAGAAGTCGCTGATCCTTTTGAATATTTAATTAAAACATTCCTTTATAAGGCAGTATGCTCTTCATTTTATATATGTGATTCTTTTGATCCGTATTTGATCTCTGAAATTCTTATGATATACCTACTGGCATACTATTTGTTTTAGGTTGTTTGTAAATATTAAGTCCTTACATATTGGCGTTTGGTATGGGATCAACAAAAAGTCGAATGTTTTTTAACATAATATATTTACTTAATTAAAGTATAAACCATTGTTATTTATGCACTTTTGCTATCTCGGATGGGACGGATGAGTAAAATCTTTGATGACGGTTTCGACTGCCCCATCTGAGTTGATCTTTTTCCTTTACAAGAAGTTATCCAAATTTCGGAATGTTGAAGTAAAAATGTTGGAGTAAGGTCCCGGGAGTACGGTGGATGTCTTAGATATTTCAATTAATGTTCATTTAATAAGGTAGCTGCCTGTTGTGCAGTGTGTGGTCTAGCGTTGTCGTGATGCAGCAGTAGCGTAAAGCGATTGACCAGCGATTGACCTCGGTCTAGCAGCTAGCTTTTCCATGATGGTTTGCAATCGCTGACAATAGACGTCTGCCGTATTTGTCTGGCCAGATTTGAGAAAGCTGTAATGAACGACACCACGACTAGTCCACCAAACTCTTACAAGTAACTTTTTTGGATCAATGTTCTCTTGAAGGAAGATTCGGCTGGCTTGCCAGGTTCCGGCCATTGCGATGAGCTCTTCGTATTATCGTAGAGAATTCAATTTTCATCACAGGAAATGATTCCATTTAAAACCCTTTATTATTGTGCCGGTTAAGTAACGTAACGCAGCAGTCGACGCGTATTTGCCGGTTTGCTTGACTCAATTTGTGAGGTATAAACCTTTCAAGTGAATTAAAACAGTTTTATCACTAACATTGCAGCGTGCAACTAACTCGGACCTGGTGTGCGATGGATCAGCTTCTACTATAAACTTCAATTTTTCATTAACATCTTGGGTCTCCGACCGTCCATGGAGCTTATTCTGCGGGTCGACATTTCCAGAATGAAAACGTAGGAACCAAAAACGCACTGGGGTTTCTTTTGCAACACGCGAGCCGTATCCGCAGCACTGGTGCCATAGTGGAACTCGTACTCGTAAACAACGCGATATTTAAAGATTTCCGTTTTGTAAGCTGTGTGAAGCAAACAGACAAAAAAAACAAATTAATAACGGTTAACGAAACACAAATACATGTGTAAATAGCTCTATAGATTTGAATTTGGAATTCTTAACCAAAGAGGAGAAATTTGTGATTAAAGTAGCCAGTACGACAAAATGCCAATTTCATATATAAGGACTTAATATATCTTAATATGTACGTTCTTTTTTAGGGTTCCGTACCTCAAAAGGTAAAAATAGAACCCTTATAGGATCACTTTGGCGTCTCGTTCGTCTGTCAAGATCATTTATCTGGAGATTGAGTTGATGTATCAACTCAATATATTAAATATTAAGATCAACAGTCCCTTTTAGCACAGAAAAAAGCAACGCGATAAAAAAATGAGAGCATTTAAATACCGTACTTGCTGTGTTTTATATAAAATTTGCCGTCTAATCAAAACCTATAGAGAACTTACCTTGCACCTATGGTTGTGGTATTGGGCATGAAGTGAGATCTTACAATATAGCTAAAGGGAAAAATCGGAATAATAAACATTTATAAGTATTCTATAAAAAAAATCATTACAAACTTATATTTGTAGTTCATACAAAATGAGTACATACGCCCGCAAACTTCAGTTTGTCGACTTAATTCGCCTCGTAATCAAAACTTGTAGAGTATTTCCCGTAAACCTACAATTAAATATTTTATCAAAACGTGAAAATGTACAGTACAAATAACGAAAAGAATAGAAAATCGAAAAATGAAAATTTATATAATATTATATTACGGATAAAAAGTGTTACAGAGGTCAGAGCCAGGGGCACAAGCATACGACTGTAAACGTAACAGTTTGTGGGTTCAATTCTCCCTCGAGGAAATAAAATATTGAATATCTTTATGTCTGTCGTGGCATTCCCCCATACAACACAAATGCATGCCTCCAAGATTCGTCGGAAAGTAGGGAACGAACGTGTCTTAATGCGAACGGAGTGTCTTAACACTACTACTAGATTCTTAGGTACTGTGTATGGGATATAGCGTGTAACTAATAAAAACAGAGCATTTCATTCAAAATTAGTGCATAAGGACGCCAGCACAGTTTTCTATTTTGTAAATCGCTTTATTTTCCTACGTTCTGATCTATCTATCATACTTAACTTATTTTTACTCTCTTAATAATATCGAATTATCAATAATTATTAGTTTTCATAATTGATTTATGAGTTATAAAGGGCTCAAAAGTAGCTTGAAAGTAGTAGAAGTAGTTCGTGTGAAATTCATTTTGCTAGTTTCCAGCTTCTTCACTCAGCTAGGCACGGGCGCGTTCTCATCTTAATCAGAATATTTTCTCAACCGACCAATTTCTAATAAAAGGCTAAACGTGGAGAGTCATGTCTCTGCCCATAATAAAATGAGAAATATGAAAATTTGAGGCCAGTCGTGGCGCTGAGGCACAAAGTGTGAGTGCAAAATCAACTGGTTGTAGGTTCGATCCCGACTCGAGGACATGAAATATTTATTTAAATTTATTTTTTCATTTCTTCGCTCTGGTGTCGAGGAAAAGCGCGGCATTGAGTTTCGCCACTCAACACGCAATGCCTCCAGATTTCGGAGGAAAGTGGAGAATGGAGTGTCTTACCACTAAGTTCGCTCTGCCTACTTTACTGTGTGCGGGATACAGCGTGAAGCTGATTTTTAAATATAAGTGCTAATACACTTAATAAGAAATATAAAATACCGATTAGCAAGCTAAAATATAGAGAGGAAATTTCAATTTTATCGACTAAAGTTATAATATGCTAAAATATACAATAGCCTTACACTTGGCTTAAAATGGAAAAGTTTTAATGTTAGGTAAACTGTGCACCTTCATAGCGTCGAAATATCATATTTGCTATAAAATGAAATGAATTAAAATATTCTTATAGAGGTATAGAAATTATGCAAGACCGACACTACCACAGAGGTCATATTACTACACCCACGTCAGAGTTTCTAAATATATATCACCAAAATATTGTATGAAACACATAATTAAAGTGAATGTTTTAATTTATGTAAATATTATTAGAAAAATTTCGAGGCCGTCGTGTCGCAGGAACGAGGGTATAACTGTAATGCAAAGATTGTGGGTTTGATCCCCACTCAAGGAAATGAATTATCATTTATTAATATTTTCATTTCTTCGCTCTGGCACCAAGGCAAAAGTTCGGCATTGAGTTCCGCCACTCAACACGCAATACTTCATAAAAATCGGCGGAAAGTGAGGAACGGAGTACAAGACACTCCGTTCCCCCTTTCCATTCATTCAATTATAGGTTCATTCTGCCTACTCTGTTATGTGCGGGATACAACGTGAAGCTGATTTACGATTTACTTATTATTATATTATAAAAATAAAAATTTTAAGTGGAACAAATATAAAATTTTGTAAAAAAAACTTTTAAAAAAATAATAATAATAACAACTCACCTATTTAGGTACAATCAATACATGAACGACGTCATCCTCGAGTCGTAGGCACCGGTAGGTCCCGATAATCCGCGGAGTGGAGCCGCGAGCACGTCCCCGCGTCGAGCCGCATCGATCATGCAGGTCACCAATCACTCGCTTAACATGTATTACTCAGGTCGCAGACATAAACCCAGTTTATAAAGTACTGTAGGAAAGCATCGTGGTTTGATTTTGGTATGTCGCTCTTTCGTGGATATCATTATAAGGAAAAATATGTAAATATATGGACAAATATGTGGTACTTACGTGAAAGTTGTTATATTACAGTTTCTTTTTAAATATGTATTGTTTGATCCCAACAAAATGTTGATATATTAGTTAAACGTTAATATATAGTTAAATGTTAATATCTACGAGTACTCCAGAATTCGATGGAAAATGAGGAATGGAAGAGTCTTAATGGGAACGGAGTGTCTTAACTCTAGGTTTCCAGGTTCCCTCTGCCTACTTTGCTAAGTACGGGATACAGCTTGAAGCGTAAAAAACTACTGCATCAGGTCTCAGACAGATAGTTTAGTCTCATTTAGACGTTGTTAGCCAAGTTAGCACCTATAAAAAAATTATGGAAATGAGATTTGAATACACAACCTTCGTCGTGTAAACTGAGACACCACTGCACCATTGTGGCGGTGTGGTTTTATTACGATAGAAATTCTCAATAAACAATGTAATAACATAAAATAATTTTGCGCATATTATGTTGACAAATAAGATATATGTACGAGTATGTATAATAATATAACGTTTTTCCCTTTGAGCAGTCAAACGAGTTATGTTAACTATATACTGTTATTATTATTCATTTATTTTGCCTTGACTAAAGCATAATTTAAGAAAAATAAATGGAGTCAATTATGCTTTGAATAGAGCGAGCAAAATTAAACAGAATAAGTTACTTCCTTTATGATATGAACAACGCCCGTTTCATAGGATTTTATACTGAAATCATGTTTGCGTTTCAACTTCAATATTGATTGAGTGGCTTTTTTATGAAATGTAGCGGAGGTTTTTTTTTGTTTTATAACTGTTTTTTAGTTTCACGCTGTTTTGCGCATATAGCGGGGTAGGCAGAGGGAACATGGGAACCTGTTCAAAAAACACTCTGTTCTCCAATTTCCGCTGAAATCTAGAGGCATTGAGTGTTGAGTGGCGGAACCCAACCAATGAAAACATTAAATATATCATTCCCTCGAATGGGAATCGAAACTACAACTGTCGCGTTTACATTCACACGCTTGTAGCCATGCCACGATGGCGTCTCAATTATTTTATTAGTTTTGTGTAGAAATAAAAAGATTTATTAACATTATTTTCTCCATAAATTTTTTTCCTATCCTATCCCTATACATATTTATTTTTTAGGTAATCTAAATATGTGAAATCATAACCTCCACATATGTCTATATCTACTGCTGCCCCCTCAACTTCGCGTCCATTTACATGGAATTCATGACTCTTGCCATGCTACTTTCTTTTCCCGTCCCTGTTACCCTACCTAGAGAACGGAATGTTTATACTATCTAGTGTATAGACACTCCGTTCTCTGGCATATTCGAAACATTGTATGTACTGTGGTGGTAGTGGAACTCGAAGCCACGCTATGGCGGAGACCATTCTTCGTTCGGCTCAAAATGGGACATTTTAGAGCGGTTTTTGTTTTTTTAGGTTGTGGTTTCGGTATTTTTAGGGCGACATTGTGCTTTCGACTTTTTTTTAGGTACAATTGACACTTTAATAAATAATTTGTGTGGACTATTCCATTCAGTTACCTTTAACAAATAACCGACCAACCAAATTTACTCGCCATTCCAAAAAAAACATTTCCGACACATGTGTACGTCCCGGCATGTTTCAGAACACCGGGACACACAAGAGAAAAACGGGACAGTCCCTTTCAAAACGGGACGTCTGGTCACGTTACGTTAGGTAATACTCCAGCGTTCTTAACATTTTTATGTAAAGTACATATTTGCGTGAAGGCTTTTATATAGTACTAATAATTAAATCAATATACATATTTATGTATATTTTCGCTAAATGTTATTTTCCTCAATCGTTATGAGTACCAAGATAAAAATTTTAACTTCTGACGTTAGCTTAATTCAACCAGGAATGGGTATGTAAAACTTTTTTTTGTAGCTTCACGCTGTATTCCGCACATAGCAAAGTAGGCAGAGGGAACCTAGTGTTAAGACATTCCGTTTCCATTAAACACTATCATTACCCATATTCCCCCGAATTCTGGAGGCCTTGACCCCAGAGTGAAAAATTGTAAGTATTAAATATTTTATTTCCTCTAGTGCAGGGGTTCCCAACCTTTTATTGATCAAGGACCACTTTCATGTCATTCTTGGTAGCACGGACCACTATGCATGTAGGTATAATAAAAATTAACTGTGATAAACAGAAACTTCGCCTCACCATCCCCAGTAATAAAATTAAAATCGTTCGCGGACCATATTTAGGGTTCTGCGGACCACTGGTGGTCCGCGGACCACTGGTTGGGAACCACTGCTCTAGTGGGAAGCGAACCTACTACCTGTCTAGTTTGAAGTCACACGCTAGTGCCCCCTGCGTCACGACTGGCCTAAACATTACTTAGTGTGTACTTATAGAAAACTTACGACAGGAAAAAATACTTATAGTGTGAGCGAAGTGTTTCTTTATGGAAAGTTAAATTACCATCAAACTACACGCACTCCCAAATTTAAGTGAAAACGTCAACCTTTTCCAAGACCTCTTGTGTTTAGGACTCTGGACTCATAACCATACTATCTGTCGCAAACAAGCGTATATATGTACTTTTGCCATTTATGATATACTTTATACATGTAAAATTCATATTTGTTTAACAATATTTTTGTATATAGATTAGATATAGGAGATTGTGGAAAATTTTGCGTTTTCATTTCCTACAATTATGAATAATTAAGTGATCCTGTGTGACACAATAACAAACCAACGACCAAGAAACTAAAAAAAAATTGAGGTTCCGCTGCACGACCAGCCAATAAATAAATGACTATATCCAAAATACACTAGTTATGAAAGAATTTTTCCTTACCTACGAGATCACATTTTATATCTTCATTTCTTCATTCTTCACAACAGTATAAGACCATCAGAAACAAAACATAATTTGATATTTAGTTACATTTACATCTTTCGCTATATAAGATAGCCATGCTATGTTTCGCATTTACATATCGTATCTTAAATAGTATAAACTGGTATTTAATTTTTCTTATTAAAACACCCAGTTGACGTATAACTATTTCAGTTTTTTTTGTGAGGCCAGTCGTGGCGCAGGGGCACAAAGTGTAACTGTAAACGCGACTGGTTGTCGGTTCGATCCCCCCCACTCGAGGAAACGAATTATTTGTTTAAATTTATTTCCATTTCTTCGCTCTGGTGTCGAGGCAAAGCTCGGCGTTAAGTTCCGCCACTTAAGACGCAATGTCTTCGAAATTCAGCGGAAAGTAGGGAACGGAGTGTCTTAACACTAGGTTCCCTCTGTCTACCCTGCTGTATGCGGGATACAGCGTGAAGCCGATTTATTTTTATTTATTTTTTTTTCAATTTTCAGTTTCGCCACCTACTCACTTCGTTACACCACTAGAACTAATCTCGTGGAACAAAGGTCACAATAAAATAACAACGCGACGTTCGTATCGTCACAGTCATATTTCCTGCAGGACACATAAAAATATTTTATTATTTACTCGAAAATAGATAGATAAGGTAAGGAAAAGGTATACGAGGTGATCGCGTTTAGGGAGAGTGCTCGTAGTTTACACTATATTAAAATTATAATCTATGGATTTGAAAGCGCTCGATTATAGCAAGCTTATTAGACTATATTGCCGAAAGATCGTCTTTTAGTTTACAAATGTAATGTTATAATATTTTACATTTATTAAAACTCTACTAAAAGATAATTTTGTACATCGGGTGTCAAAGATGATCCCATATCTCCTAACCAACATGTTTCGGATTTTTTCCGTTGCTTGTACTGTGTAAGTTCTCAATTCTTGCCAAATCTCCTAATTATAGATTTACAGGAAGGAATAAGGTACCCTTCGAATAACGTACAAAATACAGCAAAGCCGATGCATAATCACTAGAATCTGTCACTGCTATCATAGACTTAAATCAACCTTACATTAGTTCTCAATCACTAAACATAATTTTTTTCTTTTATAAAAATGAGTGACTGCGCACTCCGCGGTTACGGCTCGATAGAGTGGTGCTATTGTTAAGAATGATATATTACCGAAAAAAATATCAACTACATTAGCAAAGAATCGTCTTAACCCGAGAATTATAGAGATCTACATAATTATAGATACAAATTATATAGATATATTTATGTTTACATAAATTTTATTTCCTCCCTCACATTTTTATATGCAAATTTAAGAATGGATTGTAATTTTTGTCCTGAAAAGTATTTGCGGTATATTCCCGCCACTGAAAATACCCAAGCATTGGGGAGTGCATTCCATAGACACGGGGGTCCCCGTTTGTTGACTGACACGTTTAAAATGAGCTCGCTGAAAACTTACTTAAGTACTTGTCTTAAATATCTTAAGTATTTACAGTAAGGATTTTGGCGCTTGCACTTAAATGATAATTGTTAATTTTTTAATATGTTTTGAAAACTAATATTAATGGAAAAATTTTGATTTTTTTTATTTTTAGTTGCACCATTCTTCTCATCCGACTTCTTATCAGACTGAGGACAGTGTCTATTTTATAAATATAAATGTGCATAGAGTGTACTTTGACATACTGTTGGTATGTATGTAAAAGGACTACGTACATTTATATTATAAAATAGATACTGTCCTCAGTTTGATTAGCAAAGCGCGGTGTTAAGTTTGGCCAATCTGTACACGCTTTCTTATAAACGGCCTGTGTGACAACGAGAATTAGAGCGTGTAAGAAAAGGGAAAAATGGAGTATGACAAATTACACATGGTTCACTTAACTCTGTAGGTTAATGCCGAGAAAAAATAATATACTTTTTTTTATTTTTGGGTAAATTTTACTCATTCTTAATTTTTATCACAAATAAAAACAAAAATGACAGACAAAGCAGAAATTATTTTCATTAATAAATATAAAACGACAGATAAAGCAAAAATTATTTTCTTTAATAAATATAATTTAAGGTGACAAAGAAAAATATAAGTAAACTATTCAACGAAATCAATTAATATCTATTTAAATTCACCAGCGACCGCACCACTAGCAATTTACTCCATTGGAAAAATAAAATCTCAACATTTTCCGTGAACGCCGCCGTAACGTAAGAGGGGCTTTATTAAATCCGAACAATATGGACTGCGAATTTATGTAGCTGGCTATCTACTATTTTTGAATTCCTGTGGAGAATAGGGTACAGTATTTGTAGTTTGCTTAGGTATTTCTATGTGTAGAAAATTTTATTTAACTCAAAATACTTCAATAAATTTTTATAGTTTATTGATTTTTTTTAGCTTCACGCTGTATCCCACGCACAGCATGGTGTTAAGACACTCCATTCCGTATTTTCCGTGGAATTCTTAAAGCATTTTTTTTTTTGCGCTTTGTCTCGACACCAGAGTGAAGAAATGTTCCTGAAATCGAATCTGTCACGCATTCAGTCACACTTTGTGCTCCTAGGCCACAAAATAATTTAATTTATTCGGTTTGATTATATAAATTGTTGTGTAACTAGAATTTACACAATATTGTAAACTACAAACAATTAAATATAAGCAGGTAGTGTGATAATATGAGTTGCTATGTACATAAATTATCGCGACATACTCAGATCAACAATTCAGAGTCATAGCCAACAAAGTTATCTTTTAAAGCGCAGGTGACCTTATGAAATGCCACAGATAAATATTAAACAAAAAAACGAAAAAAAACATATTTTTTAATTTTGTTTTTACTATAATTGTTATAATGAAAATAAATGCTTGAAGTTTCTTTTTTCTTATTTTTTTATATTCATAATTTTGTTCAAAAGCAAACATAATATTTTGCTTTTTTTATCATTTAAAGAACAACAAACATATTTGGTAGGTTGTGCTAGCAAAGACCTTACCTTGTATTCCAAAAATGAAAAGAAAATTAAATTGCCCTAAGTGAAAATTGAACCTACATTCACGCATGAGTCACGATAATGTCAACATGATTAATGTCTTCTAAAGTTTTTATTTCTTATCTCTTTAAGAGTAGCCATCTGGTCTTTTAGGGTTTCGTACTTCATAAAGAGCACGGAACTCTTATAAGGTGGATTTGTCTGTTATTCAAATATGTTAGGGAGAAGAAAAAAATTATAAATATATCACCGAAAAATTTGTAGTTCATTTCATAGAAAATTAGCATACCTGTGCATTTGCACACTTAAATTTTAATTAAAACTTCTATAAGTTGTACTTCCCGTTTATCTACAATTATAAAATTGATACAGAGCCCACAGTCCGCGACATCGACTCGCACTTGACCAACCGCTCTATAAACTATATACTATAAAAGTTAATTACCGGTTTTAGTAATTAAAATAGATACATTTAATATTACGCAAACAATAAAATTTGCTGTTGGATTAATGTTAAATTTTTAATGTAAACAGGTATGTTTACACAGAACATGCTTACACATTTACGTATACTAGTGATAAAATTATAGCTCTTTGCTTTGTATCTTCATTTAAATAGTAGTTTTTAACGTATCTAATTTTATTTGGGTTATTCTAATCCGTAAGTATTTTGCGGCAATTTTTTTAGCTTCACGCTTTAACCAGCAGGGTAGGCAGAGAGAACCTGGGAAACACTCCATTTCCATTTAGACACTTCCGTTCTTCACTTTCCACTGAATTCTAGAGTTATTTTATATTGAGTAGCGGATGTCAACGAGGCGCTTTGCCTCGTTACCAAGAGTGTAAATGAAAATCTTAAATATTTCATATTCTCGACCATTTCCGTAAAACAGTTGTATAAAATAACTGTTATAGCAATTCGCAAATTTGTCGAACTAAGTACTTTAAGCTGTAAGATGTAACTTTTTTATTTAAAAACGTTTAACTTAAACCTTTAACTTTTGTAATAAAACAAACCCTATATATTAACGGAGGTTTGCCAGAATCTAATAGTGAAAACTGCACTCAAATCGGTTAAGCTGATTCTGAGATAAGCGATAACAAAAGCACAAACAAACAGACAAAAAAAATTAAAATCATTGTTTTGAGTTCTACTACATTAATAAAGGTAAAACAAAAAGATATGCTGTGCGTTTTTTGCAGGGTTAGTTACAATAACGTTATCAGCAAAACTCGTTTTTCTACAATTTATTATATTAAAGGTTATTTATAGTTCCTAGTCAATTAAAAAATAGTGTTAGTAGTAGTAGTAGTCAATGAATTTAAGATGAATAAAAATGAATGAAACTGATATAAATTTTACGGTTGATCAATAAATATGAAACAAATCAAAATACCATTTAATATTGTACGCCTTTTCTATAGAGAAAGAATCCAGAATGCCGATATTTTGAAATATCAGCATTCTGGATTCCTTGACCGCCCCGAAGTTAGTTACAGATAGATTGTGCAGACTTGATTTTAGTATTTTTCTTAGAGACGAGCGCATTGATAGGGCGTCTCCCCAAGGCGATGCGCACCAGTGCGTCTCCGCTGGTGTGTCAAGTGGCGACGAATGCGGCGTTGGGGGCCGCCACCCAACACGCCATGAACGGCGGGAGGTGGAGGACGGAGCTACAAATAGCTACGTGGAAGAAAAGATGAATGCATTATTAGATGTGATGGATGATAGAGATTTGGATGTCGTTTGTATGACTGAGACCAAGCTAAAAGGGCAATCACACGACCGATTTGCCAGGCAGTCGGGTCGCTTTCTGGGCCGGCGTACTAGAGCGAGCGAGCGGGGCTGTCAAGGTGTAGGTGTGTTATTGACCTCTCGATTGGTTAGTGCAGCGGTTGAATACAAGGCGATCGATCAACCCGAGACTGCTTTGGGTGCGCTTCAAGCTGGGATTAACAAGAGTATTCTTGTTAGTGGCGTATGCGCCAGTATCCTCAGCTCCATTAGGCGAACTCGAGGAGTTTTGGGAGCGTGTCAAGGATGTTCTACGTAGTGTTAGAGAGATTGAAAAATTAATAATATGCGGCGATTTGAACGGATGGGTCGGAAGTGCGGGAATCGGTTACGAGGGAGTGCTAGGTCAGTATGGTGACAAGAGAATAAATAAGGCTGGAAAGCTTATATTGAAAATTTGCAAGGAAAGGAATTTGTTTGTGGCAAACACTATGTTTGACCACAAACAAATTCACATGTATACATGGGAGCGAAGAGAAGGGAAAAGTATGATTTATTGATTCCTAGTGGATCAGCGTATCCGAAGCCAAGTCATGGACACACCAGTGTTTAGGGGTTCTGATCTGGGAACAGAACACTATCTAGTCGTTGCTAGAATAAGGGGTCTGTTCGCAGGTTGGCGCAACTACACGAGGTATGAATCGAATTACCGCATAAGAAGCGGGAAGCTTCAAGATCCACCGACTTGAAAGGAATATCAAGAAAGAGTTCCCAAAAAGCTAGACAGCGGTGAATCTTTAAATGGAAATGTTGAAGTATGTTGGCAGAACATTAGGGATTGTATAAAGGAAGCAGCGATAGGGGTATGTGGTAAAGGAAAAAGAGGCTTTAGCAAAAAGCGTGACGAATGGTGAGATGATGAAGTGCAAGATGCTGTAGAAAGAAAGAAGAAGGCATGGCAGAATTATAAAGCCTCAGGTAAGGATAAAAGTATGAGAGAGATAAAAAAGAAAGAGTATAAGCTGCAAAAGCACCAGATGAAAGTACTAATAAAGATGAAGCGTGAAAAGGCAGAGAATGAAAGAGATGAAAGGTTAACGAACAACTTCAGGGAAAACACGAAGCTTTTCTGGCGAGAAGTTAGTGTTTCTCGAGGTTGCTCGCTAACCTGTAGAATAAAATGGGTGCTTTCGATGGATGGTGAAATTCTAACAGAACAACCACACGTTTTGCAGCGATGGGCGGAATTTTACAAGGAGATATATGAATGTGATGACGACTACGACGTTCTATTTGAAACTGAGGAGTCTCAAGTAGAAGCGAAACACTGAGTCTTGATGTAGCTGATGGCGAAATCAGTGTAATCTTTTACACTGATTTCGCCATCAGTTGAGAGTGCAATACGAAGTCTGAAATGTGGTAAGTCAGCGGAAGCAAATGGAATTACTGCCGAGATGATCAAATATGGTGGGCCACGAGTCTTGGACTGTTTCTGGTTTTTGTGCAATTTATGCTGGAAATTAGGGGGCGTCCCAGACGATTGGCGAGGTGCGGTCATCGTGCTTTTGTATAAAGGCAAAGGTTCACAGATAGACTGCGCAAGCCATAGGGCTATCAGTTTGATTAGCTTAGGTAGTAAAATTTATGCTAGTTTTAGCGAGAAGAATGCAAGAGAGATCTGAAAGATTGTTGTGGGAGGCCCAAGCAGGCTTTAGACCTGGAAGAGGGTGTATGGATCAGATCTTTTCTCTCCGCATGGTCACGGAAACATTTTTGGCCGTTTTCAACCAATAGTTTTCTGTGCTTTTGTGGACTTGGAAAAGGCGTTTGACAGAGTTGTAAGAGCGAAATTATGGGAGATACTACCCCGGTACAATGTGAGCGGACCCTTGCTGCAGGCTGTAACGTCTCTTTACAGAGATCACTCAGCCTAGGTGCGAGTAGGAGCTGGCATGTTGCCCTGGTTTGACATCCGATCGGGTGTTGTTGCGATTAAACAAGATTGCGCCAAGTCAGCTTGGTTGTTCAATTTGTATTTGGATAGCTGTCTCCAAGGAGTGAAACAAAGTGATATGTGAGTGAAAGTAGGTGACCTGAGTGTGAATTGCCTGCTGTACGCAGATGCATCATCAGAATCAGAATCAAGCATTGGTCACCACTTTGAAAGAAAGGTGTGAAAATAATGGTCCAAGCCTCAGTGCGATTAAGACAAAAGTTCTGATTTTTGAAAGAGATAAAGAAAGGACAGAATGCAAGGTCTGTGTAAATGGTAAGATATTAGAACAAATGAATGAAGTGGTATACTTGGGAAGTATGTTCAGTAGAGATGTAAGATACGAGATGGATGTGGAAAGGGGTATTGCTGCCGTAACAAGGTTAACGGAGCCTTAGCTGCATTAATGAGACGACGAAACGTCAGTACAGTTGCGCATTTGGCCGTACACAATGCAGTTTTGGTACCGACACTGTTATACGGCAGCGAAAGGTGGATATTACAGAAGAAGAATGAAAGAAGGATGAGTGCTGTGGAGATGCGATCTCTTCGTAGGAGATGCGGACTCAGCTTAGCTGATCGAATCCGCAATGAAGAGGTACACAGAATGGCAGGTACTAGCGAGGATGTCATGGTGAGAATGAAGAAGAACGTGCTCAGCTGGTTTTGGCACGTCGAACGAATGAGTGATGAAAGAATGGCAAAAAAGATTTATGATGGAAAAGTGAGTGGTAAGAGAGGTAGGGGGAAACCTCGGTTGACTTTCGAAAACACAGTATTAAAGAAACTGGAGGAAGGTCACGTAAAAAGCATGAGGACGCCCCGGGGGGCATGTATGAAGAGGTTGATGACTGTGGGCAAGGCGAAAGAGGTATGTAGAGACCGTAGCGTTTGGCGCTCCGTTCTCTCTGATTACCCCGCTAGGGATAAAGCGTGAAGCTAGTTTAGTTTAGTTTTATTCAAGTATATTTATTTATTAACATGTTGTCATTAAGGTAGTCTTTTGAAACTTTTAGAGATTATTTTATACCAGTAGTTATTAAAACTACTTCTGGAAAAAAATCACCAGCCAATTTTTTTGCCTTGAAAGTAGTTGTTAAATTTAGTTTCTTAAAAATCGATTTTTATTTTGAAATTATTTTTAAGATGAATTGACTGTTGATTGATTGCCCATTTTCTTCAAGAATTCGATGTTTTTCGATTAGATGTTAAATCCCTAAATATTTGATGAACCACTGAAAATCACCGAAAATATATGGGGGTGAAATAGATAGATACTGAAGTCCTCTAACCATAAGCCACCGTCGATCGAGTTAAATCCTATAAATAAAAGTATAAAGACACCAATCTGTACCTATCCAAACGCACAGAATAAATAAAAAATCCGTAGAATGTGAACTGCATAATTCATTTTAGGTATACATATTATATACGCTTAGTCGCAAAAACGCTTTGTTTAAATTAAACAATAAATATTTATAATCCAAATTTCAACATAAAATATAAATATTGGGAAAGCATTTTTATCACATAAAGCAATCTGAACAGCACATTCTTGTGTAATAATAACTAATTATATCAATTACAAGGGTAACAAGCAACTTTCGCTTTTCCTGCCATACTACAATCGAAATTAATATAAGTATAGCTGCATACTACTGTATCACAATAAAATATTTTACATTTTATTTGCGTTTATGAAGCATAAAATGCAGTTTCAATTGATTTATCTTATAAATCATGTCAAGAGCGATATAAAATTATAATTGTTAATTAGTGACGTTTCTATACGTGATTGTATGCTTATTTGGGCACGTTCTTTTATCATTTCTTTTACGCTGGATCCATAATAGGTGTAGATTATAGATATATTAAAATAGTTTAAATAATCATTATTTAATATGTAATTTAATAGTTTTTGCTCTTTCAATTGATGTGGTAAAAGGTGAGAATTAGGGAATCATGGAAAATAAAACAAGGGTTCCGCCGTCGCATTCCTTATATTGTATGAAAACAGAACAGTAAAATTTATGAAACATCAAATTCCAAAACTATAGTGTTCCAGGTAATATAATAAATCTTTGAAATATAATAACATATAACGCTGCTGTAATTTTACAAAAAAATATAAGTTCACGATTTCATAACAGTGAATGCAACCTATCATCTAAATGTAATTAAAATGAATGGTGAAATTAGCGCCATCTATGATATTATTAAGAAGTTACATATTAAAATAGCCCTCGACAAATGGCGTGAGTGACAATGCTGCTCGACATTAGACTTAATGCAAACGACTTATCTAGCTTAACTAGAAATTAAATGAATATTAAATTATGTCATCAAAATTTAGTTAACTCCATTGCGTCCCGCGAGGAACATTCATAGACCGCGGCGAGTGCCGGTGCGTTTTCTCTTGGTATTGGCGGTGCGAGGGAATTATTTTATGAGACCTTTCGCCTTGAACAGGTCGCGCATGAGCCCCTTGATGTAGCGTATCTCGCGCTGCACGTCGGAGCACTTCTCGCCCAGGTCGGCGTGCCGCTTGCGCAGCTCCGTCTCCTCGTTGAGCAGCACCTCGACCTCCGCCTTCTTCTTCTGGCGGTAGCGCGTGGCGGCGTTCTTGTTCTGCTCCTTCTTGCGCGAGCGCCGGTCGTCGCCGCGCGCGTAGGGCTTGCCGCGCGCCGGGGCGCCCCACTCCTCGTCGGTGCTGGAGCGCGGCGAGCACGAGGGCGACGAGCGCGTCGACGGGCACGGCGAGGGCGCACCAAGCTGCGCGGCGCCCTGCCGGATGAGCTCCTCGAGCGACGCCGCGTCGTAGTCGTAGGGGGCGGCAGGGGCGGGCGCGGGTGCGGGGGCGGGCGCGACGACGGGCCAGTGGGCGGCGGGCGCGGGCGCGCACTGCGCCTGCTGCGCGTAGGTGAGCAGCAGCTGCGTGGCGGGGCCGGGCGGGCTCTGCGGCGGCGTGAGGTGCGTGAGCTCGACGGCGTCGTACACGGTCTCGAACTCGCGCAGGAGCTCCTCGTCGGTCGGCTGCGCGGTCTGCGGGTACGCCGCCGGCGGCAGCTGCGCCACCGGCAGGGGCACCAGCGGCACCTCCGTGCGCTCGGACACTTGGGGGATGTTCTCGAATATTGAAAGTTCCACTTTCTCTTCTAACCAGTTAGGAAATATGTTTTCTGTTAACAAGAAAAAAAGCAAACATTATATACATGTAACATCATATTTAAATGTCGAGTAAACTAAATTTAGAACAATAATTCATATTTTATAGTTGTTCAATGAACTTATTTTGATACAGATAACATGTACCAGCAAAACATGATATACGTTCAAAGGGGGCTACGTAGACGATAAACAACAATAAAAGGGAGTTTGGAGTTTCTTATCTAACTGTAAACTTACTTAATTTTAATCAATTCAATACATAAACAAGAACCCTATATGAAACAAACAACACGTGACGCGACCAATCATTTTTTACTAAAGTTATGGTGAAGTGATACTCCTTAACAATTGTCAATGCGTGTTTGTTGTATTATAAATAATTAATTTAATATCAAAGTCTACTTGAAAGCTTACATTATGAATTAATTATAATGTTAATGGAGAGTAAACGTACAGTTTAAAGTATTCAGAAAAGCAGCGAAACCAAAGATAAAATAGATATAAAAATTAATACCACATCTAAGAAAAGCAAATACATACATACATAGATGATTGATAAACATTTATTTATATTAAAATATTCACAAACATATGTTTTATTAATTAATATTGTTTCGCGTGAAATAATATTGTCATTTTAAGTAAACAACAGTCGTATTTGACGTAAATATAAATGTTGATTTTATATAACCACATAACAACATACTGTAAATATCTTAGTTAAGTAAGATTTAGAACAAGTATGTTTAAGTGAAACAACCCTTGCTATTCCTATCTACGAAGAAACAAAGAGTAAAGTAAAATTAAAATAAATCATCTTCACGCTGTATCTCGCACACAGCAGGGTAGGCAAAGGGAACGTAGTGTTAAGACACTCCGTTCCCCACTTTCTGTCGATTTTTTTTGGAGGCATTGCGAGTTGAGTCGCAGAACTCAACGCCGCGCTTTACCACGACACCAGAGCGAAGAAATAGAAATATAAATTGAAGTAAATATCTTATCGAAGTAATCTCCTGGAGTGGAAATCGAATTCAGTCAGTCGGTTTTACAGTCACACTTTGTGCCCCTGCGCCACGACTGGCCCGAACAAAGAGTAGGCGTATAAAATATTGAAGTATCCTATTTGAATAGTAGTTACTTATTCATTTCAATTACAACGCATAAAAACAACAAAAGTATACAACAAACGAACGACTGCTGAATAAGCACTTTCTCATATTACATGTAATCGACTGTAGCGACAACCATCGGTTAATAAAATTGATTTCTCAAGAAACAGCTTTCAATGTGTATCTTCTCTCTTATTATAATCCAATAAATAACAACAAGGCGATTTTAATAATTAAGGTTAAAATCATTTATTAATTATTCTTTAAATAGAACACAATAATATTTAATAGGAAAAATATTTTTTTATCGTTACAAATCAGTAAATTCCCTTAAGCTATTGTTTTCTTGTAACTTGAATAGTAAATGTCATGTTTTTCCTTATACCATTTCAAAAGCATTAAATATGTATCAGATAAACTCTACAACTAACTATGTTTATAATAACCGATAGGGTATTTTTATTGGCCACGTTGACGATCTCGTACACACTACTATCAATTGATCACAATTGACAATGTCTGGGTTCACGAATCTGATTTCTTTTTACGATGAACGACATCGCGAGTCCATTGTATAGCTTAAGAATATGATAAATCGAAAATAAATCCCGCTGTATCCCGCACACTGCAGGGTAGGCAGAGGGAACCTAGTGTTAAGATACTCCGTTCCCCACTTCCTGCCGAATCCAGAATTCCAGCCATTGCATGTTGAGTGGCAGAACTCAACGCCTCGCTTGTCCTCGACACCAGAGCGAACGAATGGAAATATAAATTTAAGTAAATATTTCATCTCTTCGAGTGAGAATCGAACCCACAAGCAATCGGTTTTACAGTCACACTTTGTGCCCCTGCGCCACGACTGGCCTCATAGCTTAAGAATGATTTAAAAAATATATTTTCGAAAAATATTCGCGTATGTTTTCAAAGATCGTATACAGTTAGCGACAAAGATAACGAAGACGAGTGCGCCAACTGCTGACCCCTTGATAAACTTGCACAATCTTCTACAGTTCACCGTGGTGCCCTCAACTTGGAAACTCTAGATAAATTGGAATCTACGTCGTCAAACTGTTGCTTTGTGTTCAATTTTTTTTTTAAGGTTAATGTGTATAACGGAGAATGCTAGAAACTATTCTCGCTAAATCTAATAAATAATTCATTTTTTATAATGAGCCAGTATTTAAAATGTTGTATTTATCAGATAATAAATAACGCAAGGCGTCTCGATGGCACAATAAAAAAAAATTACAATACAACAATTAAAGAAAAAGTTAATATTCATAACAGTGTTTGTATCATTGAAAAAGGAAAATGATACTGTTTAACTAATCATTATTGGATCCAGTACATCATTTTAGTTCACACATTCAAATATGATGAAGACAAAGTGTTGTCTTGTAACGATACGCCATACAATATCAACTAATCAATTCCTCACTGACCGACCAGAATCTATATATCAATATGCGTAGGAATGGCAACAAGTAGCCAATGAGTCGCTTTAATTATTGGGCGAGCAGCGAACGAGGTCGCCTTGGAAGCCAACTGGTTTATCAGTCGGTCGTGGCACAAGCGTGGAAAAATTTCGCTCCACGTATTTATTACTTCTACGCATACTGTATACGAACTGCAACAGAGCTTTTGTAGAAAAAAAAAGTGTAATCAAAAGAAACATTAGAAACATTAAAATGGAAACTCGCTCTATAGTAACTTGCACCATACACAAGTTAAGCGCCACGTGAATAAACGAGGCAAATTACGCGTACCGATAAACAACATTTATGCAATGCTAAATAAGTTGAAGTTATGTGGGTGCATTAAATCTGCATCATAACTTGTTTTTTTCTTTTATTATTATTATTTATCTTGATCATTTAATGTTAGTGATCGCCATGAAAAAAACATGTCAAATAGATCGGAATAAACATAATAAATAAATATCCTGTTTCATATTTGACAGATAAACTGGTTTTATATCTACATGCATACTTCGTAGACAAAACGCAACAGCGCGCGCAAGTAGCACTGCATAACCTTACAAAATATGCAGAAGGTGAAGCGTTTATTAATATTTAATACCGTGATAAGCTATAATTTAGTTTTATTGAGAAATGACAACAAGAATTGGAGCGTGAAGACCTTGAGATCGGATCTCAATCGCCGACTCCGAAAGGACACGATCAAAACAAACAATCTAACATTGACACATTTCAATAAACAACGTACCAGCATACAGATCTGCAAGTGCCATCACGAATTCCAAAATATATTAACAATATAATTGTCCTCTATAAAATGTTCTTACTGCTACAATACAGTACTAAATTTTACTTCTACACGTTAAAATAGGCAGTGGTATTGCAGAAACTGGAATCCTCGTGGTGCGAGCGATAGTCGTCGTTGGGTGTCAGGAACCGGCGACGGGAACCTAACGTCTCTTTACAAGTTTTTGTGAGTTGAACACTATCTCCTTATTCCAAATGCAGCGATAGTGGTACTTCATTCTAACGGCGTCCGAGAGGCGCATAGACGTTGGCAGGCATAGGTCGCGAGCCGAGCGCGAGCGCCCGTAGAGTGCTTCTCGATACGAAATTATTGTCACGGGTTAGAGACCAACAAGCGCGGCGCGAGACCCCGTACGACTGAGTGCGCGCGCGCATGCAGTCGAGACACCGGCCCGTCGCGCCTTTCCCCTCCACGCCTCGGCGCCACTCGAACCTACCGAATGCTACATTGTACCACTGCAAAATGTAAAACTACATTCTCCCTTCAATGAAATTATTTTCATGTATCACAATCATTTTAAGGAAATCGCTTAATTTTTATTTATATATTTCATAATTCTTGAGAAAATATTTAGATAATCATTTAGTTGCAAAAGAAAAAATTTTATGTTATAATTTATAATATTTATGACTTTACTTTATAAAAAAGCATTTGGACTATTACTTCAGTTAATCGACGCCAATATTAATACTCTACATCTTTATGAATAAAAAAAATTAACGCTATATTTTTTTTTAATTTAAATTTGTCATATATACGAGTAAGTATCATATTACAATATTTAAAAAAACATATAAAAACACTAAAACACTAACAAAACATTTAATATAACACAAATAAATTGACAATGATAAGAGACATTTTATAGTCCATACAGTAAGTTCTATTCTGAACGCTAATTAGCATATCATAATAATACAATAAATTCTTAAAATATTTTAAATATAAACAAACTACTAATATCAGAAATTATCGTCGCAATATTTTAGTAGCACGTAATTAATTAGTATCGAAACGATAAACTAAGCAAATCACGCGGAGTGTTCGTGACATGACATAAGACAGATCAGGGGTGTGTCCTTTTAATCGGTTCACGTACATATGCAAATGTTCAACAACAATTGTTTATATTATTTATTCAAATATTATATAAATTTCATGTTTTTTCACAGTTATAAAATCTTCAATCATTTTCCTTAAAGCCAAATAACAATCTATTTTAAAATGCTCAGGAAAAAAGAGTTTCCATTCATGGGCTTCAGGAATAGAGAGGAGAGGGGACCGAGCCCATAAAATATATATCTGCAGCCTATAAAATATATATCTGTAAGTTGATTGAAGGTTTTCGTCGCAACATTCGAATTTCGAAAAAATGTTTACGCATAAATGTAGTAGAAATTTTATAAAGTAATATAGTCTTTTAAATTGTTTGTAAAAATAATTTAAATGACATGTTTATCGACAACAAAAAAATTAATTAAGTTTTTTTTTATAAAAAAAATTAATAAGTAAATATTTGTTTAAAATAAAATTGCAATAACAAATTGTTTAAAATTCTTAAAAATAAGATTAATGCATAAATCTGAAATCCAAAAATGGGACATATCACCTTCATTCATGTTTTCAATTATCCTACGCTACGTAACCACATAATTTAAATATAAATACTGCAAGTAAATCAAGTTAATTATATACATATATTAAAAATAAATGGAAAATTTATGTTTAAAATGCAATACTGCAAACAGCCGCTTGTCGCTATAGTGGTGAAGGGTATCAACCCACACTTTTACAAATTTCGAAACAATCTATCTGTAGTATAATAAAAATCAGTACAAAAAAAATCTCTACATTAAATATATATGGGGAAAAAATATGTAGAGAGATGTAAAAGCACTATTAGAATACGAATCTATGTTTTTTTTTTTTAATTTTTGTTGATCTGTTTGTAAAAAAATCTGAAGTACTGGACGGATTTAAATTAAACTTTTTTGTTGTATATCAATTAGACCTAGGCAGAATCTAGATTGTATTTGATTTTGAAGACCGACAGAACCACACCTACAGAACCATAGTAGTAGTATAATAAATAATGAAATGCTGTCTTAACAAAAGTTATTCTGCGTGATAAGGCCGCCGCGGACCAGTGGGGCAGCTTGCGACTATAAGCGGGTTGGTCGTAAGTTCGATTCTCATTTAGGAAAATGATTACATTTAAATTGTTTACTTTTACTCTGGTAAAACAAAGCGCGACGTTGAGTTGTGCCACTTAATACAATTAATTTTGGCGCTAAATTTCAAAGATAACGAGTTTACTATCCAATAAAGTGGAGCAAAAAATATATAATTTTAATAGAAAGCTGTATAGACAAATTATATATTATTAGTTGTTTAATTGATTCTCGTTTTTGCTCATAATCTCTAAATTTGTAATATGTGGATTGATTTTGTTCACCATGAAAACGACGAGTTATAAATATTATTTCATTTATATTATTCTTTTGTTTTTTTTTTTACCTGAACCACATCGATCCATTAATGTCTTAATGGTGGATAATCAATGTGGAATTTTAATATATTCATAATACTAAGAAAACCAATAAATATGTAAAATGTTAATGTTTTAACATATTTCAGTTCAATCTGTATCACTACAATAACAAGACAAGGAAATGGTTTAAAAATTATTTTGTTCTCCTACTACTAAAATTAGGCAAAATAATTGCACATAAACATGGGAATTGCAAGTAGAACTATAATAAATATGCGACGTAGTTTACGCTTTATATGATTTAAAAATTTTTTTAGCTTCACGCTGTATCCACACACAGCAGGGTAGGCAGAGAGCCCAGTGTTAAGACACTTCGTTCCTCATATTCAGCCGTATTTTGAACATATTACTCGTTAAGTGCTTTGCAACTCAATACCACGATTTGCCCCGACGCCAGAGCGAAGAAATGAAAATATTAAATATTTCATTTCTTCGAGAGGGAATCATACCGGCAACATGTCGATTTTACAGTCACACGCTTGTGCCCACACGCCGCGACTTTCTTAAAATTTGACATTTTAAATACTATATAGGAGGAATATTTTTTTTTCCTTCAAAATAATTATTAACGCAACCATCTTAACTCTTAATCTTATTATTGAGACAACTTACAAGATATATATGCTTTGTTATGTATAAGATTTTTGATTTCTTAGTAATTTTTTCACAGTACTACACAAATAAAATATATAAAGCTAATTATTTCATATTCAATAATTATTTCTTAAACTTAAGGAAAAAAACATAATAATGACATAATTGTTGGAACTGTCAGGTTGTAAATATAATAAATTTAATTATCAAATTAGAACACTATCAAAGTCTTTGTTTGAATATAAGCTAAACTTAGATATAATTTAGATAAATATAATTATAGCAAAAATAATTTATAATAATAGCTTAAAAATAATTATTTAAAAAATACTAAAATTCCTTTTGTATTTGATAAAGATTATGACCAGAAAAAGCGAAGTTACAATGAAGAATGTGGCAAAAACGAAAGAACTTAAGGGCTTCCGAGAGCATGATGAGTTGATGAATCTTAGGTTCGTATTTATAAATCGCTCTCAAGTCTGAGATCGATCTTGGGATGCCGTTTTTATGCAGGCTTTAGTTATTTTTGTCATTTGAATAAGTAGGCGAGGACCCGCTGGTAAAGGTTGTCGTTATAATAGGAAAAAAATAGCACCCAAAGAGATTAAGTCTTAACGTTTTATTCAGCTTCCTGCCGCACATAGCCGCGCAGACAGAGACTATTTACGGTTAAGCCAATCCGTCCTATAATTTCGATACATTAGGTATTGAGTGGCGGAAACCAACGCCGCGCTTTATCTTACAAAAACTTTTTTTAAAATTATTCAATAGATAGACATATAAAAAGAAATATACTTACAAAAATTTAAACATTAAGGCTTTTTGTAGAGTAAAATATTTTTGAATATATTTTATATTTTGTTCTTTTACACTTTTCGAATAAATACTATAATTTTTTTACATTAATTATGAAAATAATTCTATGTAATATAATAACTATTTACCGATTATTATATTAATTATTTTTATTTTAACGTCTATTAACAACTACTTAATTTCTTACCTATTAAATATATTAATTTAATTTAAGCGCCAATAATATTTCGAAAAACTCTACTTAAAAACGTGCATGTCGAAAGACGGGTTTACGTGAAAACAGAACAAAGGTTCGTCGTGTTCCTTAAAAATTAAAATAAAGTTATAAACACAAGTGTATAGTATATATTTATATTTTTTTAAGAGCAAAAATTAAGGTTCAATCCGTTCTCCCGTAAACCTTATTTTTTGACATATCCGTTAATACGTAGGGAACGTAGATCCAATTAAATTTTATATACATTTCAATACATTTACCTCGTTTGCATTGCGTCTCCAGCTGCTGCAGAAGATCGTTGGCAAGCTCAGCTGGGCTGGGCTTGAACTCGGGCGGAGATGGTGGATAGAAGGTGTTTGATATGTCATCTTGTAAAAATTTGCCCGTTTCAATCTTCGGTGCAGCGCCGGAGAACGACTTGAATAGATCTGTTGACATATTTTTTTATTATAAGCCAATTTATTTCACATATTTAAAAATTTTAGGGAAATATCTTATTTATTCTACATAGAAAGAATAATAAAAATCACATTATTTTGGAAATTTTCATTCAGTCAAGCTGCAGTACAGAATTTGTTAAAAATTTTCACAAAAAAAAATACAATAAAATAAATCCTTAATGTTTCACATTTCTGCCTCACTACCATACAAAAATATAATGGAAAAATATCAGACCGAAAATACTAATGCTTACTTTGCAAAAGGGAAAACTGGAATTCTCTACACAAATCACACATTCCGTTGTTTTTGTAACAACACATTTTCGAAATATAATAATTATATATTATATATTTTGTGATAAAAAAAAATTAAAGCACACGAGTGTCGTTACGCTGATACGAAATATAATGAGAATAATGTCTGCAATTCGCGTTATTAAATTGAAGAAGCTTCAAGGTAAAGAGCTTAGATAAGTGATGTACAAAATACGAAGAGGGGCCGAAGACGTCAATATATATATAGGAGCGGTATCTGTCACACGATATTACGTCAAAGAAACGCCCAGATGTCGTGATGCTTTAAATCTTATTTGATAATGTCCGGACAATAAGTTATGTTTTAAAAACATGTTAATAATAACACGATTAATTCCAACTGGAGTACAATATATTTTATATATTTCCATTGTTTCTTATAAACCTAGCTTGTGAGAGTATTAAAATAAATTACAAATAACCGAAATATTGCGAACTATATTTTCTAGTAAAATGGAAAAAAAAAGGAAGAAACAGCAAAAATAAAACCATCCAATTTATTAAACTGTGATGCAACGCAACTATTAAAAGATTTATTTATTATATAAATATTTTATAAAAGAAATCAATATGTGTGTAATGACATATTTATATAAACTGTTCTCTAGTTGTTATTTAGCGATTTATTTTTAGTTTTAAATTTATTATTTAGTTTAAATTACAATTATGATCATATACTCTACAATAACAGACTCTACAATAAGAAAACAAAAGCTATCTGTAGCTTTCGTGTAATGTAGTATATACAGACAAGCCTATCTATATTTTAACCACACTCTTTATCTACGTATATACCTACTGTATTAAATATATTGACATACAAGTCGACACACCTCCTTCACTATATATAAATTTATCTGGTTTGCTTTTAGAAATTGTCAAATCTTGCTTCGGTATAATTCTTAGGAAATAATATAAGATATTAGATAGATAATATGAAAAAAAAAGATTATTTTTTTTCTTTAACAAAACTTTAATTTGCTCTATTATTAAAAATGTGACATACATATTATTTCTTTTTGTTTTTAGAAAATCCAGTTATACACTTTATACATAATGTCAAATGTAAAGTCGCGTGTTTTACTAGTGTTGGGCGACAATTTTATCATCTATTTGGGTGATAAAATGTTTAATTCCTCAAAAAACATTAAAATTGTTCGTCATCTTTGTTTCTATCACCAGTCATTGTTTGACTATGTACAATAATTTTTGCCCCCAAAAGTTGACTCAAAGAGATGAAATTTTGTTTTTTTCGCCTTTTAAGGAATGGCTCAACGGCTTGTTTGAAGCTCATATTTATGTATATATTTTTTCTTTCTTATTTTTTTTTCAGGACATAATTTAAAATGGGGAAAAGAGTTAATCAACGGATATGATCAGAGTATATATGGAATAAGCTATATTAAAAGCAATTATATAGTTGGTCAGATTATAGAGGGCCGTCGCGGCGCAAGGGCACAATGGTGGGACTGTAAACGCGACAGTTGTTGGTTCGATTTAGACTCTGGAGAATTACTTATATTTAATATTTAATATTTTCATTTTCCGGCTGTGGTAACGAAGTAAAACACGAAGTTGAGTTGCGTCAGTCAAAACGCAATGTCTCAAGATTTCTGCGGAAAGAAGGCAATAGAAGTGAGAAATTAATGAGAAAACGGAATTTTTTTAACACCAAGTTCCAAGGTTCCCTCTGCCTACCCTGTCGTGTGTGGGTAACAGCATGAAAAAAAATTACAATAATATAGATGGTAAATTGTTGAACGATGTATTTAATTTTAAAGGCTTAGGAAATCTAATAGAAACGTACTTTAAAATGAAATCAATCAAGTGTAGCTAAAATGCGAAATTAAAATACCAACTTGCGTTAAAGTTAATCAAAGGAACATTATTTTGTAAAATTTAAAAACAACTCTCACACACACACACAGCCACATAATAGAACGTAGTAAGATCAATATATGAAAACAACAGGATATTTTTAATTAGAAACAAGATAATTATAATGGAAACAGTTTACTCTAAGATATAAAAGATATTCCGTTGAAAACATGCAAGAGACATTGCTCAAAACAAATATGTTTTTGAATAAGTTGACGTCAGTAAATTTCATAAATGTAAACTATATTGGACCAATCACACGGTAAGTAAATGATTATCAAGACACACCCACGTTTTCAGCATGGCAACCAATAGAGAGCATTTAAGTTTAAATAAAGACTAGCGTGACAATGATAGTGGAAGTTTATCATGTTTGAACGGAGCATTGTCGTACAAATAGATTCTGCTCTGGAATATTTTAGGATTTATTATTAAAAGAAACAACGGCTTGAGAGAGCAAATGATATTATATATTTTTTTCAGTTATATATTTACAAAAAGCCAATGTAAAGACATTCACGTTAAGTACACTTCATCTTGATTAGATATGAAAAGCTAATAAGATTTTTAAAATGTTAAAGATCATATATATTATTTTTTTAATAGTTTAGAGAAAAATATTCATAAGTAGGCAGACAGATAAACAATATTTGCAAAGTAAAAATTAAATAAAGTAATTCCTTTCAAGGTACTGATTAGAGATGCGCCGAATAGTGTTTACACCGAATAACCGAATACTATTCGGTTTAAACTTTACCGAACCGGATATTCGGCCGAATTATTCGGTTTACCATTTCTTCGTTATTTTGCCTATCAACATTGTTGGACCCTCGATTTAGAATGAGATTTCTTAGTCGTGAAACTCTTGCTAACTGGAACTATAACAAACAGGGAAGGACCTCAGAAACATATAATTTTTTTTAGAGGAATATTATGTGGCGTTATTTAACTGTTGTAAAGCCCAATTGCTGTGTAATTAGATAGTTATACAGGTGAAGGTCTTCTACCTAGCTGGAACCCAGAGCCCTTTTGATTGATGAGCAAAGCATAAGTCTAATTTAGCCAGTGTTTTTTTTAAATATGGAAGACTGTTCTCATCTCTGCGCTGGTGCACCCCAGTGTCAACTCGACCCATTTGATCGCATGGGGACCCAATCATCTGCGAAGGGCTTGACACTTTGGCTCTGCGTAGAGACTCGCTGTGCGTTCTTTATCGCATTTATCATGGGGAGTATTCTGTTGAACTGTTTGACCTGTTACCTGCCACCGAATTTTCTAACCGCAGAGTACGTAACAAACTTAAATCAAGATACGTGGCACTCCACTACTGTGCGGTTTCGTAGGAATACCTTCCACGCGCAACATTTGGCCTACCGGAGGTAGTGCTTCCAGGTCAATACGACTTGGATACCTTCAAAAAGCGCCTTTATCTGTACCTTAAAGACCGGCAAGGCACCTATAGCTCCTCTGGTGTCACGGACTCACTATCAAGTGACCCGTACGCTTGTATCTGTGTCTTTTTTTATGGGAGACTACCCCCATAACCTCAATATATTTGTTACATCCTGATATTAACTTATCAATTCCTGCTTGCCTGAATGCACATTTAATAAAAGCCGCCTTAAAAGCCGCCTTCAGCTCTTCATCAAATCGTTTTCCACGGACATTATTTTCAAATTTCGGAACAAATAATAATCACTAGGTGCCAACTCTAGACTATAGGGTGAGTGGTTGATGTCTTCAAAGCCACAATTAATTAGTTAATTAACAAGTAACTTTTACACATTTTCATCCGTAGAGGCAGTAACTGGGCCGGACGGATGAGGGTCGTCTTCAATGGTCTCTCTGCCCCTTTTAAATTCCCTTGACTACATTTGAACAATAGATAATGAAGGTGCAGATTCGTGATAAACGGCCACCATCTCTTCAGGAATGGTTTTTTGATTTTTTCCTTGTATAATAAGGAATTTAATCACAGCGTGGTGCTCAATTTTCTTCAACATTGTCACGTCAGTCATTTCACATGTAGGTAACGAACGGACAACTAGCAAACTAGCGATTAGAAATGTGTATTTTTTTATTTGTACCCTCATATAGTGTTATTAACTAAATGATTAGTATAATTACGAATGTACTTAGTAAATCATATCAATACTGAAACACATTGAATGCTCCTCGTATATTACATTTCTGCAGTGTACCACCTCTATCTCTTTATATGTATGTTATAGTGTATAATATTGTCAAAAAATGTTAATTTAAGGCTTAAAATAAATATTGACTACATTTTAAGAAATACATATGTTTATATGTGGTTTACAAATACTATTTTGAATTTTAAAAATAACTGCTGATTTAAGACTTAAAAGAAATGTTGATTATATTAATTACAGGTTAAAAATAAGTATGTGGAATTGAGGTTTCAAATTAAATATTTATATGAAGTTTAATTGCTATATTTTATTAACTTTACTTATTTAACTTATAATAATAATTTAAATCTTACATAAGAACTATTTATTATCTTTCAATTATATTGTGTCGTGCAGCCAATTAAAATAAAATATTCGAACCGAATGTATTCGGCACCATAACCGAATAATTCGGCCGAATACGAATATTGAAAAAGATGCCGAATACACAGAATACCAAATGAAAATTCGGCGCATCTCTAGTTGTAATGTAGAATATAACAATTTCAGTTCAGTCTTAGTCATTTTATAATAATGTGATGAAAGTAGTATCAAAAATGTACAAAAAATTTGAACGTTGACCGGTGCGAAGTGTTAATGAATTTTTAAGGGATATAATGTGTTTATATAAATTATTTTTCAATGTTCGTGTATTATTTCAACATAATAGGTACATTTATGACAAAAATGACTAACTAATATCAAGAAAGCAACCGAGAGAATCAACACGCAAATGGCTGCTATGATGTAGATATGCTCAGATGTTATAGGATCTTCCTGAAATTCAAAAAAGGATGTCCCCCTTTCCTTATCTATCTGAAAACAACTAATCGGCTCCGGCGTGAAACGCCTTAATTATTAATAAGGTAAGAACATCATAATAAAATAGAACAGCCCAAATATAGAAATAGTGGTTTTGCAGAATAAAAGGTCTTGTTAACGACTATTAAGTTAATATATTGGTCAAACTTAAAATTGACTTAATTTAAGATATTTTAGTTTCATTTATAAGCATAGAAATACTTTCCAGAGGAAAAAAACCTGGTGATATGTAATCACAGTTCATTAAATCGCCCTTGACATCACAATGTATCTTAAGTTAAAGAATCTAATATGTAATTTTGTATAAATATACAATAATTGACATATTTAACCTAAAAGAAACATTACTTAAAAATTAAGTATAAAATGAAAATCTGTGACATGTTTCCACATGTCACGTTCCGTTTTGCATCGAAAACTCTGGATAATGCGATAAAAATAGTTTTAAGTTGTAGAAAATTATATGTTGATAATAATAGTATACTAACACTGGCTCTGTTATATAACTATAAAAGAGATGGAAATATACGTGATTTTGTAAGATAATACACAGATAGTTGACCCGGGTATCTTATCGTGTTCATGAGGTGAGTCTGTGGGGGGCTACCGTCGCCACGGTCGATTCGCTCAACAAATTACACAATAATAGTGATAAGACAATAATTATAAATTAAATATAAATTATTAAGAACTGTATGACTAGTACTGTAAAAGTTGAAATTTATGGAAATATTCGGACACGTCTTTCTTCGTGTACACCACAGCTTTATATGATAAAAGTACTATATTTAAAACTTTTATAGTCATAACAGAAATTAATAAAATAAGATAAAATCTATAACTGGAATAAGCAAAATATCATATAACGCCGAATGGAATTCTACAGATTCAATGTAACAATTTATAATAACTTAGGAACGTAAAATGCGGAAAGACCTAGAATCAAGGAATACGTACAGTTAAATGAAAAGTCTATCAATGTCAAGACATAATATGATCATTTGATAACAACGTGGAATATTATAAATTAAAAATAAACAAAAGAAATCTAAGTAAATTTTCCATGTCTTTGTCAGACTTACGTAATATTTACTTACTTTTGGCATAATTACTCTAGTAGACTGTATGGCGAATGTACTAGTTTGTTTATTCGTTTAAAATTTAACAATACAATTTTGTATAAAAACAGCAAAAAAAATATTTCTGCCTACCTGTGCTTTATATTTTTTTTTTTGAGGATATAAATGTATAAATCTTTTCTATATTAGTAATCATTTCGTAACGTCCGCAATTACTACAAAACACGAATGTACAAGAATCTACTCTAGTGTCTTGCCATGACCTCCTTATTAGACTTCAATATAATTTCAAGAACTAGCCGTAACAACCGTTTAAAATTCCACTTAGCTACTATCTAAATTTAAATAATACATTATTAGTGCCCTTGTCAAGGTCTTAGTCTTGTTTTCCTATTATAAGATATTGTAAATGTTTCGTCCATGGGCATAGGAGGGGCTGGGTGGTTCGTGCCCACCCCATAATCATCTGGGGCCCACTCCCTTTAAAAAAAAATGTTTACACGTAAATATCTGTTCAAAGTTAAAGTCCAGAACTTCCCTCCCCCCCTCGCCCCCCATAAAATATTTCTAGATACGCTAAATTTGTCTCACTATATAATAAGCATTTAATAATTTGAAAGGATAGAGTAGATCTTCTTTCTACATTTATTCTATACAACACAAGATAATAATACTAATCTATTTTATATCACTACCAAAAATAATACGCAAAAACTGTATCTTAACTTAGCTTTTTAGAATCTTAATTCCGACAAAAAACGTAACTTATTCATCATTTATTAAAAAAGATCAATCAACTAGCCAAATATAGCAGTAGTGAACCAGATGAAATAGCAATAGTACCTCTGGTACCTAGCAGATACTTAGTCTCAACAATGTAAACAAAATTAATGATGCAATAGTGTTCATAAATAACAAAACTTTAAAATAGTTTTCTTTATTTAAAATATGATACAAGTATTTACATAAACAAATCTTTATAAACATAGATTCAGTCTTCCAAGTGTTTATTTACTAAAATAAGTTTAAGAGCAATATAAACAAAGCGCTAAATATCTAAGTTGCTCTATAAAATACGCAGGAGCAACACATTGTGATACTTTAACCCTAGAAAGATAGTCACATTTTTATGTACGTAAAAGATACTCATGAGTAATTTTGATGCATATTTTTTTATTTGAGCATAGATCAACACATATTTACTATATTGAATAAAATAGCCGTCATTATATATTACACATATGTACAAATAATAAAAAGTACAGATAATTAATTTTAATTTACTTATTTAAAAAAAAAAGAAAACTAAACTTGAACCTCTTCTACAAAATATGAAAAAAATGTGAACATAATTTTTTTTTCTCTGAAAAAATTACAATTTTATTTTATAAAAAGAATATTAGAATATATTACATAAATAAGGAAACATAAACGCCAGATACAGTTTTGGCAAATATAACTTTTATCACAAGTAACTTTTTTGCATCTTGTATTTTACTTTACTATTATTTTGAAGGCGAAGAATATACTTTTTCGTTACTGACTCTATATTATTGTCTTCTGATATAAAACGCATTAGAAATCTCATCGTACATATATATCTCCAAGTAGGAGCTTTTAAACGCTTGAGCATAAATGCTGATGACAGTTCCATGCATTTTCATTTTGAACTTTTGGAACTTATTGGCCTTTTTCTTTTATCAGTAAATAATAAAAGCATGGTACTCAGTTAAGAAGATTAGTTTAGTTTACAAGAATAATATTAATTTATTACTTAAGGTTAGTTTGGTTAGTTTAGATTAGTACAAGGAAAGAAAATTACAACGTAAAAATATTCTAGCATCATTGTTGTTCAGTTGGATATGGGTACCTTAGTAGCAGTTCGATTCCTTTTTCATTGATCCCCAATTACAAAGAAGAGATAAATTTCACTAGATAGATCCCTATCTTTTTTACTCCTAAGATGTGAGAGATATGTGGAACCCATTTAAATTTTACAGGGCTCCTTAGGAACCTTTGATTGGTTGAATAATAAGTCCTGCTGTTAATCATATTTATATTGGGTTTGTTGTTTCTTTTCAGGCAGAAGGGTTTTTATCTTTATTTATTTAATATTTTTTTAGTTAATATTTATTAGCTTAGTTATTAATATTTATAAGACGAAAATCGCAGTCTTATTATATAATTGAAAGAGAAAATCATTAAAAATTAATACGAAATATTCCGTTAGATTCAAATAAAAAGTTGAAAATTAGAATTTAAGGTTGAAATTGAAGGTGCTAAGCATTTCTTACTACAATATTACCACCTGTTGATACTTTCTATTTGTTTAAATTACATTAATACGCTTAAGCAAAATATTTGAGAATAGTTCTAGTTGTATTCATATCCACATTTATGTTATTTATAAATCTATTTATATAATAATAATGTAAAGATGCCTTGTATAATAAACCTACATATTACGAAACACATTATACATATAGACATTATCAAGGAAGAATTGTATTAATAGTACGTAATATGCTTAATGAATATTATCTATAGCCTTTAACCCTTAAAAAAAATCAGGAAAACAAAGGAGATCGATAAAGTACGTCGTAAGATGACACTTTAAATGTTAATAATAATATTTTCCCTAAAACAGAAATAGATTAATGATGATAAAAAAACAAAAATATATAATAACTATATGAAATATAGCATAAAAAACGTTATCAATTCTTTTATTAATTAAAGGAAACTTATCTATCATTAAACCATTCTAATTATATTATACTTCAACTGTCGTGAATATTTTTTTTCTGGTTTTTGAAACAAAAAGACATTGTGACTTAAGATTTTTACAAAAAAAAACAAAACTAATTAATATAAATACTGAAAGAAAATATTTTTTCGAAGAATATGCACTTATAGAAATTTTTGACCCATTTGTCAATATTGAAGAATTTGGTAAAAATATAATAATATAAATTAAAGTAGATGACGCTGTGTATGTGTTTTTTGTCAGCAGATACACATTAAACTAATATGGCGCTAGTGAGTCCAAAAAATAAAATATTAAAAAGCATGTTACTTCTATAAAATAATTACGGTTTCCCGATCAATACATAATATATTTAATATATTTGTATTGATGTAAGTTTTATTTATTGGTTTATTTTTTTAGCTTCACACTATCCCACCCATAGCAGGGAAGGCAGGGGGAACCTGGGAATCCAATGTTAAGACACTCCGTTCCCATTAAGACACCTCCACCTCCTCCTTCCACACGTTGGGGGCATTGCGTGTTGATTGGCGAAACCCTACGCCGCGCTTTGCCTTGCCAGAGCGAGAAAATGATAATTCAATTAAATATTTAATTTTTCTTGAGTATAATCGAACCCACCACCACCTGTCGCCCCTGCACCACGACTTTGCCTTATTTATTGAATTAAATAATAATGGATAAATAGAATTTTTACAATTGATATTTGTTATTGATTTTGTTTATGTATGATTTAATTTACGACACGTTTTCGTATAAGTAGTAGAAAAGCAAATATATCAATCATCATAAAGACGACTTCGAATGTACGTCGTCAATTTCGTCAATCATTGAAAATGAGAATACTGTACACTAGAACAATTCAATTAAGCTTAAATATATCGTATTGTTATAGATAAGTCATTCATTATCACACTTTAATTCTTCGAAATTGAAGCGTAATATAAAACAAAGGGTTATCTATTTAAGCAAATATTTTTAATTGAATAAAATTATATAAATATAGGCCTGCTTAATTATAATGAGCTTGTAATCTGTACCGCCTATTGATATTAAAAGTCTTCGAGAAACATATTCGGAGAATCCTAATAATATTATAAATGTGGGTTTGTCCGAATGGATGTTTATTACACTTATTACTCTACAAAAACTAGTAAACGGATTTTAATGAAAATGTGCGCTAATATATGCACCAAAATAACACAGACTACAATTTATGTGAAGATTTTGTATAATTTAGCTACAACATAGCAATAAATTTAAGCGGGCGAAGCCGCGCGCGTGTCGCTAGCTTACCTATAAATGTTAATGATACGGATCAAATAACGGACACAAACACTATATTCGTTATTTAAATTAAACAAATGATAATTTAAAAAATTACAGTTAACGAATAAAGAACCTCCCCGTTTATAAAAAAAAGATGTCGGCTAAAAGCAACCTTATTTTTAGGTTTCATATGTTATGTCAACTAATAACCGAATGTAAAAATAATTAAGTTTGAAGGTTAATTCATTTACAATCAATTAAGAATGATAAACTTACACTACATATTATATTGTATGTAATTATAGTGAATGCTTACTGTTGATATTAGTAGCACTTGCAGATAGATCAACTTACTTTAATTAAATTAAAATGAAAATGGTATCATTTTTAGCGTTCCGAACCTTAAAAGGAAAAAACGGAACCTTTAACGCAAAATTGCGCGGAGGTATCAGGCTGAAAATTATTTCTAATATTCATGTCTATAGTCCCTAAGAGCACAGAAAATATACTCGCAATCGAACTGACATATGAGCATATCGAACGAACATTTATGCATGGTTTTTAATGCATTTTGAATTAAATTCGCCGCGTTATTAAAACCTATAGAGTAGTTCCAGTTGGAAATACAGTAATAAAATTTTGTACGAAGTGAGAACTTATAATTTCAATAAATAATAAAAATCGAAAAATTAAGATTTATAGATATTTCATAGAAATAAATCATATCAAAGTTATATTTGTTTACTTCATATAAAATGAGCGCAAACGCCCACAAACATCAGTTTGTCAACTTAAATAAGCTATATTGCGTGCGTCTACACTGGCACTTGACCGGTATTTTTACATCTTTATTTGTTGAACAAGGAAAATTGTTCATAAAGTGTATGATAAAAGCTTCAATCATAGGAAATATAGTTCACGGCCGTCTAGTAAGTCGCAAGTCAATTGACGTGATTGGGCTTAATTATCTATATAATTTCTCGTTATCGTTTGACTAACGGTTTATGTAAGCGTTTATTTGATTTTAATGTTAGTACTTTTCCAATATAGAGATCTTATATTATTATCATTATTATTTTCTTTTTTCCTAACAATGACGGTTTTATATAAAATGTATGTTACTATAGAAATAAGTGTATTAGTTATAAAGTTAGTATTACCTTCATCGGTGTTAAAGACGTCGACGTCGAGCAGCATAGAGCATTCATTTTCAGTTAAGAGGCCCGCGGCCGAAGCCGGTGCAAAACTCCACTGATTCACGCTCATGTTTGATGTCAGTTTTAATTGCACTCTGAAAAATTTTAATTTATACAAAATTAATATTTAAAAGAAGAATGTAAATACTAGCGACCCACACGCGGCTTCGTCCCCTCGTACTTATTGTTATATTATAACCAAATGTTAAAAAATCTTTACATTGAAGCCTGTGTTAAACTGACCTACAAGCTATAATATTGTAGTTTTTTTTTTTTTTCATTTAAATTTTATCTAAATTCGTTAAGTAGTTTTTGCATGAAAGTGACTGACATATATCTATTCCTCAGAAGCTTTCCAATTTATAATACTGGCGACCCAAACGCTTAAGCTTATTAATATATTTTAGCCAAATTACACAAAATATTTATATAAATTGTAATAATAATAATTAAAATATGTATATCATATTGCAAGCTATATTGCTGCTATCTAAATCTACTCAGTAGTTTTGTGTAAACGTGGAATAAACATCCAACCTCACAAACTTAATTTTTAGTTAAGTAAGTTAACTTAATTTTAAGTTTAATAGGATTTTAAAAGTTTGGGAAAAGTTTAATAGGATTAAAAAAACTAAAAATTTTCAATTTTCATATAAAAGTAAATACTGGAGTGCCTGAAAATTTTGTAAAATTACAGATGTTACTTACCAAAGGAATAATTAGGTATCGGTATTGATCGAAATCCGTTAATTCTGATGATAGTGGTCGAGGGACGAAGGTATCGGTTGAAGGCGCCATGTTGGCACTGTAAATTGAAATATTTTTTAAATATTAATTTTATACACTTATCGCACATATAATTATAAAAAAATAAAACAGTCGTGGCGCAATGGCACAAGCGTTCCACTATAAACGCGGCGGTCATGGGTTTGATTCCCACTGGACAAAATGAAATATTTAATATTTTCATTTCCTCGCTCTGATAAAGAGACAAAGCGCGGCGTTGAGTTCCGTCATTAAACACACAATGCCTCCAGAATTCGGCGGAAAATGGGAGCAAAAGTATCTTAATGTAAACAATATCTTAACTCTTCCAAGGTTCCCGCTCCCTAGGCTGCTATATGCGAATTAGAACGTAAAGCTAAAAAAATATATTAGCTTACATACGTAACATATGCGACAGGCAAAATTAACTATATAGTATATACTTATTAAGAAAACGTATAACTTTTTTTGCTAAGTGTGTTACGCTAAAAAGTGTTAAAATATATGTACTACATAAAATTAAATCAAATCAGCTTCACACTGTATCGCGCACACAGCAGGGTAGGCAGAAGGAACCTAATGATAGACACTCTGTTCCCCACTTTCTGCCGAATTCTAAAGGTATTACGTGTTGCGTGGCAGAACTCAGCGCCGCGCTTTGCCTCGACACCAGAGCGAAGAAATGGAAATATATTTTTTTATAAATATTTCATCTCCTCTAGTGGGAATCGAACCCACAACTAGTCGATTTTGCAGTCACACTATGTGCATCTGCACAGCGACTGGCCTCATGTACTATAATATTTTTTCTTAAATCAGTTGTGTAACATAAAAAATAATTTCATTATAATCAATTATCACTAGCAACAAAACCAAAAAATGTCTAGAGATACTGTTACAGGTGAATCCCAAATTAAATATCCTTATAAAGGGAATATCCTTCACTGAACATTGTTTTAGTATATAATTTCAAATTGTTAAAATTCCATCATTCTATTAAACTAAATTGTTTCATGTATTGAAAATATTTTTTGACTTTTTTTAAAATATTTATTTATTTTATTTTTTTATTAAAGTTTCCTTAATTTAGTAAAACTATATTTTGTTTTGTTAGCATTGGAAGACTTTTAATGATAAATTGGTGAATAGTCTTCAAAGTTAAATATGTCTACAGCAAACTATCTAACGAGGCTATCTCTATGTGCCAAATGTGAAAAATTTAAGAATATGGCAGAAAAAAAACACATAATCTCAAAATTGGAATAACACTGCGATTACATCAATAAGCTTCACCCTGTATTCCACACACAGCAAGGAAGGCAAAGGGAACCTAAGACACTCCATTTCCCATTTACTGCCGAATTCTGAAGACATTGCGTGTTGAGTGGCAGAACTCAGTGCCACGATCTGCCTCGACACCAAAGTAAAGAAATTAATAAAAAAAAAATTAATTTGCAGGGGATTGAACCCACAGCCAGTTGTATTTGCAGTCACACACTTGTGCCCCTGTGCCATAGCCAAATGAGAATACATTGATTATAGAAATTGTAAATTATTAAAAACAAAGCACAAATATACAGCAGTTGTCAATTTCTATCAAAGGTCAGACTTAGGGTATCAAAAAAAGTTTAGTGTCCTTAATTAAAAATATTTTGATAAGTGAACTATAAACACTTTAGAAATATAAATTTCTGTTGTTTCCAATTCAAATCATCTCATGCGTTATGATTTTCTTTTATATATTTATTTACAATGGAAGCTGGATTTTCTGGCCACCAACTCAACTTGGTATATGTGGAGATATACAACTTTTGATTAAAAGACAAATTTTGAAAAATGAGAAACAATACTAACATAACTCAATATTTAAAATATTTAATATATTTAAATACATTTTTATATATTTAAAGAATTAAGCACAGTACTATAAATTAACTTCTTCTTTAATACATTTATACATATTAATCTATTTTAAATAGGTGATAAAACAAAACAATTAAAATGCCTAAAAAATCTTTCAATGTAATTTGATATCCGGAAGTAAGCGAGGTAATTCAAAATGAATTAAAATGTTTTAAGGGTTTTCCGAGTCTTTCCCAGTTTTTTGCATTTTAAACCTAATCCTTGTTATTTTTAAATTTTATAAATTCATTCAATCTAATATTATTAATTTATTATTATGTGCCTACCATAGAATGAATCAAAATTCAAGTATGTTTCCTTTAGAAAAATGAAAACCCAAGCATAGAATGACCAGGAAAATAAACAATACAATGATTTCATACTAATTTTCCTTTTACTAAGATTAAGCTAAGGGTAATGGAATTGCTTTTATATAAAAATATTAAAGATGTTTAATTTACAAACTGAAATTGTAGATATGATTTTAGAATAAATGCTTACATTACAGATTACCTATGCAACTTATCCATGTACATATGCTAAAGTTGCCATATGGTATTTTTTTTCTCACTCTATCCTCACCCACCGCTAATGTAAGTTATTTACTAAACTTACATTATTTTCTAAGCTTTGATGTTGTTATTAACTCATAAAAATTTTACAGCCCGTTACAAAAATAGCATTATGAAAGAGAAAAATTACCAAAACTAATTAACTTTTCAGATTTTAGGCTACACTGTGATTTTTCTACAATCCAACATTGAATGGTTTTAGAATTTTCTATTGAAATCAAATAGTGTATTAGCCCAAGTAGGAATAAGTCAAATTTACAAATCATATACAATCTATTAATTATAAAAATATTTTCTCTTCATTGAAATACTAATTAGTGATGTCAAAATTCAAATATTACATACAACCTTTTAAAATGATCTGTGTTGAAATCTAAGTAACAAGTACATATTACAAAACATTTCACAACATTGTAAAGGTTACAAAGTTGATTTATTTCAATTTATCTATACTCAATAATAATAGCTTTCACTTTTATAACTATAGTAGTTATAGTTTATAAACGCTTAAATAATGGCAAAATATTATAAAACTCTATACTAAATGGTTTAAAATATTATCAATAAACATTTAACATTTTATTATATTAAGAATTAAATATTAATCAAAATTAAAATATGTCTTCCTCAAACCAAAAATCAGTGTATATTTTTATTTGTTTTTAAATATATATTAACATATTAAAGAGAAAGTACCTAAATCAACAACCATATAATCAACAAACGTAAAACATATAATAATAATTCACCTATTCCATTAGAATAGTGAATAGGTGAATTACAAATTGCTTTGCGAATAATGCACCTGTAATATGAAGATCTAAGTGCGCACGAATATGACTCAAGCAGTTTGTGAAAGCTGCATTCATGGCGTAATAACAGCCGACGCTATGGAATTTCCACCAACAATTATATCATTATTTTTTAAGAAATAAAATATATGTATGTACTTACAGCATTTTTATTATTTTGTGAAAGCACACGCAGGTGTGCAAAACGTTTAAAAATCTAGAAACCCATCTTAACGCAATATATAGCACGAAAGGAAACAAATAACACGTCTTTCTACTTTTGAACCATGATGAGTAATAGACCGTAGACGTAGACAGAGTTACCCTATACAAACTGACAAAGACAAGTAGATGCAAAGTCTAAAGGTGTTCACTTTGCCCGCTCAATTTAAATTTTATCGCTATTTTATCTTCATGATAATTACAGTGCGTTGTCCACAAAAATATACACAAGTATAATTATACTGTTCATTTAAGGTAACAAAGAAATTAATAAATATGGACTTATTTCTTCTATTAAAAAGAAAACAATGATAAAATAAAGAAATGAATACTACTTCTACAACAAAATAATTCATGCGTTTAAAAAACGTTTTCTAAAAAAGTGTTTTTATTACTTTTAATATATCGCTTACACGTTTGCCGAGGCTTGCCAAGAGTCCACCAATACAAGCGTGTACATAGATTTTTTAACAACTTGGGAGAGCTTATCGCTGATCCGGACCAGTATCCCTTGTGGAACACAGATAAAAGGGAGTTTGCGGCAAACGCTCGCGATCTGTTTACGCCATGTTGTATTATTTCCTTGTAAATTCAGAATAAATAAATATTCAAAGCAGTTTTAGCTTAATATATACAGAGTGTAACGCGATCGACGGATCAACGATTGTCTATGTAGAGAACCTCAGTACCTATCTATTTATGTATGTTAGTCAATTTTCAGTGTTTTGGCAGATTTTTGGGAAAAATATGGATTCTTGAAATTGAAAATTGGCAAATACAGCCCGGCTATGGAGTTAGCACTGCGGTCCTCTACCCATAGACAACCGTTGATGCGTCGTTTGCGTTCAGCCTGTATACTACATCATTTACACACACACACACTATATATAAACACATTAAATTAATAATAATTCATTTATACAATTACATAATTTTCCAATGAACATTTCATTCCTACCTACACAATTAGTTAAGCATTTTAAATTAAATAAACGAATTAATCAGATATATTTCTACGTTACTATTAAACAAAACTGTAATCTGAATTTTAAACATTCATCATTCTGCATTTATAGTTAAGAATTTTTATTCAGATTAATTATTTATATTATGAATAATAAATCATATGTCATATTTATAACATCACTAGTCATCATCATAATGTAGGCACTTTTTTATGCATTTGATTATTAACGTTTTTTATTTTTCACATACTGTACCTACCTTTTTATGTATGTATGTTCAAAAGAAAAGTTATTATCTATGACAGTTTTTAAAAGAAATCTCAATTCATGGAAATGATATTTATTGTGTACAATATATAAAATTTCACAAGTATGATGATTCAGGAATTATATACATAACAGATAGACTACATAACATTATAGATATAATAGATTTATTCAAATTCTTATGAATGTGTCCACAAAAAAATAAAACGAGATACCTATATTGTTACTATAAAATTTTCTTTTACTTTTTATAATGACATTTACAAAACTTAAATGAAAACTTTTTATTTTATCAACTTTAACGGCATAATTTATTGTATATATTTACTATTCAATCAAATTTCATACTGTAACATTCCAAATTAACAAGATTTACTAAAGCCACTGTTTTACTGTTGAAAAAGTCTGGAACACAAACTATTCTGACTGATTGACCATCTTCACCTGCAAAACAAATGAATGTTTTATAAAATCCGAAAAATATATTTCTTTATTAAAACTGAATATTTTAAGCTTTACTCTTTAACCTACTTAGCAGAGTGGCAGAAAGGACCTAATGTCAAAACACTCAACTATTCACTTTCTGCCTAAATTTGTGAAATTGCATGTTATATGGCAGAATATTTGTTTGCACTTGCATCTTAGCAAAGCCAAAAAAAATATAATCCCTAAAGTGGGGTAAATCTACAACCATTGTATTTATAACCACTGCACCATGATGGAATTAACATAATAAATATAACATGCCTTTATACACATCTGTTGCATATTCATCACAATTTCCACAGAAATAAATTGCTGGACAAGTAAACATTGTAAAAGGATCCGTCTCCAAACATGGTGTGCAAGGCACACTGTCAGGGCAAGTAGGTGCGAGATGGCGCCATTGTAAAGTTTTTTTCATCACTTCTATGGGTGTGTCTATATTACTGTATTGCATTATATCTTTAACAGATTCCCCAGAAGTTCCTAGACATGTAAAACCTGAAAACAATTTTAGTTTTAGTAGTTTTCTTAAATAGAAGCTGCCCTTAAAGTTTGTTCATTTAAAATTAGCTTAAACTTTATGATATTAAAAAAAATTACCTCCAATATCACATTCATATGGATTTGAAACACGGTTAAATGATTTGTACTCTATAGCCTTTGGAAATAGACCTAGAAATAAAACAATATTAGTAATAAATGTTCTACCACTCAACATGTAACACCTCCAGAATTCTGCGGAAAATGGGAACTGGAGTGTCTTAACACAAGATTCCCTCTGCCTACCCTGCTGTGTGCGAGATAGTCTGAAGCTATCTAATATGTTCGAAGTGACACTGACACAATGTTGATTGAAATTACTTTAAATTAGTGCAGAATTACTAAATATTAAGATAAATTTCAGCCCACTTCAAACACATACATGTGGAATACAATAAGTTCATTGCATTTAGAACTTCTATGGACGAATGAATATTTAAAAAAAAATTTTTTTAAACAATTTCAAATTCCATGTCAATTTTTTTTACCAGTTTAATATAACTTGATAACAAATCAAAGAAATGGATAAAAAATATTGAAAAGTTCGTTTAATTTTAAACTTAAACACACTCATTTATCCTTTTATGTCAAATGTAAAAAAATCAAGTAAAATAATGTCTGTACAATATTTTTTACGAAAAATAATGTAGGGCAATGAAGAAGTAGTAGCAGAAAATGAAACAATGATTATTAAAATATTTGTTTGTTCAGAACTACTGGATAAGAATTTTGAAAACTATTAGAAATAATGAAATCCATACCTATATTATAAATTCGAAAGTAACTCTGTCTGTCTGTCTGTCTGTCTGTCTGTCTGTCTTTTACGCAATCAGGGCCAAACCGCTAATTCAATTGTAATAAAATACTCATACAGGCATACTTGAGGGTCTTCGGATGAACATAGGTTACTTTTTTTTCTCATATTTGTAATATTGTCGATATATACTAATATATTAAAATATTTTTTAATTTGACAGGCAATTTATTCCGCCATGTTAATAACAACTGACCGTTGCTAAGCAACGGTTTGCAAAGTTTATTTGTTGTTATAAGAAAACGTCACCCAAAATGAGCTTGCTTAACGCATACATGGCGTGCGCCGACTCAACCTTATGAGATACATAAAAATAATGTTTTACAAAAATATTGTCCTTTAAATAATGTTTAAAAAAGTCCGCGATACACATGGTAATGTTTATCTCTGAAGCTTGAGCAAAGTAGCACAGTAACAACAAGTAACCATTTTAATTAATTTACTTTATATTTATCGGGTTTTTGTTGTATGTATTTTCTATAATTTGATATTGATCCTTATGAAAATGAATATAATAGTCACTTTTAGCATTTCATCTAGATTGAAATTATAGTTCACTGTATAACATTCTAATAAATAATTGAGATGTCACTGATTCGAAAAGACCTAGCATACGACCGGCATAGTATGACCGACGCGAACGGGCAGATAGATGACTTTGACGGTTTTGTAAATTTTTATACATTTTCGAACTACTGTTAATTTTTATGTAATTATTTGCTGTTTATAATTAATTTCTACTTTTCTTTGGTTCTTCGCTTATTCGAGTAGTAGATTAGTTAGATTTTCATTAATTTCTTGGTGTGGTGTAAGTTGCAGCCCTGCGCGGCATCGACATAATATTATTTAAGTATTAAGGAGAGAATTGTTGGTAATTTCATCTTGGTTGGATGGTTATCTATACCGTTGTTATACACTTAATAAATTGTGGTTTTAGTTTTTTGGGATTTTATTTGATATTGCTCGCAAAACTTATCATATTTAATGTAGAAAGAAGTTTAGACTGGAGGAGAGACTTTAGTTATTTCATATAGTATCTATGTACGCGCGCAAGGAAAACGAGTAAAAAGATTTTTCCCGGGTAAATCAGTAAAATCGATCACTGAAGTTCAATAAAAATTAGTTCAGTTATTCTGGATATTAGCTCGGGTAAATAGAAAGACAGACAGAGACAAAATTATTAATAATGTAGCAGGTTTTGTTTAGTTTTTTTATTAATATTTTACTATGGTTACGTCTACTTATATTTTTTTTATTTAAATAAGTTAGATATTTTCAAAAACAATTTCCTAAATATATCTATAAGCATTCGTAAAGTTTAAGCGGGCGAAGCCGCGTCCGGGTCCGCTAGTACATATATATAAATTAAAGATAGGAAATATATGATAAAGTAACCATAATAGTCACTACATTTTATTTTACTGGCTAAAATATAACATACTAAGATATGGTGCATTAGCAAGATTATAGTGACACTGTGGCACATAGTCAAACTTTAAATTTAATAGTTTTGGGTTTGCACTCCATTTTCTATTAAATTGTTTTCATTTCCCCAATCACACTTCTATTTATGACAGTAAGTAAAGGAAGTTGTGGGTAGCAGCTTGTAATAAATAAAGAAGTACTTACAATAGTGGAAAGGTTTCTGCGGCAGCATTATACCAGTAGGGTCTTTGCAGCCAGGCATAAGATCTAATGGGGCAACAGAACTAACAGCAGCAGAGAAGGAGTCTACTATTTCGGAAGCTGCTATCACATCAGATTCAGCAAGAACCTCATGAGCATTCTGATTTGCATAAACACCACCTGTGTAATAAATATTTGAATAGCCTTAAAATTAGAGCTAAATGCATAGTAAACCAATACATATCTTAAAGCTACAATTGGTTTAGAAGGTAGTTCTAAGAAGAAGAGATAGTATTCACCAATTGTTTTTTCCATTGATTAATGTTACAATTTATATGCTGGCGGCTGTACCAATTGATATAAAATTTATATTTTTTTATCCTTTAAATATATCAAAACTGTATATCAGGCTTAACTTGTTAGTTTTGATTTTCCAAAAACATTAAATTTCTGTAGTGATAAGCTTACTCAGGTTATGTATATCTAAATTAAACTGGTAAAAAGAAAAAGAATTAAACTCTTAAATACCTGCTATTATGACTCTGACAACTTTAGAAACTTCTTCTTGATATTGTGATGTACCACAAAATCCTGACAACCACTCTAAGAAAAGATTTAGAGAAAATAATTGACTTCCAGATTTTGATGCTAAATTCAGTCCTGATACTAAAACCACATACCTACAACATAGTCCTTTTGTAAATACCATCCACACAAGCTTTCACTAATATAATATAAAAATTAAATAATAAATAAATTATTGTATTTCAATTAATTAATTAATGTAATAGAAAATAGTGGGATAGGATTAAATTATAATAACTAGATTTATCTATTGTCTGAATTTTACCTATCACTATCTAACTTTGGCATGGGTTTTTGTATATTACAGCCAGCCCAACATGCATCTTTTACTAAAAATATCCCATCTTCATCTTCGCTTCCTGAAAAAATTACAAATGTTAAAGTACGAAAATAAGTTTCATTACTCTCATAATTTTTATAGTTACATTTACAGTACCAAGTAAAGCGACAACTACACCAGTTACAACTTCATTTACATTTATACAGTCACCGGTCAACTTTATTCTTTGCAATTCATCTTCCAAAACCAAACTATCTGTATCATGAACAAAGTGAGATCTGGAAATAAATATTAATATACAAAATATCATGTAAGTATTCCTGATCTTGACATTTAATACAATTTATTAACCTGGCTGGCTGAGGTAATATTTCCAGTTGATCAGATAGCTCTTTTAATACACTTGGTTTTAGTTCTTGTATTTTGAAAATGGTCCCAATAATAATACACGTCGATCCTTTATCATGTAAATCACATAATTTTAAAATTTTATATTTATTAGACCATCTTTTATGTATCACAGGTTTTAAAATATCTCTAAACGTATTCAATCTAGCTGAGTAAATATGAGCATATTGCTTTGAAAAGTCTCGGGATACTTGATAGAAACGATTAGATGAATCTTTATAGCCCAAACTATGTCTATCTACTTCTAAGGGCTTAAATTTTTCGATGTTTTCAGTTTCTTCACGTTCTTTTTTAAACAACATCTTTAATGAAAACTTAAAATCTAGTAATATTTTCAGTTTACTTGAGTAATATATTCAACAACTTAGTTTATAATTTATATAAGGCGGCAAAATGGTAATTGGTAAATTCACTAACTCTGGTGTCACTGTCAAGTCTTAGTTGATACCACAGAATACATACACCCAAAGGTTGACACTTGACACAACTAAAGGAAAAAACTTCAGAACAGATTTCAGATTAAGATTTGCGAAGATTTTTGTCGGTGTCGTATGTATTGGTTGACTCACGTGTGAGATTTGGCCGTAATAACTCGTAATTTCATTGCAAAATTGTTGTATATTAGTGTTTAATTAGTTTGCTATATGTAGTTTTGGTACAATTTGGCGGTGTTAAACTAATATTTGTTTTTTTGTCTTGCACGTTTTAGATATTTTTTTATATTTTGACTTGGTTTTAAATTGTGGATAGGCATGGATAATGACCGACCTCCCGTCACTCCGGGTCCGGCCAATGCAAAAATGATGTTACGAATGTAAATGTTCCTAAAAAAACTATGACTGATTTATCTTCAGCCAATCTTAATAATCAAAATATTTATATTCACGCCTGTATGTCCGATGGTCCTAAGTCCTACACGGTTCATGACAAGGTCCCTTTATTGTACAAGTCTCTCGGGAAGTTGAGAACCCTGTATCAGAAACTAGTATATGGGCTATAAAATTCGGTTGATTGGCCAAATTGAATCAATTTTAAATGATGATATTAAAAATATTGGCAGAAATAAAGTATCTGTTCAAGTTTCACAAGCTGCCAATAAGTTTTTGAATAATCCTTTCCTGGGTCTGGCCAAGTACAAAGCTATTATTCCTACATATAATATTAGTAAAAAGGATCTGGCTAAGGAAGTTCCCATTGACTTTTCAATGGAGGAACTTCAGGCTGTGGCGTTGTCATGAAAGCGAGTCGCCTGAATTGTGAGGTTGTTAGTGAGAGGTTTCTTACTCTGGTTCGAATAAAACCGTGGTAATAACTTTCCGTGGACAAATATTGCAAGAAATAATGTTTAGCTACAGCTCTGGCCCAGCCTTAGAACCCTACAAATTCCCAACCATACAATGCATAAACTGTTGTCGTTTTGGCCATATTAAAGCCCAGTGTCGATCAAAGCCTAAGTGCTACAGATGTACACAGTCTCACGATGGTGACTCATGTGTTGTTACAAAAGAGTCCTCATCGTGTTTGTATTGCACAGCAAAGCATTTTGCAATTGACAAGGCTTGACTTAAGTATGCAAGGCAACAATCTATCAAAATTGTTATGTCTCAGGATAATATATCTTATGTGGAAGTTTCCTCTCGTTTCCCAATCGTATACTGACGCAGCCAAAGAAAAGTTTACCCCTCCTACACATTTCAAGGTCTCTAATTCTTCTCCTAACTAATTCTAATCTCGTCTTACCGTAAAACCTTCTAAAAAGAAGAAATTTGGTTGGATCAAGTTTTGTGAACCCCTAAGCCCCTGTTCTCCTTCTATTATTATTTCCCGTATTAACGGTTTTAAAAGATCCTAGCCCTGGGGAAAATGGCGTTATTTCTTTATCCAGAAATTTAATGATAAATTCAAAATATACTATATTCAAATTCAAAATTCAAAATATACTATTCAAAACACACATTTCATCTATTTTACTTTTTTTTGTTTTTTTTTTCGTTTCAGATCACTTTGCAGAGGCAGGGCTGTAGAGTGCCTTGCGCACACTGTTCACCGCCGCGCTGACCGTCGTCAGTGAGGGCTGGAGCTGCCATTTTATATTATTTTAATCGAAAAAATTTTGGAAACTTTTTAAAATTTAGACAAAAAAATCTCACAAAGTTTTTAAAAAAAATACGTATGTACTCTCAAAAAAAATCATGAAATTACGCACATTTTCGGGCCTCTGGACTAGAACCTTCCCTTAATCGTAATTAAAAAAATAATCCTACTTCATTTTGGGTATATGTGTTCTGTGTTCACTTCATATATTAAAAAGAGCGGGAAAAGAAAATTTGAAAATGTCTGGAGTCCAAAAGCTTTGGTTAAATAATTTAAATATTAATATTAAAAATGCTCTCATTATTGGAATTATAATAGCAAAAAGCAGTCCACGTACTTTTAGCTCAAAAAAGAAGAGCGGTGAATCAAGAGGTGTTATGTCTTTTACATTACGTGATTCTCAAGTCGACACTATTAATTTAGATACTTGGGGATCAGAATATTTTATTTTAACTTTTTATGAAAGATTTCTTGTTGGTGACGTTGGTAATAGTTTTTTTATATTTCAATTACGTGATCGATATTATTTTCTCATTTTATATATATTTTAACGCTGTTTTTATTTTATAGTTGAAATTTCATCACCGAAAATTTGTGTAAAAACTGCTGACAGTGAAATTTATCGGCCCCAGGTTATAATTTTCTTAACCTTTAATAAACCCTTTTTATTTTATAAAAGTAATGAAAAATTATTATATACACCAAATAAATGAAATTCCTTTTTTTAGTATACTTGGGTTATGCTTTCAAACAACAGAGAAATCTTTATAAGAAATATCTATTAATATTTATAGTTATAGTTATAAAATTTCAGGTGACTTCCCCTTTTTACTTATCACTCAATGAAGGTCAATCTGAAGTAAGTATATTTAAAGGAGATACTTACGGAATGTATTTACCTCTATTCCATATTCCTACTAAGCCTTGTGCTGCTTACTGTGGATTATCGGAAGTCCTAAAATTCAAAGGTGAGAAGTTGAATAGAGACGATCCATATTTACTTATATTTTTTTTTTTCGACTTCACACAGTATTAAGCTTAAAGTGGAGGGCCAATGACCAAGGCATTGTGTTTAGTGTGCTCAACGTAATACTTTGTCTTTTTGTCAGAACGACAAAATGAAAATAACTCATTTCCTCCGAATGAAAATCGAAGTTACAACCGCCGCACTTACATTCCGTCTATTCCGCTGCGCCACAACAGCCTCATCATGTATTGATCTAAATTATACTAACAAATCATTTTGTTTTGCAGAACAAAGTAGTAACCTGTACGTAGACTTGCTGGTTGTCGTAAAATCAGTTAGCCCCGCAAAGTCTATAAAAACGAAAGCTGGTAATGGAAATATTAGTCTTTTAATTATCTTTTAGTAGGTGTTTATTTTTTTATAGAAAAAATGTCAAATGTAATGCAGGTGCAGATATGACGGTACGGGCAGTGGAAATTGTGGACAATACTACACCGGCGTCTATAACTCTGGACATTTTCGATATAGATACAATTCAAAGGTGAGATTAGGATTTAAGTAACTTCTTACTTAAGACGGAATTTAATAAAATAAATAAAAAGAATTCTTATTTTCCTGATGACTGTTAAACGATAGCTAGGTAGGTTAGGGAGATTACAAAGTCATAACACAAATACTGCATGTTTTTATAAAAATATTTTAATGTGTAATGTTAATGAAAGTTATGGTAATATTATTATAATTAATATGTACATACGTATTTAATGACTCACAATGTCGCATTTTGTAAGTATAGAGGGTACCTGTCTCATAATATTTTTAATATTACTGTTTAATATCTTCTAATGTATAGTTTTAGGATCACGCTTCTTCCGTATATATCAGGGTAACCATTCGCGTTTAAATTGAACCTACAACTGCGCTCACAGTAAGACTCTCTCACTGTACCACAACGGATTTCCATAAATTACATAATTGTTAATTAAACAATCAGTTAGCCATTGTAGTGTAGCGTATGAAAATAATTAGCACTAGAGTGAATCGGACTTCTCGATACCTGTGTTAGATTTATATTCTTAAATTTTTCGTTCTGGTAAGAAGACAAAGCGCGGCATTGTGTTCCGCCACACAACACAATGTCACTACAATTGAGTGGTTTGTGGGAAACGGAGTGTCTTTCCCTATACTTTCCCTGCTATATGCTATAATAATGCTATAATAATAATAATATATAAGATACAGCGTTAAATTACAAAAAATAAACAAATAGAGCAGAAGAATGGCGGCCGCTAGACAGCGTGCTGTTCGTGGCGGACGCTCGAGTGTCGTGGCGCGCGTTGGCAGTGCGCGTGCAAGTTTGCTCGCGGACTGTCATTACACACCAGCCGCATACACCTGAAGCTGAAGCCCTGAGATTGTATGTTAAGAACCAGGGGCATACACGTTAGTATTATTTTTATATGTTTATTTACTGATATAAGAATAGCAAGCGTAGGAATAAAAATTTCGTCGTAGCTTGATGAGGACGTACCTATGGTTATTGGCTTAATGCGGCTCAAATTCAAAGCTCGTAACGTTATAATTTTTATACGTTTCTAAAAAAGTATATTATAAAGTATTTCTCTGGCTTTTAGAGTGCTTACTACTCCATAAAGTAAACAGAGTGTTTTTGTCATCTTCACTTTAAATGAAAACCACAGTCTTAACTACTCCATAAAAACCTAATACAATTGAAACAAAAAAATTGCGTAAAATAGAACGAGAGATATGACTTTCTCGCTCTAGAATGTTTTTGAAAATGAATGAAAAGCAGCAGATCGGCAACGTTTAATACTATTTTTGTAGTAGTAGGTGTTTACGTTATTTGTATTTATTCTTAACTGTGTCACACGAACTACAGTATGGATAAACATCGTGAAATGAAAAAATAAAATCCTATGTCTAAACTGTTGAGGTATCTTGATTAATTTCTTTAGTTATGCTTCACGCTGTAACCCACACACAGCAGAGTAGGCAGAGGGAATCTAGTGTTGAGACACTCCGTTCCCCACTTTCTGCCGTATTCTGGAGTCATTGCGTGTTGAGTGGCAGAACTCAACGCCGCGCTTTGTCTCGACACCAGAGCAAGGAAATGAAAATATAAATTTAAGTAAATATAACATCTCCTCGAGTGGGGATCGAACCCACAAACAATCGGTTTTACAGTCACACTTTGTGGCCCTGCGCCACGACTGGCCTCTTCTTTAGTTATGGGTTTGAAATATTTTACCCTATATGCTGTTTCCGTAAAAGTAGCACAGATGCTTCTACTCTGTATACTGGTCAGTGCTCATCGTGGTGTATGGAGTACAAGGTAGATTGTGCAGGCGGCGGCGAGGCGGCCGCGTGGTCGGCGTGGAGCGGGGAGCGCGCCAGCGCGGCCTCGGTGTCGCAAATACAAGACAGAATCAAAGCCGGCGTGCCGTTCTGCGCGGCGCTACACGCCTTACTCACACATCTGGATCTAGATGAAATTTTTACTAAGTTAGTTTAGATATTGTTATATTACAATTTTCTTTAAAATTTTAGTTATTTTTTTATAATTTTTATATTCTAAAGCAGGGGTTCCCAACCTTTTCTTGATCAAGGACCACTTTTATATCATTCTTAGTAGTAGGGACCACTATGCATGTAGGTATATTAAAAACTAACTGTGATAATTAAACAGAACCTTCGCCTCACCATCCCCAGTCATAAAATTAAAATTGTTCGCGGACCACTTTTACGCTTCTGCGGACCACTGGTGGTCCGCGGACCACCGGTTGGGAACCACTGTTCTAAAGTAACAAATTAATTGATTTAATAAGTGATTAATCTTATCTTATTAATGCCAGTCACACTCGAGAAAACATTTTTTTTTAATATTTTCGCCTTCTCGCTCTGGTAACGAAGGAAAGCGCGGCGGAAAGTAGAAAACGGAATGTTGTAAGACTAGGTTCTTTCCGCCTACCCTGCTATGTACGGGATACAGCGTGAAGCGAAGAAAAATCTTACGAAGCCATACTTTACCTTTATCGATCCTCATAATAATATCTAATTTATATTTTGTATTATAAAATTTAAAAAAAGTAATTGACATTAAAATACTTAAAAATTATTTAATAGAGATGGAAATCCAGAAGATGTAAAAGTGCGATTCGCCGACCATACGGGCGAGCTTAGCGCAAGACTGCCTATTAACGTACTAGAAGAAGCGTTTGGATATAAAGTAAAATATACGCCCCTAATTTTTATTTAATTTGATCCCATTAAACATATTGTGTTTGTAGCTTTTAAATTTATTTAAATGCTTTTGACATTACTAGTATATTTTTAAAAGTAAAAAAAAGCGGGGTAGTCAGAGAGTCTCTGCATACATCTTTCGCCTCGTCCACTCGTCGTTAACCCTTCGTTAGCTGTTAGGTGGTTCCTCATGCCTTTACGTGACTTTCCTCCAGTATCTTTGATACTGTGTTTTTGAAGGTCAACCGAGGTGTCCCCCCTTCTAAAAGTGAGCGGTATGCTCACTTTTCCGAAAATCTTCCTTCATAAATCTTTTTTGCCATTCTTTCGTTACTTATTAGTTCGACGTGCCCAAACCAACGGAGCACGTCCTTCTTCATTCTCTAGTACCTGCCATTCGAAAAAAAAAACAGAATAATTAATTATTATTTATTTTCAATCCAATGTGTAATCAACGCGTGTTGGGTTAAATGAAAAGAAAATGCAAAATAGAGTGTTTGTAAAATTTAAAACCACAGCCGTAGTATTTAAAACACTGGCGATGACGAATAAATATTATTTATATTATTTATGATTATTTGTTTCTTTCTTTAATTATAATACAAATTTTATTCAGCATCAGGTAAACCCTGATCCAGCATATAGGAGGATAGGTACAGCGACATAGTGTCAAGATACACCGATCTCCATTTTTCGCCCTAATTAGAGATATTGCGTGTTGATGGTGGAACTCAGTTCAGTTAACTTAGTTTTTTGAGAGACTGAGGGAATAAATATAACTAATTTCTCCGAGTGGTCATTGAATCCACAACCATTGTACTTACAGTCAAACGCTGTTCCGTTGCGCTACAATGGCGTCGTGTACTTGATAAATAATATATTTTCATTGAAAAGCTCTAGACTGTCGAAGCACATAAGCACGACGATTGTGGGTTCAATCCTCACTTGGGATTTTTTTTCTATTTTATTACATTTGCGAGAAGACAAGCTGCAGCGTTGAGTTCCGTCACTCAACACGCAATGCCTCAAGAATTTGGCGGAAACTGGGAAACGGAAGTACCTTAACACGGAACAGAGTGTCCGAACACTAGGCTCCGAGGTTCACTCTGTCTACTTAATATTTAAATTTCTAAATTAATTCATATGACTACACTAGATGGAGCAACTAAAGACGATGTCATCAGACGACAGGGGCGCAATACGCTGGAGCTTCCTACTCGAGCAGTGCAGCGTGAAGCTGGCCGTGAGCGCGCCGCGCCTGCTCGTGCTGACGCTGCGCCGCGCCTCGCCCGCCGACCCCATACCCTTGTATTGAATACTAATTACTAAATTTGACAACTTCAATGTTTATTCTTTATTGTTTTTTTTTATATTTACGCAATGGAATGTAAGGTTTATCGTTAATTATTAATTATAATAAGTTCGACATGTCTGTCAGATATTATATCTAACTGATATTATAAGTATGTATTCTTGTCGAACGCGGGAGAATCGCGCCAGCACGTGCAGCCAACGATCGTGCTAGCTCTCCGCACTGCGACCGCTGACCTATTGTTTTAATTTATTATATTTTGTATGTTAAGAAATTTAATAGAAATAAAAAAATTGTCACGATTTGATTAAATATGTTTTTTAACTTTATTGTTTTTTTTTATTTCTTCGCAATGAAAGATATATTTCTATAAGTAGGTAAATACAGAATGTACTAAGTTGTGTCAGTATTGGTTCAACAGTAGGAATATCGTCGATATTTTTAAATTGAAATGATCAAAACTACTTACGTACGAAGTACGGCACTGTGCTATCGATCAAACTTATATCAGTGAAACGTATACAAAGCGAAAGGTTTCATCGCAAAAACGTAAAAATGGAAAAGCCGGATAGAACTGAATTGATCTATGAATACACTAAGAAACGGAAACAATTCGGTAGGCAGCCTCTTTTTGAAGATCATGGTCCAGAGTTAACTGTCAATATACCGCCTAACCCAGCCATGTATAAAAATTACATTCTAAGAAATCCCGTAAATGTCGGAATACAGAATACAGGTACTATGTCAGAGCATTGGGTAAATTCTGTAAGGTAAGTCTTAATTATTATATTGTTGATAAATTTTGAAATAACATTTTTAGTATAATTTATATATTGTTGTATTCCTAAGTATAGTGCAGTATAAAAGGAAAGTTTAAAAAGTAAAATTCGACTACTAAAACGCTCTAAAAAGTACGAAACCAGAAAAAAGTCCCCTAGAGGGCGCTGTAGTCTATTTAACATGACATCATTTAGCCTATAACCATATCACGGACGTTCAAGAGGCTTCTAACGACACCTGATTTGTCAAATTATGATAACTTGTTTAGTAGAAGTTATAAGGGAGGAGAGGAAGATTAACATCCATACCCACATACATACATTCAATATCATAACCCTTCTTTTTACCTCGCCGTAGTCGGGTAAAAAAATGTAATATAAGGATTTTTTAGAGCCGAGTATACTTGTTCTGGAGTAAATCACGTAGAAGGTGGTTGGCCAAAGGACATAAATACAAATGATCCAGAAGCCACACAAAGATATCGACGAAAGATTGAAAAAGATGATGCATATATTCATGCAGTTATGCACTTGGGACATGTGAGAGACCGTTGTTGTTAAATAATATTTTATCTAATTGATATATGTTTATAATTTATTTACAATATCTTCATTAAAATGTACAGGGTATGGAACATAATATTCTACAAAACAACGCAGTGGACATGTACCAAATTTATTATTCTGAATTGTCGTCAATCCCACCCGTAGAGAAAAGCAGTTGCCACACAGTCAATGTGTACAGAGAGCCCGGTTCAGGAAGGCGTCCTATTCGTTCACTGTCTTGGCAAGCGGATGGAGCGAGACTAGCTTGCGCTCACGCTGATGTAAATTATATGAGAAATATCAGAAGTATTCAGCCTTCATATATTTGGGATATAGGTAAAGTGTCGTATAAATAATTAACTTACGGCATTGAGCAATAATACGGGACGAACCTGACTGAAAACGTTGCAAAATCTAATCTTTATTAGTAGAAAATAAGGTTACGTTCCCTCTGCCTTCCTTTATAGCGAAAACTCTGCTAAATTAGATAATAATACTTAACTATTATTGAGGCGTGGCACAAGGGCACAAAGTGCGACTGTATAATCAACTGGTTATGGGTTCGATCCCCACTCGAGGAAATTAAATATTTATTTACATTGATATTTTCATTTCTTCGCTCTGTTGTCGCGGCGTTGAATTTCGCCACTCAACACGCAATGCCTCCAGAACTCGGCGGAAAGTGGGGAACAGAGTGTGTTAAAATTAGGTTCTCTCTGCCTGTCCTGCTATGTGCGGGGTACAGCGTGAAGCTGAAAAAAAATATACCAAAATGCTTTAAAATTTTCAGAAAATGCTAATGCACCAGAATTGACGATATCTCCACCACAACCATTACTCGACTTACAATATAATCCTAGAGATCAACATATTTTAGTTGGGGGTTTAATGAATGGACAAGTGAGTTATAAATATATATATATGATATAATAGACGTGAAAAGCTATATCAAATAGTGTTTACATAAACTAAAGACATAATAAATATATTTATTTCAAGGTAGGATGTTGGGATATGCGCAAAGGCGGAGACGCGGTAGCATTGTCGCCTCCACATGTGGCGCACAGAGATCTCGTACGAAATGTTATGTTTATTAATTCAAAAACTGGAGCTGAATTCTTTTCATCGTCACCTGATGGTGTTGTTAAATGGTATAAGTACCTAGTTATTTAAAGTACTTTGTCACTGATAAAATCTGATTATTTTTCCTACTTTGCTGATTAAAGGCACTATAAACAAATTAGAGAGACCAGTCATGGCGCAGTGGCACAAAGTGTGACTGTAAAACCGACTCGTATTGGGTTCGATGCCCACTCGAGGAGATTAAATATTTATTTAAATTTATTAAATTGTGTACGGGACACAGCGTGAAGCCGTGAAATTAAAGCCATTTTACCACTCTTATCGATAACAGAAAAAAATTGTATTCAATATTCTATGTATCTTTTATAGGTGGGATGTAAGAAATATGAACGAACCAAGTGACATGATGATAATAGATCCAGTAAAATCTAACAACGATACTCAAAGTGTTGAGAATGCTCTAGGTATATCCGCTCTTGAATATGAACCAACGATACCTACAAGGTAAATTATGATAAATAGGTAAATACTAAAATATCGATTTAAAAATATAAAGGTATACTTATATAAATATCATTTGGTTTTGTCTTCTAGATTCATGGTTGGTACAGAGACAGGTTTAGTGATAGGAGGAAATCGAAAGGGCAAAACTCCTTTAGAAAAATTGCCTTCAAAAGTGAGTACCTAAAACAAGGAATATATGTTATGCATATATATCATAAAAAAATATTTTGACCTTAGCTTGTAATTTATTCACCTTGTAGGTAGGTAGTTAATTATCACATTTGTATAAAGTATTTATATTTATAGTCTTAAAAGGACTAAGTAATAGGTAGAAGTAGGAAAGATTATCATCTTCACATATTTTATAATGTAAAATGGATTACTTCAAAAATTATCCAAAGCATAAGCTTTGTTGTTTGATTTAATACTATGACAACAAACAAAAAATTAAGAAACGAAATGCTGTAACAGCGTTATTTTAATTAATTTTATATTAAGATAGGTATCTACATCTAATTTTCTTACAATTCTGGGTTTTTTACCAAATAGATTTTTTCAACTGTAACAAAAACTAAATACTAGGTGTACTTATTAAGAAAACGTATAAAAAATTAACGTAGCGGGGATTGAACCCGCGCCTCTTTGTAAACAATTTACAATTTTTGTTACAATTTTTCTTTCCTAAGTGTGAAATTACACTTAAAAAATGTTTCAATACTAGGTGCATATTTTTTGGGATATTTTTCTTTTTTTTAGTACGAAGCCCATTTAGGCCCAGTGTACGCTTTGCAAAGGAATCCAACATTTCTGAAAAACTTCCTGACTGTTGGAGATTGGACAGCTCGAGTGTGGAGTGAAGATTGTCGGGAATCCTCCATACTTTGGACGTATCCACATCAAACTAAACTTACTGACGGTGCTTGGAATCCTATTAGGTCTGTATAGATAGGTACCTATCTAATTCAAACCTCTCCTACTAATAGGTCATGTTTTAAATGTAAGAGTTTGGGAGAATTGGCCTTTGTTCCACATTAATGCAAAAAATACTTGACAGATTTAGATGCTACTTTACAGTAATATAGCTTAAACATCAGAATAATCTACAATCTATGTAAAGGTTTTATATAATTTGGCTATAATATTACAAGTCTAAGCGGGCGAAGCTGCGTATGGGTCGTTAGTATATATATTTATAAATATATCTTGGATATCTTTATATAGATACTAGTATTCTAGTTTATCCCAAAATTATCCTCTTATTAAAAATTTCCTCGGCAACCATAAAAACACCTAGTTTATTGTACAAAATAGGTAAATTTATAAATGGACGATGAATCAATTACATTGTTTATTACAAATCTACAAGCGTGACGCAATCAATTCTAACAATCAACACTCGTGACTTTTTTAAATTATTAATAGAAAGATATCAGTAACAATTTCAACACTGTTCGAACGCTTACTAAATATACCTACATAAGTACCTTACTTTATCATTTAATATAATAATTAATAACTATTATTTATAAATAATTTTAATAATATATCAGGAGGCCAGTCGTGGCGCAGTGGCACGAAGTGTGACTGTAAAACCGACTGGTAGTGGGTTCGACCCCACCTCGAGGAGATGAAATATTTACTTAAATTTATATTTCCATTTCTTCGCTCTGGTGTCGAGGTTAAGCGCGGCGTTGAATCAGGAATGGAGTGTCTTAAAACTAGCATAGGATACAGTGTGAAGCTGATTTAATTTTTTAATAATATATTATTTTTGTCACCATGCAACCAGGTTTTCCCTTTTGTTAGTAACTCAGTGGGACGGTTGTCTTTCCTGCTGGGACTTACTAAGGAGACGCAGCGCGCCCATAGTTACTGCTCAGCTATGCGACGAACCGCTAGTACGATTACGACCACATGAAGGGGTACGATATTAATATACGAATGAAAAATATATTAATAATATGTACGAAAATTGCATATAAACTTTTAAACTTGAACATAGCAAGATTAGAATTAGGTTCTGCCGTCTATTCAATAGCTTATAAAAAAATATATGTCGCTCTATAAAAATATATTTTTAAAAAATGCCTTTAAATCTTTTCATGTTAAAATATTTATCCAAAATTATAAATTATAATATATATAAATATATATTTATAAATAATTTGCATTTTCTTATAATAATCTATTATGTACAATAACAATTTATGTACATGCATAAATAATAATCTAATAATCTCTTCATTGTGGTTCAGTGACACCTTCACAGCATTCATCTTTTTCTCATTTTTTTTCTGTGATACTTACGTTTTGCTGCCGACTGCCTAATAACAACTTGGATACCTACCAACTACGAATACTGCATTGTATCGTATTTTCCGTCCCTACTAAATATTCCCATATATATCATTTCATTCACTTGTTCTAATATATTCGTTTGCATCTTGCATACCGTCGTTTCTTCGTTTCGTTCAAATACCAGAACCTTTATAAAAAATATAAATATCAAAGTTTAGTAAAGTTTAATGACTTTCTCGCTAGGGCCTGTTGGTGGCATGCGGAAGCAGCAAAGGCACGATATACTTGGCGGAGTTGTCGCAAAACCTTGGGACTGCGGATAAAAATGATAAACAACTTTTGACACATGTAAGTAAATTATAATAAAAAAATATATTTAAGAGTAATTATAATATATAAGATTTTTAATTGTAGTTACTTGACATTTACTCTGGCTTACTGAATCAAGTTGACATACAATTAAAAGCCTTTTTTTTATTTTATGTTTGATTGACGAATTTAAGATACTAGAACGAGAGAACAAACGGGAACGTATTCTAGAAGCGCGAATGCGGGAGCTCAGGCTGAAGATGCGGCAAGACCGCGACGGAGGCACCCAACCCACTGAAGGCGAAGCGTTACTCAGCGATAAAGACTTGGAAGAAGCCACTGCCGAGTATTTGCAAACAGTCCGAGACTTGCAAGCGCTTCAGAAAAGTCAACAAACGCAATAAATATCACTGTTTGGGCAATTATAGTACATGAAAATTACTTTTTCATATACTATAATTTAATTTTTAAATATCAAATAATTTTATATGCTAATAAAAATTAGATCTGACAATACATGATGAAAACTATTTTCTTCACGCTATCATTGATATATTAATAACAATGGTCATTTATCAAACATGTGTTTAAAATAAAAAGAAAATGTTAATCATATGTACAGTACAAGACAAAATAAATAACCACGTTATGTTTCTATTAGGCTAGATAAGATACGTATATACTATAATAAAAAAATAGATGCTTACACTTGTATACTTACTCCCCGACCGCCCAGGGACTTACGTCATGTTAGTTGAAATTTCTAGGATTATTAATCTCATATGTAGTTAAGACGGATACGTACTTACTTACTAACTGGAAAGTAAACTAAAGATACATCTCTGTCTGGGAGGATGATTGAGCCATCGGATTACTCTGGGTGCTTGTAAGGGGTCTTGAAATAGACCCGTGAATAGTATATGTAAAATTGACGCTTGTTAGTATAACGTAGTTAATAGCTTGCCGGGCTAACTATTGGGGCATTACTATGGGGGCAAACTTTGCCCCCATATAAACAACCTTTAGGACGTCCGGCGGAAGTAAAGGCCCACGTAAAGAGTCTGTCAATAATAAATATATAATTTATATATTTTTAAATAATATTTAATACGAGCGTTACTACTATATCATAGGTGAGCGTATATTTTTAGTTGGCGCTACCTCTGAAAGGGCCCCACTTTTAACAAGTTAGTAAGTACGCATACCGTCTTAATATAGTTAAGATTATTAGACAATTATTCCTCAAAATTTCAACTTTGTTTAAAAGACGTAGGCCTGGAGGCCCTGGGATTCAGGATATTACATCAAATGTCGATATTCAAAGATAAAATAGCGATTCAATGAAATGATTCTGTATTATAAAATCGATTTAGTAAATGTTTTTAAACTGAAAAATCCATTCTTCGATTTATCGATTTCAAATCGGCACCCACAATATCTAATATCTAAATATCTATCATCTATACACTTTGGGTATGTGTGTTCTGTGGTATCTATATACAATGTCAATTATAATTTTACTTGTATAATAATTAAAGTGAAGTTTTATTTTAAGATAACTAATATGTTTTTCTACACACTATAAATAAATTCTGTTCTTCGATTTTTCGTTGCTTTGTGACTGTGTTATTTAACGAAAATATGACAGGTAAAAAAAAACAGTTTTATATGTTTACATTTAATATAATTTTATTTTGAAATTATTTAATATTTATGTTCATGAATGAATTAGAACTTCATATTTTTACATTAATAAAATTTTAAATAAGAATTAATGTGGATTTATCAGGTTTTAATTTCAACAAAGGTTTGTCATTTTGAACTTCGTAGGAATGGCACTATTGCCATGGCTATAGAACCAAACGGAGCTAATATTGAATGTATACTGAATTACTTTTTATTATTATTGGACAAATATATACATATTTTACAAATAACTAGGTAGAAAAGATAGATCCAGGTCACCCATGAGAGGAGATAATGGCCGTAGAAGAGATAACAAGAATGTTGAACAAAAAAATCCTAGCAACTTGCAAAATGTAATAAATCCTATGATGATGCCAAATATTTATCCTCAAGGTGTGGTATATTCAGTGAAACCATTTTATAATGAATAATTAACATGTTAGTAAATAACTAAGCACTTGTAATCATTAACATAGTTATTATTTTATAGGAAACATGATGATGCCAGGAATGTTTAATATGATGATGCCAAACCATATAATGGGAGGAGGTATAATGCAACCAGCCGGAATGGATATGATGCCGGGCCCAGCAATGGAAATGATGCCTCAGCCAACCATGGATATGGCATCTATGAGTCAACCAATGGCACCTGCAGGCCCATCCATGGACATGGGAATGATGGGAGGTGTTATGATGGAGCCCATGATGGGAGTCTTTCCAAATATGGGAAATGAATCACAACAAGACAAAAAGGAAATTATATTGAAACACAGTAAACTTTTCCCACCACCACCAGGAACTCCTCCACCACCATGCAGAGCAAGGCCTCCGGGTTGCCGAACTATTTTTGTGGGAGGCTTACCAGATAAAATAAGAGAGAGTACAGTTAGGGAAATTTTTGAGAGATATGGAAGAATTCAAATTTTGAGACTCTCAAAGAAAAACTTCTGTCATATAAGATTTGACAGAGAAAGTTGTGTAGATGCTGCCATGTCCATTTCTGGATACAGAATCAAGATTACAGTCAAAGATAAAGAGGACAAAGACAATGAAGATGACGCTGAAACTAATGGCTGGCTTCATGTTGATTATGCATTGGTAATTTTTATTTTATTTAACTTTGTTGTTACTTGCATAAATTGTGTTCTATATAAGTATTTGTCAATTTTTTTAAAGTTACTTTTATTGTCCCTTTACCATTTAAATTTTAAGAAATTTCTGTATTCTATTGTCAGTTACGTCAGTCAGTTTACTAGAACATTGGTAAACAGATTTATTCAGATTATGTTCTAACCAATATGCTAACATTGTTTCTTTCTACAGAGAATTGATTGATTTTTTCCAGAGTCGTGATGATCAAAATGAGTATGAAAGACGTCAAAGACAAGCATTACGAGTTCAACAGCAACAAATGCAACAATTATCAGCGCAACAAGAGGCCATGGCGACCCATAACACAAATTACCGCAGATCACCCTCACCTCTTCGTGTACAGCCATTCTCCAACGCAGCTATAGTCCAACTAGCTGAGAAAATTAAAAGTGAAGAACATTTCCCCACCACACTGCCTGTATGTATTTTGATTTCCATTTTTTAAGTACTATATTATTCTTAAAATGTTTATAGAAGTGAGAGTAAAATGTTAGTGATGATGTATAGTAGTCAAAATAAAATAATGGCCACTGTATTTTTACACTTTTTAATTTATTTATATGACAATCACAACCACTCAAGTTGATACTTATGATACATTAATCTTAAGTAGAATACTTGACAAGTCCTAAGATTATTTGGAACCACTTGATTTTACCCTTATTTAAATTGATAGTTGTTAAATTCAGTCAAAATTTGGTATTAGTTGTGTACAAGTTTAAGTATCCTGTTAATAGATCTTTTGCAAACACTATGCCGTGCATTCGACAACATATGGATTTGCCGTCCATAACCAAAGCTGTAACTTTAATTCAAGAAAGGCATTCACAGCATTCTGCAGCTCTACAGTGTAGCTATTCACGAAGAGCGATCCAAAATGCTTGGAATCCTTTTCAGCACACAGGAACGGTACCCAGACAACGAGGATCAGGCAGAGTTAGAGCCACCACCGCATTTAAAGACCGCTATGTTGGTTTGACTGCCCGAAGAGAGTGTTTTATCATGCAAACTGCGTACAAAATCGCTTGCAGCGCTTGCATTTGGACATTTGAAAGTGAGCGATTTTCGGATGCTTGCATCCATGAGAGTGACAGAATCGTGTTTCCCAATGTAATGGTGTGTGAAGGCATTAGTCTATCGGATAGAACTGCGCTACTAATCCTGTTACGGAGGCACTGTAACAGCTCAACAATACCAATGTATCGTTGACTCAATGAGTCAGACCTCATGTGGTGCCTTTTGCTTAGCGAATTGGTGTAAGATACAAGTTGATGCACGACAATGCACACACTATTCGAGCCACCAGAGCAGCTTTAGAGGAGGCTGATATTGAGGTGTTACCATGGCCCGCGAACCATCTAGACCTCAATCCGATAAAAGACATGTGGACCCTTATAAAACGAGTGACAGCTGATTGCAGTGCCTAAAACAAGCTGGAAGCAAATTTCTCAAGAAACAGTACAACACCTGATTGAAAATGTGCCTTCTAGGCTTCAGGAATGTGTACAAAAAAGAAGAGGGCACACGATACTGCCGATTGAAGACAAAAAAAAGCTTTACAAATACTAAAAGTTATTGGTAGCTTTATTGAGCGGAAGTGATTTTTTTTGTCAAAAATAGGTACTCCGCTAAAAAAAATTTTAAGTTATTTTTATTTTATCGGTTTTAATTTATTTTTTATTTAATTACATTAAAAAATTATTATTACTTGACTGATTGCACTATACTATTCACTATGTAATAATAAAACATGTTCATTATGACATACATTTTTTCCTACAGACGTTAATTTCGTGGCTAGAGAGAGGAGATTGCTCAAAAAAGAACTCGAATCAATTTTATTCAATGATCCAAGCGACCAACTCGCACATTCGTCGACTTTTTAATGAGAAGATGCAATCTGAGGAAGAATTGCAGGAGTGCAAGGAGAAAGTCAAAACCCACATCCAGAGCATAATTGAGCAACGTAAGTACTGGAGTTAGTGTTTGTAGTAAATTCTGTCCGACTACCACAAATAGTGAATGTTGGATTGGTCAGTCTTGTCTCGGTCTAATTGAAACAGCTATAATGTCTTTGTATTGTATTAATAGTCTCCAAGGTAAGAAGTTATCTCAAACTGTATAGTGGATGTGTCGGGATGGTCCAGACTTCCACTACCACAAAATTTGTGTGTTCTCAAAATTTCCCACAAAAGTCAAGAACGAAAACATAGAATAAGATACTGTTAAACAAATGTAAAGTATTTTGTTTTAATTACTGTAACAGTTACAAAAAATGAAATGCTTAAATTTACAGCCATTTCTCTAATAAGTAATAATGGCATATGCTTATTTGTTGACATATATGTACTCCGACAGTTGCATTCTCTAATAGTAATCTACGTCCAGCAGTCTTCGTGTCTGGTCTAGTTCATGAAGTCCAAATTTGGTATCAGTGGGAGGAACTTGTAAGTTGTAATGCTTTGACAAGTATTTACTAGTGGACTTTTATTGTATTTATTGATTATAATTTAATTTATTTTCATTGTACATCATACTTGTCGTAGCATTAAGGGACATCTCTCGGTGTGATGGCACACTGGCGTTCACTTTCGTAAACATTTCTTATGCACAGATTGGCTTGTTTATTCGATACATTAGGCGTGTCTTAGTAAATGTTTACGAGAGCAATGCACCTCGACGTAGCTCGGATCGTGGCTCGGCAGTCCACAGAGTCGTACCCTGTAGGAGCTGGGCAGCCACGTTGTACGACGGTATGTCCGGGCTCGGCCTGACTCTAAACATAACCTTTGTGAACCTCAGTCGAACAGGTGGCGAAAGTGTTTAACGCGGCCACCCACCAGCGTGTGTGGGACCACTTTACTAAGCCGCAGCGCAAGAACATCGAGACCTGGCAGAAAATGACGCAGGTGACTAGCCTTGGCAATATAGGACCACGACCCGCGAGGATGCTGACTTGTTAACTGCGCACCGTGCTCGACTCGCTCTCTATCTCTGACAACTGAGACCTCATTCCCCCGCTCCGGCAGGACCAGCACTGACAGCACTGAGCGTTGTTAACAACTTATCATTCTCCATCCGTCCGACAGTAAAGAGACAAGGCGCGTTGGGTCGTTTTTATTATTATTTCTGGCACGTAATTACTTTTTTTATGTGTTTTCTTTAATAATAAAATGTACATATTAGGTAAATGAAGGTAAATATTTATTTAACAAGCCACATGAGCTAAGTATGTGTACTGAGAATAATTTGGAAGGCAGCCGTTGCAGGTAAAAGTTGGTAATAGTTTTATATGGACATACATACAGTTTGTATTTGTGTATTTTTATATATTTATATTTTAGTATTTCTAACTTACTATTTTACTTACTATATCATAAAGATTAGAAAATTCTTATAAGAATTAAATAATGTATGCCTAAAAATTATTTCAATATAATATTTGCATTTTACTTTATATACTATATTAAAGAGTATCCTATAATATGATTTCTTTTTTAGGAGTTTAACACTTTGAAAGAGGAATTTAATGAAAAGTTCTTTGGTGATGATATGGATTTGAATGGTTTCAACAATCGCACTAGTACAGTAGACAGTAATAATGAAGACATGCAAGAGTTGAAGGTTTGTTTTATAGTTGCCTTGTAAAGACCATTCTACAGTTGTATTGTATAATGAAATTATTCATTCATACATTTTAACATATTTAGCGAGAAAATGAAAGTCTGAGGTTCCAACTAGAGGCTTACAAGAACGAGGTCGACGTCATAAAGGCGGACGCTCAGAAGGACATGGACAAGTTCAAAGCCCAGTTCATAGCGCGGCAAGCCCTGCAGGAAGCGATGGAGAAGAACGTGAGTGTGCTTGCATTGGGGCTGGTGCTCCTTCAGCTACACCTTCCTCTACTGTAGTTGACTCCCTAATGAGCATCGAACGCGGTTGCAGCCCCCCCTCCCCTCGCCGCTGGTGAAGCCGCCGCCGCCGCCGCCTCTGCCCGACGACGTGGACTCCACCGCGGACCCGCTGCAGGAGCAGGTCGACGCCAAGTGCGGGGAGGCCAAGCTCATCGGGGTCATGGCCGCCTTCCTGCAGGTACGTACGGCCCGTTCCGTGTGGACAGTCACTGTAATACGTCACAGTAACCTCTACCTGGCCTCTCGCAGGTGCACCCGCAGGGCGCCAGCCTCGACTACGTGGTGTCGTACGTGCGGGCGCTGTTCCCCTCCACGTCGCAGGCCTCCATACACCACGTGCTCCAGAAGCACGAGGACGTGTTCCAGCGCTCCACCAGCGGTGTTGGCGCCAACATAGAAACGCGCTGGACCTTCGCCGCCTTCCAGGGCTGCTCCAAATAACATGTCTTTGAAATCAGAATTTAGATGATTTAGATAAGTTGTCTCATATGAGATATCATTGTGAGCATGAGAAGCTTACAGTGCAAGATGTTTGTGACTGTGTTGCAAAAGTAATTTTTTTATTGTTTTATTTGTTAGATACTAAAATACTTCAATACTACAGAACTTGATTAATTATCAATACATATTTATAATAAAAATGTGTCACTTCTTTTACTGCCTTTACATGGGGGATATTTGAGAAAAATTGTTATTATTTACGTATATATACTTTACAACTATCAATGTAACAAAAATATAAAATAAAATAATTATTTGTTTATCTGTGCCTTTGTGCATATGTGCACGCTTATCCTGAATACAGTTTTCACTATTTTATTTTGGTTACTTTCCAGGTACATTTAATATTTGATATTTACATGAGTTAAGAAATACTTAAGTTAGGTACTTATATTAATTTAGAATATTTTGTTTTACATATTTGCTGTAAAAAGTCTTTTGTTTTATTGGATTAAATTTTAATTTTCAAATTATATGTAAAAACGATAAATAAAAAGAATTACAGTTTCTAGATTTAGATACAAAAAAAATAAAAAAGTAAGGGCTATGTTTTGACAAATTTCAACACTATAATGACAAACTAATAGTATTAAGACAAACCATAATTTTACCGAATTCTTGAAATTTACTTTCACACGCTGAAGAAGTTGCAACTAACACATTATTAAAACAGGTAAGACATTACTTTGAGTTAAAATAACGTACAATATCTACACTAATATATATTAAATATACAAACTTTATTTATAACTAGCGGCCCGCCCACGGCTTCGCCCGCTTAATATACATGATTATTGATTTAAGCAGAATTGATTGACAACTATAATAAAATAAAATAAATAAATAAATCAGCTTCACGCTGTATCCCGGCACACGGCAGGGTAGGCAGAGGGAACCTAGTGTTCTAAAATAACTGTAATGTTTGCATATTAACTCCTGTTTGCATATTATTAGATAAATGAATAATCGGTAAATATGTAGTTATTACAGAGTACACGTAGAAAGGATGTTTTTAGGCATTTTTATATAGATTTATTTCAAACGAACGAACGAACCAAAAAATCTATGTATTTACTTGATATTTCTTTGAAGATCAAATCGTTCTTTATCTCTGTGTTGAATTAATTACGATTTAAACTTTACTGTTATGATTTATGAAGGTAATCTCTACTAACAATTCAATTTTGTTTACTTAAAATAAATAAATCAGCTTCACGCTGTATCCCGCACATAGCAGGGTAGGCAGAGGGAACCTAGTGTTAAGACACTCCGTTCCCCACTTTCTGCCGAATTCTGGAGGCATTGCTTGTTGAGTGGCAGAACTCAACGCCGCGCTTAACCTCGCCACCAGAACGAAGAAATGGAAATATAAATTTAAGTTAATATTTCATCTCCTTGAGTGGGGATCGAACCCACAACCAGTTGGTTTTACAGTCACACTTCTTGCCGCTGCGCCACGACTGGCCTTGTTTACTTTATTGTATAAAATATTGTATAATAGTGCTTCAAAAATATATATTTTTATCAACAGTCATATAATCAAGACGTTTCGAATGTCATTCTTTAGCCAGGGTCATACCAGCGCGATTTCTATATAACATTCGCTGGCAACCTAATGCCTTGAGTTCATTCAAATGACGATAACTTTTTTTTTAATGAACCGATTTTGATGAACCAAACTTTAGAACCTTAATTGAGTTAAAACAAAGCAATTGGTGAAATTTCCAAGTAAATCGGTTCAGTAGTTTCAGAGAAAAATGCGGACAACAATATGTCGACAGACAGACAGACAGACAGACAGACAGACAGACAGACAGACAGACAAGAAATTCAAAAAAAATCTTTTTGCTTTCTATTAGTCTTTTTAAGTGTCCCTCTATCCATTTCAGTCAAAATTACTAAATGTACAGACAAAATATTTTTACTGTCTTATTATATATAGAGACTAGTATGTAATATATTGTCACATATGTCTTACCAATTCATAATATTGATATGATTGCATAAGTACTTAAGATACTAAAAGGCAGAGAGAGTCTAAAGTTACATAACATTTTGGAATGAGCGTATGCTGTTGGCCCTAATGGTTTCCACAGCGTTACCGAGCTTCGAGAGGCCGAGAACAAAAGAGGAACACGGTGTCGCAAGGTCGTCCCCTGTTAGACTCTTTGCTTTGCCGGGTCCGACCTAGTCCTATTGGGTAGGGCTCTTGATGCTCTTTTCTATAAACACAGCACTGTCAAATCTGAAAGGCGAAAGATTCATATTAATGCACATTTTTCCAAATTCCAATTATGATCAGCCCAATGGTTATGTACAATATACCAATTCAAATGCTTATTTCTTTATTTAATAATTGTAAATTGCAGAGCTATATATATATATATATTTTTTGAGAAAGTAATTTAATAACTCTACGCATTACTATAATTGTCCATTTTAAGACAACATTATACACAATAGTATTAGACTAACAAAAGCAATAACACATTTGGTGTTAATCTTATGTGGGATGTATTTTTTGTTATAATCAATTAGAGATTAGCGTATCCGAAATAAATTGTAAGACACTCTCTCTTTATAGTGCGAAATGGTCGTAACAACTGACTATATTGTAACATTATAAACATATATCTTATTTTTTTGATTTTTTGTTCTTGTCGCCTTCAAATTAAAAATTATTACGGAAACCTCAGTTGGTGCAACCGACTCGAAATTGACCTCTTTAAGACATTCCGTTCTCAAGAACGGTGTGCTCTTCTTTACTTTTATGTTAGAAAAGAATTTAGTAACTGTAAATGGCATTTAGAGAATTACAAAATAAAAATACCTTTCTGATAATATTGTTTACCTACTAGAATGTTCTACGATATTATTGACATATGATGTGATAAAATAAATTATATGCAATAGATGTAAGATATCAAAGCATGTCAGTGAGAGCATGTATTTTTTTTAAATAAAATAATTCATAAACATAACGTGTTTTTTTTTTTATTTTCTTCGCGGACCACCCGGCCTCCACTGTTCCTGCGCCCGCGCGGTAACCTGGTAAAGACCATTCCAGGTCAACAACAGTTTATTCAATTCAATAAAAAATTCTTTGAAGATTGAGTTCCGTATTCGCGTTTCTAGAATGCGTTCATGTTTATTCTCGTTCTAGTATCTAATTAGTATACCTACCCTTATAAGTATTTTAATAATATTTCAATGTTGTCAATCAAACATAATACTTTTATACTATTGAGTATTTAACCCTTTGCACTCGTATGTCGCCGGATTGGCGGCATGGTACGTTTTACCATTGCGGCACTCGATGTCTTATCATTACAGCGGGTTGGCTGGCGACAGGCCCTGAGTTTTTTTTTAATATATCTTAATAGCTCAATGAAAGCTTAAGAAAAGCTTTCATTGAGTACATTCATACCTAAATGTAAAAGATTTGGGTTTCTTAACAGCAACACATCCTCTGAAACCCACAGACAGAAGTCATCGTTTAACAGTTGTAACTGTGATGGACGTTTCTGGCGCGCTATTCAAATTACCCCAGTAATTTGTGGTCCTAAAAAATATCGCTTACTGCTGTAAGCGATATTTTTTTAAATAAAAAAATCTGCTTCACGCTGTATCCCGCACACAGCAGGGTAGACAGAGGGAACCTAGTTTTAAGACATTCCATTCCCCATTTTCTGCCGAATTCTGGAAGCTTGCGTGTTGAGTGGCAGATCTCAACGTCGCGCTTAACCTCGATACCAGAGGGGAAAAATTGAAATATAAATTTAAGTAATGTTGTCTTTTGTATTGGATGATGTGAAGAAAACTGCAGTTCGTATAAATTACTTTATTTAATTTTAAAATAACAAAATATACAAATACTGATGAGCTTGGAGCAGTGCCTGGGATTTGCGACCACAGGAGTAGGCCTAAAAGGGGCCCTTTAGAGTTAACTAACATTCGCCCTCACTGCTCCAGCCCAATGTGGCAAATTACCTCTAAGAAATATCTACCACCTTTTATATAGTTTTAGTTAAAATATGGCTGCCTATTAAAGAACAATGTTTCCATTAAATACAGTATATTATCATCGGTAAATATTTCAAGTGAACAGTAAATATTTCATCTCCTCGAGTGGGGATCGAACCCAGAAACAATCGGTTTTACAGTCACATCTGGTGCCGCTGCTGCACGACTGGTTTTTATATTGATAAATCTTCTATCTTCTATTCATCTATTTATCTCACCATCACCTCCACACACAACCCGGTGTAATAACAGAGGAGCTACAGATGGCGGCCTATGAGGTGTAGATAAGCACGTTTTTTTACCCAAATGGTATCGACCTGAAAACTCTGCCACAGGCCATTCCTGAAATGCATGGAAGAAAGTTTCTACGAAACCACACAGTAGTGGAGTGCCAGGTATCTAGATGGTAAGGATGGTATTTATGGTAAGGATGATGGCTTGTGACGTAGTGTGCGTTTAGAAAATTAAGCAACAAGTGACAGGACAAATAGTTTAAAGAAACACTGACCATGATACATGCGGTAGAGAATGCACAGCGAGGAGACGTCTCTATGCAAATCCAAAGTATCAAGCTTTTCACAGATCATTGCGTCCCCAATGATTCGAACGACTCTACGTTGTATTCGATCAAAGCTGATACGGGGGACAACAGCCTAGACATGAGAAAAGTACTCCATATGAAGCTGAAGGACCTATCGGTGTTTTGGCGTGGACTACTCTCTCGCCCTGCTGATACCTCAGTTTCTTTAAAGCTAACTTGACCTTGCTTTACAGATGATCGCGAAACTGGCAGTCACTGGAAACACTAAGGCCCAATGTGCTGAAACTGGCCGCGGCTGTAAAACGAGTAATCTAGACAACGTGTCACCAACAGCACAAATGGAATTTGTGTACGTGAAACGCAATAAATAGCACAAAATACATTATTTTATATTTTCATTTCTTCGCTCTGATAACGAAGCAAAAGCTCGGCGTTGAGTTCCGCCAATCAATTTAGAATTCAACGGAAAATAGGGAATAGAAGTGCCTTAATCGGAAACGTGTGTAACACTAGTATCCCTTTGTCTACCCCATGATATTATTTATTTATGATTATTTTTCGTCTTCTTCTAAAAAAGAAAAAGACTTGTATTTTTTTCTATTTCTCACTCTCATTACTATAATGAATAAAAACATTAACACTCATCAAACAAACAGAAGTGACATAAATTAAGTAGTAAAAAAAAATCCTGACATGTTTTGTACAATGACCATATGGAGGAAAGTCGTGGCGCAGGGCACAAGCGTCTGATTTTGTTTACGTGACTGTAAACGTGACACCATCCAACACAATGCCGAGTCTGAAAACTCGGCTGAGCAGAGTGACTTAGCACTAGGCTCCCTCTGCCTACCCTGCTAATGACTGTGAAACCGACTGGTTGTGGCTTCGATTCCCACTCGAGGAGATGAAATATTTACTTAAATTTATATTTCCATTTCTTCGCTCTGGTGTCGAGGCAAAGCGCGGCGTTGAGTTCTGTCACTCAACACGCAATGCCTCCAGAATTCGGCAGAAAGTGGGGAACGGAGTGTCTTAACACAAAGTTCCCTCTGCCTACCCTGCTGTGTGCGGGATACAGCGTGAAGCTGATTTTTAATTTTTGAAATGAAATGAAAGAAAAAAAAATGTTCTCTATACGAGTAATATAAAATGAAACAATATTATTCCTTAATTATTTTATTGAGAAAAAAATACATGCACTGACTGACATGTTTAAATACCTTACATCTATTGAATATTATTTATTTCTTCATATCACATAATTTTGCAAATAATCCTAAGTATTTTTATCTTTATAATTAACGAAATGTCAATTTCAGTTCCTACACTTTACTTTTCTAACATGACATTTATAAATGAGTATGAAGATTTATTATCCAGTTCAACTTTGTAAAAAAAAACTTTTAAAAGTCGACAACATTTGACTGTGGAAGTATTTTAATTATCTGCTATGGTAAGTGTAGTGCGACGTTGAGATCCACTCGTACAAACCGCAATGTCGAAAATCTAGGCAAAAACTCTCTCTCTTAACCCACCCTATGTAAGATATGCGTGAAGCATGAAAAGTAAGAAAAAGGACCTTAAAAAGAAAACATATTTTTTCACGCTGTCTCGCACATAGCAGAGAATCGGCAGAGGGAACCTAGTGCAAAGAGACTCTATTCCTATAAGAGTTCCCATCGAATTCTGGAGGCATTGCATGTTGTTACCAGAGCAAACAAATGTAAATATTAAATATTATATTTCCTCGAGTGGGAATCGAACCCACAACCGGTTGCGTTTACAGTCCAGTATTTAACATCATTATACATTGTGTTACAATCTATATCCGATATGCAAAATGATATAACAACCTAATTGACTATAATATAAATGCTTGTATACATACATACCAATAGTATTATAGCTTTTTCTTATTCAAATAATATTGTTGTCATTGTTTAGAATCAAATTAAACAATGAAAAAGAACTTATTAAATGAAAAATGGCCTTATAACATTTTCAAATTGCTATAACTTAAATTTTATTTAGTTTTTAAATACAAAAAATAGAAAAGTTTACGTGATTATATTGTACACAGTTGGTGGGCTGTATGAAATCTGATAGTTTTTGTATAGTAAACGTTATATGGAGTGTAAAATATGTAACACCTACTAAAGTTTAAAATTTTGTTATACAACTAGTTATATATAACGAGTTTTTATACAGGGTGGAAGAGGCAGCGCTCCATTTACGGAAACAGCATATAGGGTAAAATATTCCAAACCTATACGTAAAGAAATTAATCAAGATGCCTCAACAGTTTGGACGTAGGTTTTTTTTTTTCATTTCACGATTTTTATCCATACCCGTATTTCATATGACGCGATTACGTATAGATCCCAATAACATAAACACTTACTACTACAAAAATACTACTAAAGGTTAAACAACTTTGAACTTTATCGCCAACACATACGACTCGATTTCAAAATGAGGCGTGTGCGGGGTATTCCTTTGATAGGTTTATGCGCGTGCGTTATCCTTACAAATGGCGTTTTGTTTTAAAATGACAATTTAATGTGGTGCTCACACTTCCACCCTGTATATATGCATTAGTGTAGACATTGTAAATTATTTCTTGGCAATATGTTTTAACTAATAATAATGATTCCACATCAATAACTGAAGTTTTTTACTATCTAACAAATAAATCAATAAAAAAAATACTTTTGCAACACAGTCACAAACATCTTGCACTGTAAGCTTCTCATGTTCACAATGATATCTCATATGAGACAACTTATCTAAATCATCTAAATTCTGATTTCAAAGACATGTTATTTGGAGCAGCCCTGGAAGGCGGCAAAAGTCCAGCGCGTTTCTATGTTGGCGCCAACGCCGCTGGTGGTGCGCTGGAACACGTCCTCGTGCTTCTGGAGCACGTGGTGTATGGAGGCCTGCGACGTGGAGGGGAACAGCGCCCGCACGTACGACACCACGTAGTCGAGGCTGGCGCCCTGCGGGTGCACCTGCGGGAGGCCGGTTGAGGTTACTGTGACGTATTACAGTGACTCTGCCCACACGGAACGGGCGTACGTACCTGCAGGAAGGCGGCCATGACCCCGATGAGCTTGGCCTCCCCGCACTTGGCGTCGACCTGCTCCTGCAGCTGGTCCGCGGTGGAGTCCACGTCGTCGGGCAGAGGCGGCGGCGGCGGCGGCTTCACCAGCGGCGAGGGGAGGGGGGGCTGCAACCGCGTTTGATGCTCATTAGGGAGTCAACTACAGTAGAGGAAGGTGTAGCTGAAGGAGCACCAGCCCCAATGCAAGCACACTCACGTTCTTCTCCATCGCTTCCTGCAGGGCTTGCCGCGCTATGAACTGGGCTTTGAACTTGTCCATGTCCTTCTGAGCGTCCGCCTTTATGACGTCGACCTCGTTCTTGTAAGCCTCTAGTTGGAACCTCAGACTCTCATTTTCTCGCTAAATATGTTTCAGTGAATAATTCCATTAAACAATACAATACAATGTAGTAAGTATAAATAACGAGGCCGGACTGGTTGTGGGTTCGATTCCCACTCGAGGAGATGAAATATTTACTTAAATTTATATTTCCATTTCTTCGCTCTGGTGTCGAGGTTAAGCGCGGCGTTGAGTTCTGCCACTCAACACGCAATGCCTCCAGAATTCGGCAGAAAGTGGGGAACGGAGTGTCTTAGCACTAGGTTCCCTCTGCCTACCCTGCTGCGTGCGGGATACAGCGTGAAGCTAATTTAATTTTTTTTTAAGTATAAATAAAATAATAGATTTAGATACAATAAAATTGTAGAATGGTCTTTTAAGGCAAATATAAAACAAACCTTCAACTCTTGCATGTCTTCATTATTAGTGTCTACAGTACTAGTGCGATTATTGAAACCATTCAAATCCATATCATCTCCTAAGAATTTTTCATTAAATTCCTCTTTCAAAGTGTTAAACTCCTAAAAAAGAAATAATATTATAGGAAATTCTATAAACATGCGCATGTAGAGTCCAACGTAAATATTAAAATTAAATAATTATTAGGCATACATTATTTCATTCTTATATGAATTTTCTAATTTTTATAAAGTAAAATACTTGCATAAGTTAAATTTACTAAAATATAAATATACAAAAATACACAAATACAAACTGTATGTATGTCCATATAAAACTTTACCAACTTTTACCTGCAACGGCTGCTTTTCAAATTATTCTCAGTACATATACTTAGCTCATGTGGTTTGTTAAATATATATTTACCTTCATTTACCTAATTTGTACATTTTATTATTAAAGAAAACACATAAAAAAAGTAATTACGTGCCAGAAATAATAATAAAAACGACATAAAGCGCCTTGTCTCTTTACTGTCGGACGGATACTGGAGAATGGTAAGTTGTTAACAACGCTCAGTGCTGTCAGTGCTGGTCCTGCCAGAGCGGGGGAATGAGGTCTCAGTTGTCAGAGATAGAGAGCGAGTCGAGCACGGTGCGCAGTTAACAAGTCAGCATCCTCGCGGGTCGTGGTCCTATATTGCCAAGGCTAGTCACCTGCGTCATTTTCTGCCAGGTCTCGATGTTCTTGCGCTGCGGCTTAGTAAAGTGGTCCCACACACGCTGGTGGGTGGCCGCGTTAAACACTTTCGCCACCTGTTCGACTGAGGTTCACAAAGGTTATGTTTAGAGTCAGGCCGAGCCCGGACATACCGTCGTACAACGTGGCTGCCCAGCTCCTACAGGGTACGACTCTGTGGACTGCCGAGCCACGATCCGAGCTACGTCGAGATGCATTGCTCTCGTAAACATTTACTAAGACACGCCTAATGTATCGAATAAAAGAGCCAATCTGTGCATAAGAAATGTTTACGAAAGTGAACGCCAGTGTGCCATCACACCGAGAGATGTCCCTTAATGCTACGACAAGTACGTTGTACAGTGAAAATAAATTAAATTATAATCAATAAATACAATAAAAGTCTACTAGTAAATACTTGTCAAAGCATTACAACTTACAAATTCCTCCCACTGTTATCAAATGGGGACTTCATGAACTAAACCGGTCATTATAGCTGTTTTAATTTAAACCGAGACTTAACTGACGAACCCAACATTCACTATTTGTGATAGTCGGACAGAATTTACAAACACTAACTCTAGTACTTACGTTGTTCAATTATGCTCTGGATGTGAGTTTTGACTTTCTCCTTGCACTCCTGCAATTCTTCCTCAGATTGCATCTTATCATTAAAAAGTCGACGAATGTGCGAGTTGGTCGCTTGTATCATTGAATAAAATTGATTAGAGTTCTTTTTTGAGCAATCTCCTCTCTCTAGCCACGAAATTAAAATCTAGAAGAAAAAAAATGTACTAATATGTAATAAATAAGGTTAATTGTGGGGTGGGATCAGTAATTGGAGGTGATCATTGGTTTAGGAAAGCCATAGTAAAGAAGATCATTTGTGGAGTGTGTTGTGCCCACATGAGAATTTTTACAGACACAAAATTAATATTGTCGAAAAATTTCCAAAAGGGTACTTCCGTTGGTTAAGACAGGCGAAAGATTATTGCATTTAAATTTAGAAATATTAGTTAATTAACCATTATTACTTAATACGCTTTTTTTTTTACAAGGATCTCGCACCTGTGACCATGAATCACCATTTACCATGAATCCGTGCTGTATGAGCTGAATGCACGCTTATATGACAACATTGCTTTGTTTCCTAATTGAATAAATTAATTAAGGATTCTTTGCTAAAACTCTTAGCTTAGGTCAGCAATCTCCTAGCAACAAATGAAAAGCCTTCAGATACATATATCTCTTGGCTTGATCAATTCTAAACCCGGTCCAAGTCAATATGAACAATTCACTTAAGGTTAAAGCAGCAGCAGCAGCGCAGTCAAATACCAGGCGGAGGGCTAAAGTAAATAAGGTTCAGGTTCAGAATTGGAGAAATTCTACGAGCATTTAGCACACAATATTAGGATTTTTTTCTTGGTTGGAATAAAAATATTGGTTAAAAAAATATGGAAATAAATTGAATTTTTAAAAATTACGATATTTGTTTAGAACCAACAAAAATTAGTAAAGTGATGAATAATAGAGACGCTGATAGGAAGCAGGACAAGGATTTTTATATAGAGTCGACCCAGTCTACCGTACTGTACCAAATACAATCAACTCTGGCACTGGTCACTAAGCATCCGACGCTGGCTTATAAAATTATTAATTTTATATATAGAAAAGGACTTGCAACCGAGCCTCTAAGTATTTTGGGAAAGCAGGAATGCGGCAAAGTCCCGAGTAATTTGTGAGAAGATTGAGAACTAACTGTCTCGTCAGTTTTGGGTCCTCTCAATATGCTGCTTTTGGCAACTTAAGCTAACCTTCGTTTCCACCATTACGTACAGGGAATGACATCATGCGGTCATCAAGCATCATCAAACGGTGCAGAGCTCAATATCTTACGTTAAGTTCAGTCAAAAAACTATTCGGCGAGCTCTGATGACTGCATGCTGTTCCCTATGCTTTTCTACAAAGACATATAAGATTATCCTAGCATACATTGTAGTAGACGATATCACAGTGGACGCTGTATATTCCGGCCGGGCTATTTTTTTTTTAAAAAAAGTCAACTAGTACCAAAACAAATTTCTGTATCACTCGGTAATGTTTATGGGGTGAAAGGAACCTGGTTCAATTCAACCCCTAGAATAAACAAGTCTGCCTGTTAACAACTAAGAAAACCGTATTTGTCGTGTCACTAGTTTTCGAAAACACTTCTCATAAAGCCATGGTCAATATTGCACGTAAAGTTTCAAGTGTCAGTATTGTGATCATCTGAAAAGCAAGACCAAGTCTAGACTGTCAATCAGGTTCTTTGACTAGAGTCAAAGAAACTGATTGTCACCGGCAGAGCGAGATGGTACTTCACGCCAAAATACAGTTTCAGGTTTGGCCTCATATGGAATAGGCCTCATCTTAGGGCTGATGCACCCCAGTATTAGCTCTCAACTCATATAATTTAGAGCCGTTCAAATGTTGGGCACTCAATAAACTGTGAAAGGCTTGACATTTTGGTTTTACTTAGAGATGCGTGTTCGTCCTGTGTGCTCTACTTGAACTGATATTTGCCATCCAAATTTCTAACCGCACACAACGTCACAAGCTCAAATATCATCTTGACCACCTAGTTAATTGGCACTCCATTACAATGTGGTTTCATAAGAACTTAATTTTGCAGAATTGGCCGGATCTCGTATTGCAAGACTGGCATTGAGTTCTGCCATTAAACAAACGGCGGAAAGTGGGGAACGGCATGTCTTAACACTATGTTCCTTCTGCCTACCATTCTGTGTGTGAATTGTGAATTTCATTAAATTTTTAATTTTATAAAATCTAAAAACATATTATTTTGTAAAATACGTACAGGAAGTGCAGTCGGGAAATGTTCTTCACTTTTAATTTTCTCAGCTAGTTGGACTATAGCTGCATTGGAGAAAGGCTGTACACGATGGGGTGAGGGTGACCTGCAATAATTTGTGTTATGGGTCGCCATGGCCTCTTGTTGTGCTGATAATTGTTGCATTTGTTGCTGTTGAACTCGTAATGCTTGTCTTTGACGTCTTTCATACTCATTTTGATCATCACGACTCTGGAAAAAAACAATCAACCCTCTGTATTTCAGTTAGAAAAAGAATAAGTCAATCTTCTAGTAAATTGACTAAATAACTTCAAAAGCATTGCTAACAACAGAATACACAAAATTCTTGATATCTAAATGGTAAGATAATATAAGCATTTATGCAAATAGCACCAAAATTAAGGTCAATATTACCAATGCATAGTCAACATGAAGCCAGCCATTGGTTTCAGCATCATCTTCATTGTCTTTATCCTCTTTATCTTTCACTGTAATCTTGATCCTGTATCCAGAAATGGACATGGCAGCATCCACACAACTTTCCCTGTCAAATCTTATATGACAGAAGTTTTTTTTTGACAGTCTCAAAATTTGAATTCTGCCATATCTTTCAAAAATTTCTCTAACTGTACTCTCTCTTATCTTATCTGGTAAGCCTCCCACAAAAATAGTTCGGCAACCTGGAGGTCTTGCTCTGCATGGTGGTGAAGGAGTTCCTGGTAGTGGAGGAAAAAGTTTACAGTGTTTCAGCATAATTTCCTTTTTGTCTTGTTGTGATTCACTTCCCATATTTGGAAAGATTCCCATCATGGGCTCCATAACACCTCCCATCATTCCCATGTCCATGGGTGGGCCTGCAGGCGCCATTGGTTGACCCATAGATGCCATATTCATGGGTGGCTGAGGCATCATTTCCATTGATGGACCCGGCATCATATCCATTCCAGCTGGTTGCATAATACCTCCTCCCATTATATGATTTGGCATCATCATGTTAAACATTCCTGGCATCATCATGTTTCCTATAAAACAACAACTACAATAATTACCACAAGTTCTTAGATTTTAGTAGGATTTTACTGAATATACATCACCTTGAGGATAAATATTTGGCATCATCATTGAATTTATTACATTTTGCATATTGTCCAGATTTTTTAATTGTTCAATATTCTTACTATCCCTTCTACGGCCATTATCCCCTCTAATGGGTGATCTTGATCTAGCTTTTCTATCTAGTTATTTGAAACAAAACAAAGTATTTACTCAAGAGTAACATTGACAAACAGTGTTGAAATAAATGTACAATATCAGTTCAATTTTGTCCGTGTGCTATTCCTAGTCCTACACAATGAAAATTCACAATCCTCTATTGTAATTAAAGCCTGATATATTAAAATGAAAAGTACACATTCATAAGTATTAATATTAAATGACTTTAGACAACAATTATATCAAAAGTAAACAAGTATCATAAAAAAGTGAAGTCGAAATTTTTAAGTTTTATACCTGTCATGCCTTCACAAAATAACACAAGCAAAAGAAAAATCTAAGCAAAGAATTTATTTGTGGCATGTATAATTTATATAAAACATCACAAAATTAAAATAATTATTTTAGAATTTAGATTATACTTTATAATTCGTTTAGATGCTTGTCAAAGCTCAACAGATTAACAGATATATCATATATATTGTCTATGCCTGGCTGACACATAATATTATTGTCAATATTATATTGACAATAATATTATGGCCCTGCACACTTGTTAATTGTTATATAGCGCTCGGTGTCACAGGCGGAAAATTAATTTAATATTATAATATGTCCGTCTGATAGGCGGCCGAGCGCCACAAAACGCTGACAAAGGAGAGATCGGGTGAACAGCGCCGGTGGGAAAGGAATTTCTTCCGTTCCCACACTTATTATTCCATCGTGGAGTAATTAAGTCGTAGGTTAAGTTAAATTTAGTTAGGTTTAGATTCAATATTGTTTCTCCAAAATTGAGAACAATTATATATAAGTTAGATTAATTTAGGTTTATACAGATTACTGTTCTTCCAACATTGAAGGCAATAGTCTTAGATATAGTTTAGTTTTAGATAAAAATTGTGTATTTTAATTTAAAATTTTATTAATATAATTTTAAGTATAAAAATCGTATTTTCTTAACCCTCCAACTGCAGCCTACGTAACTCACTACATAATATTATTGACAATATTTCGTCGTAAAATCTGACGCAGTCGCTCAGTAGCTTTAATAGTATGCATACGTGTGAAGTCTAAAATGGAGAGAAAGAAAAAAACCGTTGCTTTATTTATTGTTAAATACAATGCCTACTTACAAGAAAAAGGAAATAAAAAAATATATCAAATAGTGTATGAGAAAAAACCTGAATTTAATCATTTCAATATTATTAATGAATTATAACTAATAGAGGTCATTCGTGGCCCAGGGGCACAAAGTGTGACTCTAACGCACTGGTTCCCAACCAGTGGTCCGCGGACCACCGCGGGGTCCGTAGAAGCCTAAATATGGTCCGCGAACGATTTATATTTTATGACTGGGAATAGTGAGGCGAAGATTTTGCTTGATTATCACAGTTATTTTTTATTATACCTACATGCATAGTGGTCCCTGCTGCCAAGAATGATATAAAAGTGGTCCGTAATCAAGAAAAAGATGGGAACCCCTGCTCTAACGCGACAAGTTGTGGGTTCTATTCCCGCTTGAGGAAATAAAATATTAAATATTTTCATTTCTTCGCTCTGTCGAAGAAAAGTGCAGCGTTGAATTCCGCCAATCAACACGCAATGCTTCTAGAATTCGGTGGAAAATAAGAAACGTGGGAAAGGTATTGTTACGAACGAACTTGTTCCTTGTGCTTGTTCTTTTTTTTTTGTAAATTTGTTTTTTTTTTTATATATCGAGCAGCTTTTTTAACGCATTATTTATATTGACATAATCGCGATATGCTTCAATAGATGCATTCTATATCTCTGGATAAGTTTTCCTTGTTTTAATAAACTCTATTAAATATTATTTTTCCGTAGGAGTAGTAATATCAGTGGTATATTTGGAAAGTATGTTCAGTAGAGGTGAAAGATATGAGATGGACGCGGAAAATCGTATGATTGCCGGTAACAGGGTTAACGGTGCCTTAGCTTCATTGACGAGGCGGTGAGACGTCAGCACAGTTGCACGTTTGGCCGTACACAATGCAGTGTTGGTACCGACGCTGTTACACGGCAGCGAAACGTGGGTATTACAGAAGAAGAATGAAGGAAAGATGGAGATTTGGAGATGCGTACTGTACATTAGTAGTATAGCGCGCTATACGATCTTACCATAGCAGATAATTAAAATACTTCCACACTCAGATGTGGTGGACTTTTAAAAGTTTTTTTACAAAGTTGAACTGTGAGAGGGATAATAAATCTTCGTACTCATTTTTAAATTTCATGTTAGAAAAGTGACATTGAAGTTTCGTTAATTGTAAGATAAAAATACTTATAATTTTTTTTATTCATTTATTTTTTTGCATTTTTTTAAATTCATTTACTACACCATGCCCAAGGTCCATATTGTTATAAGCCGTAACACAGCGGAGTGTCAGGTAAACTAGAAGATTACTGGTAGATCGACCATGGCGGATGGCCATTTAGACTTATAAGAGTAGGAGGTGAGCGCCCAATAATGAGTTCCGGACTGACAGCTCTCAAGCTTCTTACCGATTTAAGTGACAGGCCTGGACCATGCTCCAGTTCGATACTTAAGTACCTAGAAGCTATGTATATAATATGTTATTGTAAATTGCATTCTTTACACTATATTTCAATAAAAATTATTTGAATTTATGAAAAAAGTTTTGATTTTATTTATTTCCAAAAGAGGGAGATCTATGTGCCGCACTCTGTACATATCTAAATGTAAATAAGGCCGATTTTAAACTATTACTTAACATTATAATTATTAGACTTTGATTTAGACAATCAATTTCAATTTATAACAAATTAAAACATAACAAAAAAATAAATTGTTGGTCACAACTAACATTTTCTATTCACCCCACATAGCTTATCAATAACCCTAATTGCTGTCTAAACAGAAATTACCTATATCTTTGCATTTTATAATATATAATGAGAATAAAAACATAATTTACTATGTGCTTATGAACAACCACTTTTAAATTCATATACTTTTAATTTCATATCATCATATTTTTATATAGATTGTTTTATATTTAAAGTCGGGAGTATTGTTAAAATGCAATTTAAATTCTTTTCTATCCACCCCATTTAATGGTACAGTACATTATATGTATTAGTTATCTGTCTTTGTCTGTCACATGTCAGTGTCAACTATCAAATACTGTGATATTGAATATGAATTGAATAGTGAAATTGAATACTGATGCAAAGGAAATGGAATCTTGAATATAGAGCGATAACAAACGCGGCAATGTAGATTTATTTTGAAAAGTTACTATATTTGATTTTATTAAAAATGTTCGTATTATCAGAAATGAAAGATGTGATAAGAGTTACACCTGAACATTTCCACCAAAGTTTAACTGATTCTATTACAATATTATTAAATAGAAAACTAGCTAACAAGGTATTCAGTATGAAATAACCTAAATTTAATACATAATATATACTACATACTATGCCCTACGTAGTTTATTAGTTTTATATTAGCGTTATGCTTAAAATATTAATAGTTAACATTTCTATTAATTAAAAAGTTGGTAATAATGAACAATAAATGTTTTTTTCCTCCTTCAATTTTTTAGTTGTCTATTTCTAGTGTAAAACTATTATAATAATTTTAACTAACTCTGTTTTAGGTAGTCTTAAATGTAGGTTTATGTATAGCTCTATTTGACATTACTCACATAGGCCATTCATATATATTTCCTGGCGATGGCTCTTCACATACAGAAGTAAAATTTAGGTATATAGTTTTCAGGCCGCTAGTAGAAGAAATTCTTATAGGAAAAATAAGAAGTTGTAGTAGAGAAGGAGTGCATGGTAAGAATAATATAGTATTTAAAATTAAATATTTCCATGAACACTAACTAAATTTATTTTAAATATTTTTTTTGACAATTTCTTAAAGTGACAATGGGATTCTTTGATGATGTTCTGATACCAGTCAATGCACTACAGCATCCTTCAAGATTTGATGAAACAGATCAAGCTTGGGTTTGGGAGTATCCTAAAGAAGATGGAGAAAAGCATGACTTGTTTATGGACTCAGGTAATTACCTCTCAATTGGAATAGAATTTATTTTAATGTCATCACACAGAGGCACAATGTATAACTAAAGTAAACTAAACCTTCCTTTATTCTGGTAAGAAGACAAAGCTAGGTATTGAGTTTCACCACTTAACACAAAATATTTGAAAATTGGGCAAAGATTAGGAAACAAAGTGTTAAATACTAGGTATCCAGTTATAGAATTGAGTTAGAAAACATCTACTAATTGTGAAACCTTTTTTTTAATAAGCCAAGATGAATTAATATAATAATTTTCTGCATTATTTAAATATTATGAAGTAAGATGAAGCTGAAAAAGTGCTATTAATGGACAGGTGCATTTGCTGCATTCCTTTTACTGTTTTGATATGTGTTTTTAAATTTAAGTGAATTCAAACTTTTTATTTTTGTTTATTTCTTTAGTTGTATTCTAGTGTCATAATGAAATAGTTTTTTTTATTAGATTGTTGAATATGTTTTTGCATTTTAAGGTGAATCAATAAGATTTCGAGTTACAAGTGAGATATTTGAAGAAAGTTTACCTAGTGGGCCTCCTGGAACTGATTGCCCAGTACAAACTATAGCACCATACAGACTTATCGGCGGTATTAATGAACCTGGCCTTGGTCTTTTAACTTGGTGGGAAACTCCTGATCAAGAAGAAGATGGAGAAAATGATGAAGATAATAATGAATAAAATTTAAAACAATGAAAACATATGTTATTTGGCCCAATAATTTGTCAAAAATATGCTAACTTCATAAATAAGTTGTACAAGTTTATCAGAAATATCATGTAACATAATATGAATATATAACAAAATTGGCTTGAGCACTTGATTGAGTAAGACACAGAACTAATGTTTCTAAATGTGAGTTCATTGGCAGATACATAATAATAAATAATAATAATAAAAAAGCCTTTTATTCCCAAATAAGATAACAATTTTTCTATATTTAAACAACTCTGTATATATGCTATAATAGGTCTCTTATCTGGGTGTGCCTTTTGGCATAGGCCTCCTCCAACAACTTCCACTGCTGCCTGTCCTGAGTCACCCGTCTCCATCGTGGGCCAGCAGTCCTTTTCAGGTCCTCTTCCCATCTCATGCATTGTCTTCCACGGTTCCTTTTTCCATCTCTTGGGTACCAGTCCGTTATTGACTTGCTCCATTTTCCAGATTTGTCCCTCATCATGTGACCGGTCCATCTCCATTTTTGTTGGTCAATTTGTTCAAGGATGTCGGTTAGTTTAGTTCTCATCCTGAGATCGGTGCTTCTGATTCTGTCTTGACGTTTGGATCCGGTCATGCTGCGTTCCATCGCTCTTTGACAAGTTGCAAGCTTCTCCCTGAGAGATTTTGTCATTGCCCAAGTTTCACACCCATAAGTTAGACATGGAAGGATACAAGTGTTGAATGTCTTCCTTTTCAGTGCCATGCCCAGGTCCTGTGACTTCATAATTTCCTTTAATGACCAGTATCTTTTCCAGCCGTTGGCAATTCTTGTATTTATTTCTTTTGCTAATTGGTCCTTTGGGGAGATAAGCTGGCCTAGGTAGGTGTATTCGTCAACATATTCTAGGGTTTCCTGGTTCACTCTTATGTCTATTTTTGTGGAGTTGGTCATTAGTTTGGTTTTGGTGTAGTTCATTGCCAGACCTACTTTTTTGCTTTCCTCGTTAAGGCTTTCTAACATTTTTTCCAGGGTTTCTGGCTTCTCGTCAAACAGCACGAGATCGTCGGCAAATCTAAGATGAGTTAAATTAGAACCATCAATGTTTAGGCCGAAGTCTTCCCAGTTTAGATTACGGAAAATATTTTCTAGCACTGCAGAGAAGAGTTTTGGAGACAAAGGATCCCCTTGTCTGACTCCTCTTTCTATGAGGAATTCTTTACCCAATGTTTCCAACCGAATTCTGGCCTGACTATTACCATAGATGTTCTTAATTATGTTAATGTAGATTGTTGGTATTCCTTGTTTTTCTAATGTATCCCATATGTATTTGTGGTTCAGACTGTCAAAAGCTTTGGTGTAGTCTACAAAAGCTATATATACCCTTTTATTATACTCATTGTATTTTTCCAGTATTTGTTTAACCGTGTGTATATGGTCGATAGTCGAGAAGCCTCTCCTGAAGCCGGCTTGCTCTACTGGCTGCTGTTCATCCAGCATCGGGCTCATTCTATCCAAGATGATCTTTGCAAGTATTTTGTATACATTTGACATGAGGCTTATTGGTCTATAGTTTTCAATGTTCTCTTTATCACCTTTTTTATGTATTAGAATAATGTGAGATTTTGTCCATTGAATAGGGATGTTGCCGCTTAGCAGAATATTGTTAAAGATGTTTGTTAGGATAGGAGTTAGTTCTTTTAATGATCCTTTCATCATTTCATTTGTGATCTTGTCTGGCCCTGGTGATTTCCCCATTTTCTGGCTTTTAATCGCTTTTTCAACTTCGCATGGTAATATTTCGGGTACGGCTTCTACTATGGGTTCAGGAACCTTGTGAGTATGAGAGTGACTTGTATGATTATCCTTATTTGTTTCCTGTTTTGCATAGAGCTGAGTATAGAAATTGGTGGCTAGTTCGTTTATGTTTTTCCGCTTAGTGACTGTCTTTTCTTTTTGCTTTAGTTTTGGGATCCACTGTTTCCCTGCTTCCCGTAGTTCTTTCAGTGCTTTTTTGACAGCGCCCCTTTTTTGTATGTGATATTCTAGGGTTTGTAATCTTTTGATTTTTCGATCTTTCCTGATGCTTTCTCTGATACTCTTACTGATTTCTGCAATTAATTTGACAGTATCTCGATTAGTTTGTTGTGATATATACTCCTTCCTTTTGTTAATGAGTTGTAATGTATGATCACTTAATTTGTATTTGTGAGTTTTCTGGATTCTTTTCACAGTATAGTGGTTTGTTATATGTTTTTCTAGAATCTCACATTGCAATGTTGTGTTTGCTGTTTCGTTAATGCATTTTTTTATTTCTTTGAAGTTCATAACATTTTGTTCCTCATAGTCTCTTAGCTGGTTATAGCCTTGTCCTTTTATGTGTTTCCGTGAAGGTTTATCAGGTATAATTTTCAAGGAACTGCGTACCATACGATGGTTTGTGTTGAAATTTAGCTTTGTTATTACAGTTGTATCGGTGAAAGCTTTCGGGTTGTTACTTATTATGTAGTCTATTTCGTTTTTGTAAGATCCGTTTGGAGAGACCCATGTCCACTTGTTTTTGGGATTTTTCTTAAATAAGGAGTTGAGCACCGTTAAATTGTGTTCCATGAGAAATTCAATAAGTTGTTGACCATTGCAACTTCTTTTCCCATGTCCAAACATACCAAGCACATATTCTTCATTGTTTTGTCTTGCTCCCACTTGTGCATTAAAATCCCCCATTAATAAGATATTGTTGTTTCTGTGTCTTCTTATTGCTTGAGCCAACTCTTCGTAGAAAGAATCAAGAATAGATTTTTCCGCTTGTTCTGTGGGTGAGTACACTTGAATTACCGACCATTGCTTTTTGTAGTTTGGCAGTTTTAGGTTGAGTATAGCAAGCCTGTCGGATATTCCTATTATTTCTTGTATATATTGCTTAAGGTGTTGTTTTATCAGGAACCCTACACCATAGTGTCCCGCTATTCTCCCTTTCTGGTATAAAATATATTCTGTATACTCCTCAATTTATCTGTGGCAGATACATATCTACTATCATTTCATTAGATTATGCCTGATTATTAAATAGAATATAATAAATACGATGTCAGGCAAAAGCTTGTAAAAATAAGCAATACCGAGAAACATTATTATATTGATTTAAACACATAATGGAGCTCAAGGTACATCCCAAGTGCACCACAATTGCACATTTGATTCAATGGTTTGCAACTTTTGTGTATTATATATTTTTCAAATATATTTACAATAAGAAAATAAAATTTTCTATTACTTTTACAAAAAGCAAGAGTAACAATTTTCCTGTTAAATTTAAAATGGCTTACAAACTTAATGATTCATATATTAAGTGTTATGTATGATAAAAAATTTCATATAAGTAACATAAATAAAACAGCCAAGAGATAAATAACACCAAAATTTACTTTGCAACAACAATATATTATTTTATTGGTTATATGGTAACAATAATTTTGCCGATGACAATACACATAGCAATAAAATTTTAAATAATTTACAAAAACAGCCATTTTATATCACATAGAATAACAAAAGGAGGTAACCCATAAAAAATATAATTTAGAAATTTAAATGATTTAACAATGTGTGTATATTGATTGCTTTAAGAGAAAGATAAGCACTTCTAATCATTTTTTTTATATATTAAGATATATTGATACCATTTAACAATTTTATTTCGAAACTTTTACATGGCATTTTAAATATATATATTATATATATATAATTGTATAATAATAAATTTAAAATACCATGATTCATATGCTATTGCAATGCTGAATGCTAAAATATGTGTATTAGAAATAAATTGCTATTGCACAATGCACTGCAAGAGTACTAGATGTGAAACAGTCTGCTTATATGTAGGTATTTAGTAAACAATAAAATTGGACCAGTCATATTTTATATAAAATTAAAATCCGATATAAAACAATACAAAGAAAATTAAATCAGCTTCACGCTGTTTCTGCACACAGCAGGGAAGGCACTTTCCGCCGTTCCCCACTTTCCGCAGAATTCTGGAGGCATTGCGTGTTGAGTGGCGGAACTCAACGCCGCGCATTGCCTCTACACCAAAACGAAGAAATAAATATATAAATTTAAATAATTATTTCATTTCCACGCGTTTACAGTTACACTTTATGCCCCTGCGCCACAACTGGCCTCCTAAACTTACATAAAAACATTAAATAAAGACAGTAGACACCACAAATGAGATCTTCGTTGATCACTAACAAAGCTAAGCTACGAGGACTTTCTTATACATTTAAAATGTTTTGTGTTCTCATTACAAAGTATTTTATAAAACTAGAATTTTCTCTTACAAATCACCTAAAAGCAAATGTCTTTATATTTCTATTTTTTATAGCTTCACACTGTATCCCGCACATAGCAGGGTAGGCACAGGAAATCTGGGAAACTAGTATCAAAAGTGTCTTAATTCCCATCCGCCGAATTTCGGAGGAATCGAACCCCCACCTGTGGCTTTTACAGTCACATGCTTGTGACACTGCGCCGTGACCGGCCTCAATCCACCGTTCTTTATATTTCGAGAATTCATTTATCACATCCACATGTTATAATTCTATTACTTTATATGATTTAATAGACACAGTTGGTCATTTCAAAAAGATATGTTTTGAAAACTATTTACTAATCAGTTCTATACAGTATAAGTACATAATAATGACGATAAAGAATAATGATGTAAAAAAATTTTTTTTTTTTCAATGAGTATAGAATGTTTTTTCAATATTTTTGTGTCAATATTTAGGATTTCTTTGTGCAGTGACAAAAGCAACATTTTATGAGGCGCATGATATAATAGTTCTTACAATGTATTAGTCAAAGTCAATGTCAATCTACCCTTAGGTATTTTGAATACTTATATAAAACTATATTTTTTTTTGCAACAAAAGTAATAACCTTATAGTAAAATACAATTAATAATAAACGAGAGGAGCAACTTAAGTATAAAACACGTAAAAGTTTAAATATAAAACACTAAAAGTTCCTATTAAAATATGAAAGCTAAAAGAAAAACGCATAAACAATGATTCTACTTCAACTTAACCAATTATTTTATACTTAAAAAAAAGTATAATACATTTTTTCTAAGAGCCACAATAAACGGCCTACGATATAATTGAGATGTCTTCAATGGCGTGATAACTTAAACCATAACTATTTTGCGAATGTGTATATAGTGAAAAAATGTAGTGAATAAATGTGCGAGCTGTTTTCTAATACATTTATGATATTTTAAGTAAAAAAAAACATGTTATATAAATGCAGAACTAGTAAATTGTGACTATTAACAGCCATCAAAGGTAAAATATTAACTTATTTTTAATGTTCTGTCCAAAATATTATGGTCATTTTAAACGAAATTAATATTAATAAAACAATATATGTTATCCAGTAACAAAGTAAGATTTTAGTAACATGCGTTAAGTCATAAATTATTGTTAATAACATTTGGTAGAGAGATAAAATTGGTGCTCTATCTATGCACATACATTTAATTATTAATGTGATGATAACTTTCTGATACTACTTTATCTAATAAAGCTCGAGTATTATATAAGCATATATAATTATACATATATGTAGTATGTAAAAAAAAATGAGCTTCACGCTGTATCCCGCATACAGCAGGGTAGGCAGAGGGAACCTAGTGTTAAGACACTTCGTTTCCCACTTTCTCCCGAATTTGGGAGGTATTGCGTGTTTAGTGGCAAAACTCAACGCCGCGCTTAACCTCGACACCAGAGTGAAGAAATGGAAATAAAAATTATGTAAATATTTCATCTCCTCGAGTGGGGATCGAACCCACAACCAGTCGGTTTTACAGTCAAATCTCGTGCCGCTGCGCCACGACTGGCCTCAAACTGTAGTATGTAACTATATTTAAAACGTGTATCAGCATATGCTAACACAGGTTTTAATAAATAATGTAGGAATAATAAAATATATTAACTAATTTTATATTTTGCCAATACGAAATATTATTATAATTTTTATAATAAAATAATGAATTTGTTACCGGCCATCTGTATAATTTCGGTATTCTATATATGTATTATTCAAAAAGCAGAACTGTAAGTAATGTAACATTGAGGCACAATTTACACCTACATATAGGATCATAGTGGAACCTTTTAGAATAATTTATAATACAATTATAAAACTAGTTAAACTAGATTTTTCAGGTAACTTTGATACACATATGTAATATATATAATATTAAAAAACATCATATACTGTGTTTTTTACACAGTATATGATATCAAGTATTTAATTATTAAATTTACTGGAATAAAAAAAATTATTGTATGATCAAATCAACGTTAAATTATATTTAGATGTCAGTAATGTGATGCACTTTGAGTACGAACAAGGTCAGCAAAATGTAAATAAAAATAAAAAAAATGTGTAATTGCATTACAACTACTTATATAATAGTTAAAAGTACATATAGTACGTACACAAACATATTAATATGAGGAATAATACTTGCGACATTGTTTATACTATAATGGCTTATTATATGAAAATAGTTTGATCTACATAATGTATAATCAACAGAAGATTTTTTTACAATTTTTCTATTTGTAGTATTTCTTCCCAACGACACAATTTTGATCATTAATAACTACTTATTTTTGTTTACATTTTTTTATCCATATGTAGCATTTCTTGCCGACGACGCCATTTTGATATTCAATAATTACATAATTTTTTGGAGCATTTTTTTGACAATTGTCACCATTAATCAGCAGATTATTTAAAGGTATTTTAATACCTTTAAATAATCAACTGGAGACGAATAGGCGGCGAGTTGGTAAAGTAGTTCTCATTTGTATTTATTAAGAGAGACTTATTAACTATTTATTTCTTTCAATTTTTTTTAAATCTTTCATCATGTAACGTCGCTATTTTTCTAAAAATATTTTCGCCTACATAGTATCCTTACAAATTATCCACAAGTAACAACCGTCTCCGGGGTATTCAGAGTGCAGACTATTTGAAGGTGTAGAGCAGCGGCGAGTTGGTGAAGTGGTGCGCGTGGTTGACGTGCGCGATGAGGCGGCCGTCCAGCAGGTGGCGCGCGTACAGCACGGCGTGGTGGTCGTCGGCCGCCAGCCCCACCGCCACCAGCCAGCGCACCAGCCGCGAGCCGCGGAACACGCCGCGGTACGTGCGCATGCGCCATCTTCAGGAAACACATCATATATCCATTTTTTATATGTTCAATACGAATGCAAGAATTCGGTACCGATATTCGGATATTTAGTGTTAAGTGGCGAAAATCAGATATGAGAAATAAATAGTATGTTTTAGAGATTTATAGACGCAACAGTTGTGGGATCGATTTCTACTCAGTGAAATTAAATATTTTTATTTCGTCGGTTTGGTAAAGAGGTAAAGCGTGGCGTTGAGTTCCGCCAATGAAAACGCAATGCCGCGAGAATTTGGCAAAATTGAGGAACAAAATAGTCATAATGGGAAACGAATGTCTCAACACTAGAACTCCAGTTTCCCTCAGTCTAAACCGTTATGTGCGGGATTAAGTGTAAACCAAAATAATTTTTAAAAAAAACTTTCAACAGCTTCATACCTGTTCTCGCCCAGCATTGTAGGTAGAGAGAACTACCTACTCTGCTAGGCGAGAAATCAATTTCCATCACAATATGAATTATAGAGGAGGTATTTTGGGTTACCGCCACGTTTGACCTAATAGGACTCCAGTCTCATAATTAATTTGCTCAGATAATGAATAATAATGAAGATAATTACTTTTTTAATTGAACCATAATTATAATTGTTAATATCTTCATTTTGCTTCACAGTTGCGTCCTTCAACCGTTCGTCCGTTAACCGTCGCGCTAAGACGTACATTACAATAGAGCTATGACTGTTTTATTATTGAATCTTAATGTACAATATACATACATATACACTTCGAATTTTACAATATATACACTTAAAAAGGCAAAAATACCTGGTATCCTCAGCAATGGCCTCCTTGCATCGTTCAAGATGGTGCGTAATAAACTGTTCACACACGTGCTTAGTTTCAAAACTTAAGTCTTCTATTGGCGGTAGAACTAATGTATCCGATCCATACCTAAAAAATTAAGTGTATTAGTCAAATAGACAGTCCGTTCCCAATTTTCCTCCGAATAGAAACTAAACGCCGCGCTTTGCCTCAACACCAAAACGAAAAAATAAAAATATATATTTAAATAAATATTTAATTTCCTCTAGTGGGGATGCAACCAACAACCATCCGCGTTTGCAGTCACACACTTGTGCCCCTCAAATAAACTTAAAATTATTATGATAAAGTAATATTGATAAGTGTCCATACCATTTATTTTTAAAATATCGGATCATAGGTATAATTATTTCCTCAGAGTCCAGTCCAAATAGAACAAACATTATCAAAGCTTGTCCGTTACTGGCGGCCATGTTCAAAAATTCTATTTCTATAAACACCCCTGCTTGATCTTTGCGCAAAATTTTCCACGCTGTATAAGTGAGATCCTGTTTAAAAATAATATTCCATTATTATGGTATATCTAATATATCATAGACCCATATATATTTTATATAGAAACAGCAAACCTTTAAGAACAGCAATAAATAAATACAAAAATTAAAACTCGACGACTAAAAAATCTTTCATACTTTAGTAGCGGAACTCAACGCCACACTTTGCCACGTTACTGGTGCGAGGAAATGAAAATATTAAATATTGAATGAGTGGGAGGCGACCCACAAACGTCGCGCATACCGTAGGCTCGTATGTCTGCGCCACGACGGCCTCATAAAACCTAAATAAATTTTAATAAAGGTAGTTATGTTAGTTCAGGGAATGAGAACAGTACATATAACAAATGCTTGATCAGCATTATCAGAATGACAAAGCGTATCCTCTCGTGCCATGTGAAACAATCTTTATGTATTTTATTAATATTTTTCCTTTTTATAATGTTATTTACTTAAATTTATATTTCCATTTCTTCGCTCTGGTGTCGAGGTAAAGCGCGGCGTTGAGTTCTTCCACTCAACACGCAATGGGTCCAGAATTCGGCAGAAAGTGGGGAACGGAGTGTCTTAACACTAGGTTCCCTCTGCCTACCCTGCTGTGTGCGGGATACAGCGTGAAGCTAATTTAATTTTAATTTTTAATTTATTTTATAATTTTAGCAGCTTGTCCATTGCGTCACTTACCCACAAGCATACAATTCTGCTCACTCTTTTCATTAGTAATAATTTATTTTTAAATTATTAATGTAAAAGACCATTTATTTCTGTTCCCTCATTAATTAAAATAAGAGTAGGCCAATTAATGACCGAACATAGATTCATGCTTTTGTACATTAATAATTTCAAAATAAATTACTCCCGTAAACTATAAAACTTACCAAAAACATAGCAAGACTGTACGCTATAATCAACACAGTGTGCTTCAACATTTGCCCCCCTCTGCCTCGACTCTGTTCCGGCGGCAACAAGCCCAGGTCGCTCGCCGCTTGCTCCAAATCGTTTAAATATGGGCATGTACCTTGCGGGTCACATTTGAACTTTCTGGACGGTGGACATGCACAATCTCTGTTGATAATATAAAAAAGAAAATATATGGTAGGTATAAGCATAATTGCAACAGTATTTTTTTGAAAATGCAACTAATAACATAAAGTGATAAAGTACGGTCGAAGAATCGTGACCGCCCTGAAGTTAGCTGTAGACGTTTGCGCAGATTTGATTTTAGGATTTTTTTTTAAATTTTTACTAATAGAACACATTGTGCAAATGTTCAGAGAACCAAATACAGGGTGGCTACGACTCGTCGACCATACGGAACAAAGTAGGTTAAATACCTTTCGTTGTTGGCAATGTGGCCGTTGTTGGGGGCGAGCCCGCAGTTATAGTTCATGTCGCTGGAGGCGCCGTTACCATTTCTGTTTGGCGACGGCGAAGCTGTTATAGCGCCGTAGCACCCTGTTCGTGTTCATGACTTTATAAAGTTTCTATATGACACTTAAGTTTTGATTGTAAAAATTGAGAATTCAGTAAAAGATACTTAACTAAGTATTTTTAAAATAGCATGAATGATGTTATGAAGCAAAAGTGTATGAACAATACTGCGAAAAACATATGAATAAAATACAACAATTAAAGCTATTATGTAAGAAATTGGTACATTGTCCCTAATGCATATGAGTACGAGGTTCATGGTGACAGCTTTTATTTGGTTAGGATATCTGCTACAGAATATATATAGTGTTGAATTTTAATGAAATCTACAGTAAAAAAATATCTATGAAATATAATTTATGTATATATATACGTCTGTTTAAAAAAAACTTTATTATTGTTATGGAAGTATGTATTCTAAGCCATTTCAGTGCATGTGAGTACCTATTGATTTGATTTTAACTTACCTGGGTCCTCTAAACCTATGAAACAAAAAATCGATTTAAAATATATACATACATACATATACATATAAATAAAAAAACAATTTAAACTATTATTTTAAATTTCTAATGTCTAGACGGGCCGATGTCACAAGATATATTTGCATATGTAATAGCTATAACTATTTGTCACTATTTTGGACAGGCGATTGATTTAAATTTATAATGGTTTTAAAATTTTCCTTTATTTTGAAATATGTAAATACAATTTAAAATAATATATTTTAAAGTATAAAAATATTAGCGAATAAATGATATGTAGTCTTGAAATAATTACCGACAATAAGAAAACCTAGAGACATTTCGGTTTTGCGTCCAGTAGGTAATTTTTAGTCGTTGGAATACCAACTTTTAAGTCACAGTACCCCTAACACGTAGAGCGTTTGGAATTTTATATTTGAGATTTGAACAATATTGTACACCTAATATATTACTTACCAAAATTCGATAAACTTTGGGTTTGTGAAGTCGGTTCAGCATTTTCTACGAGACTAGACGATTCATCTTGAGGAGACACGTTGGCCACTTCCTCAGATAGTTGAGCGAATTGAGTTCTACGTCTTCTAAATCTTATGTACAGGATGAGACATCCTGTTGTCACTGTTGAGAAATAAATAAGTAATGAGTGAAAAAAATACAAGTTTTCTTAAATTGAAATTTTGATATTTTTTAAAGCCCACGATGCTAAATCGGAATTTACTAGAGCGACATAGAGACTTTCCCCTTCCTTACGTCACTCTAAAATCTAAAATACAAGTTTTCTTAAATTGAAATTTTGATATTTTTTAAAGCCCACGATGCTAAATCGGAATTTACTAGAGCGACATAGAGACTTTCCCCTTCCTTACGTCACTCTAAAATTATCAGATTTAGCATGTGACTAGCTCCTAATTTGTCCGGGCGCCCATATATATGGGGCTCATATTTGGTGGAAGTACTTAACCGAAAGGAAGGAATCTCCCAGTATATTAATTTACAAGGAATGCCGCAGTATTTTATTTCAATTTTAATTGGCAGCGCATTAGTAAATTCTGAAGTCCCCGTTTCGGCTCCCCTACCATAATGTAAATAACTACTACTACCCGCAAAGACTAAACTAAAGACTACCCACAAAGTAGATAATAACGAAATAAAAAAAATATCTAAGCAACAAACATTTATTAGATAGTCAAGTTCGAACCGCCGTGGTAGGCTTTTTAAAAAGATATAAATTTATTTAAAATTAAATATTATATTTAGAAGCCAACTTGTCGCTAAGACTACATCTTACAGATAAAGATTTAATGCTAGCTTACTTCTAATGTTACATATCAACATCCGCTTGATGAGACAATTGTTTATGTTAAATTATACATGATATTTTGATGATAAAATGTTTATGTTCTTAATTCTGCGAATATACCAGAGCGGCTAATGGAATGTTCCGGTTCAGCAGTTTGGGGCGAAATAACTAGATAATACTTAAGTATTTTGATAACAAATGAATAGTTAATAAAAAAAAACAAAAACTTACATGTGATACAAAAGAATAGCACACTCAGCCGTATAGCATCGGAGGCGTCAGTGTTAATTTCTCCCGCCGTCCTGGTCGCAAGCAGCACCACCACCATGACAGCGGGGGCGCCCCACGCCACGAAACACAGTACCGGGAATAACGTCGTCACGAAACAGGGCCCACGAGTCTGTTATTAAATAAATGTTTTTTTTTCAGCTTCACGCTGTATCCCGCACACAGCAGGGTAGGCACAGGGAACTTAGTGTTAAGACACTCCGTTTCCTACTTTCTGCCGAATTCTGAAGACATTGCGTGTTGAGTGGCAGAACTCAACGCCGCGCTTTGCCTCTCGACACCAGAGCGAAGAAATAGAAATATAAATTTAAGTAAATATTTCATCAACTCGAGTGAGGATCGAACCCACGATCAGTCGATTTATAGTCACACTTTGTGCCCCTGCGCCACGACTGGCCTCAAATAAATGTTAATAATAAATTGGTTTGGTTGTAAACTACACAAAGAAATATCTAATTACACAATTGTATTTACGTTTCATCGTTTCTAGAGGTTTTTTATATTATTAGTTTTTAGCATAACGCTATATCTCACATATGGCAGGGTAGGCAGAGGAAACCTAATGTTAAGACATTCCAATTTTTGACACATTGCATGTCTGAGATATTGTTGAGTAGGAATCGAACCCACCATTAATTTTTGCAGTATGATAAAAAAGCAATGTCTCTGAAATGAACTTAAAGTGTATAACAGAGTAACCTAAAAACTAAGTTTTCTTCATTGAAATAAAATAGAAAATTTCAAATGATATGTTGAAAACATTCTTTCTTAAATACTAATAACATATTTAATTGTATATGTTATGGACAAAGTCAAAAATGGGTAATTTTTCATAATGCCAGGGCATTATTAATAAATAAATAATAAGGATGGCAATTTCATCACTAAATAAATGGTCCAGGCATTATACATTATGCTTGTCACTTATATGGCACGGTAATAAAAAACATGTTTTTATTACATTTTGACAAATAAGAAACAAATTATTTATTAATTCAAACCATTTATTTTATGTCAAGCTTAGCTTAATTATTATTTCATTTTAAGTTAATACACATATAAATAATATAAATAAGGAAGATTAGGGTGAACACGTAAAATAATTCTGTACGTTATACTGAAAATAAGACACAATTAAATTTGTCCGCGTATCCACTTTCCATGAAAAAATAATGTGCCTTTGATACCCAAACCCATTTCAATCTCTAATAGATCAACATATTTTAAGCGCTTGTTTCTCTCCCCTCACCTAGTCAAACGTAGCTTTATTATCAAATTTCCCTATAGTGACTTAGCAATATTCATCATGTTCATAAAATGTGATAAATAATGTAGTTTTGATAATAATTAATCAGTTAATCTGCTATAGCTAGGTCATTACACACAATGCCCGCGCATTATTTATAATACGCTATTTAATGACCTAGTCCATATTATATACAAAAAAAAATCACAAAACTAATGTTAATTATTAAAGTAACTTACTTCTAACATTAGAAGGCCAATGGTCAACATAGAGGTCCAAAGCAAACAGGAGTAGACGCTAAATATTTCAAAAGCTTGTTGAAGTGTTAATGCTAGCGACGCTGGATAGTTACTCATCGGCCCACCCCATATTACACTAGAAGCTAATAAAATCTGTAAAAAATTAAATTATTAAAAAGGTAAAAATCTATATATAGTAGGACTCTGTTATGAATCTGTGGTGTATCTCTTTTTTTAAATAAATTTATTTTTTAGATTGATACATGATAGTAGAAGAGATTACACTAGGGTTGCCTAGAAGAATCAAGCCGCAATCACCTTTTAAAATATATATAATAATTCGTTCTTGTTGAACCTCAGGGTTTCCTGGTTTGAACAGGTCACTTAATGTTAATAATTTGCACTCATGTGTTTTAAGTGAATTATGTATTCATTTTTTTTTTGTTTTGTTTCTAACTGTTCATCTATTAAATGATTCCTATGATGGATACCTCCTTTTTATTAACAAAATACATTTAAAAAATCAAGAAATAAAAACTGTTTATAAAGGACCTGTGCGTCTATGCTAATAGTTTTTATCATTCTTAATAATATCATATATAATTTTAAAAATAAGTATCTTAAAAAACAATAGATACCTGCCGATTTATGCAAATGTATTATAAATTATACAGAATACAATTTTTTTATAGTCTTTAAAACTAACATTACATACCTGAGAAATATTCAGGCATAAGGTTAATTTATGCGGTATCCTCTTATATTTTCTAGTTATTGTGAAGACTAGGAGTACCCATAAAGCGGCTAGGAAAGCAACTATCGAGAGATTGAAACCTAGTTTCTTAATTTGATCCGCCAAGTCTTCGTTTATAAAAATTACTTCAGCTGACAAGAATGTTATGGGTGCTGATAGAAAAGTGCAAATTACCATCGACGAGGCCATCTAAAAAAAACATTATTAAAATTGATAATATAATAATGGGTTCGATACCCACACGGTGGAATTAATTATTATTTATAAATATTTTCATTTCTTTAATATGGTATGGTATGAGCGGGGCGTTGAGTTCCGCCACTTTCAACACCTAATAGCTCGAAAATTTACTTATTCTAAAGGTCCGCTATTTAAAATATGATTTTTAATTATTTTATGCTTTCATTTGAATTTAAATAAAAAAATATTTGTAAAAACAAAATTCCCGACTGCATCAAACTAAAAAGAAAATACACAATCCCAATAGTTTATTAGGATTAACAGTCGGAACCTCTTGAAATTATGCAGGGTTCCTAGTAAAGATTTTATTGATTGAAGAATTACTCTTAGGTCCCGACTGTTAATCCTAATAAACTATTGGGATTGTGTATTTTCTTTTTAGTTTGATGCAGTCGGGAATTTTGTTTTTACAAATATTTTTTTATTTTTCATTTTTTTGTTAGAATTTATTATGGTAATGATAATCATGATATACCTTTTTGAAATCCTGAAATTGAGCTCTTGAATTTGATACTCATATTGTGGTATTCGAAACGAAAAAAAATTTTTTCACTAACTGCAATGGCGTACCACAGCCGCCATGATTGTTTTTTATCAACGTCACCTATCTAAGAACACTTGGGCTGCTAATACGAATCTAATGATACCTCAAATATGTAAATTCGTTCAGCGGTTCTGGAGATACGAGGTAATAAAGAATATTACATACATACAAGATACGCGCGAAAAACATAACCCTTCCTTAGCAGTCGGGAAAAATATCTATACTACAATAATAGAGCAAAAATGAATCTGTGCATTAAACACTTTTACGAAAAAATCATCGGAATATCTGTTAATAAATTAAATATTTAACTAAATATAAGGAATAACGAAATGCAGACCGCATTTAGCTACGTTGTGCATTTTCTATTGAAAAAAAAATAATTGTTTAAAATAAATTGCCTAAAACTGAGCGGTAAAAGTATATGAAATAAGATTAGATAGTGAAAATTTTAAAAAAGGTTGTGTTTTCAGTATAATATAATTGTTGAAACTATGAACCATTGAAACTAGTCCATCTCGCGAAAGTTAATAAAAGTCTCGTTGCTACCGTTCCTAAAGTATATTGCGCAACTTTTTGCAATGACCGCCTGTTCGATTTTATCAATTATTTAAATGGCGGATTCAAAATCATTGTAATCGTTGACGTTTTAAAAATATGGCTATAATACATAGGTAATATTTTCAGTAGCGTCGTCGTTAGTCAAAATGTAGCATTTCAATAGCATTAAAGGAACTTATTTTATATCCTGAAGTGAACAAATAGTCAACAGACTACATTATATAAGTATATAATTATAGAATAAGTTTATATTATAGAGTGCGGTAAATTTGATATTCAACAATCTAGTCTGGAATTTTAACCTTCTACCAATTTCCAGACATTTCAATTTTTTTATAATAAATTTACCAATAATGCAAAACATAGAAGACCTGTTCCTTGGAAATAATATGTTTTTACTAACTGGTTTTGAGTTTCTTTTATTATTAAAAGGCTAGAAAGAAATATTACCTGCTCCGTACGAGTTAGGTTTAATGTAAGGTTTCTTTTTTTTTATAAAACAGGCTTTAGACCGCGACTTTTTATGTGGTTATATTTTTATTATTTCTTAAGAAATTATTAATATTATTTTATTTACTTAAAATAATCAATATTAATAAAATTACTATTTTCATTTTATAGATCTGGTAACGAGGGAAAGCGCGACGTTGTGTTCCGCATCTCAAAACGGAACGTCTTCAGAATTCGACGGAAAGTGGGAAATGGAAGTATATTAATGGGAACGGAGTGTCTTAACACTAGGTTTCCTTAATCCCTCAGCCTACCTTGCTGTATATGGAATACAGCGTGAAGCTAAAAAAAAATTATCATATGTTAATACTAGAAAACTAGATCCACAATAATATACGTTCATATTAGCCAAAAATAGGAACAAACAAATACGTTAATGTTTTAATGGTAGTGATATAAAAATTTAGTTGTCTCAAAAAAAATGTTTGTTTAATTTCACGCTGTAGCACGCACGCAGCAGGGTTTGGGTTCAGGGGCATTGCGTGATAAGTGGCGGCACTCACCGCCCCGCTTTTGCCTCGATACCAGAGCGAAGAAATGAAAATATAAATGTAAATAAATATTTGACCTCCTCGAGGGGGATCGAACCCACAACCAGTTGCGTTGCATACACACTTAGTGCCACGACTGGCCTCAAAAAAGTTAACTCAAAGATATAGCCTATATCTATATTTTTGGTGTAAATAAACGATATTATATTATAGTAAAAAAAAAATAAGATAATTTAGAGCATAAGGATTTTCAAGCTAAATTAGGGCTCTTACCAAATCTATCTCCAGGTTATAAAGATTGGAGAACACAAATACAGCAGGTGCAGTTGGTATGGTTCCATATAAAAATGCATATGTAGACAAAGACTGAGTTTCTGATAGATTACCTCCAGAATCCAATGCGCTTACACATTCTCTCATCACAACTGGTAAAATAATTCTGAAACAATAAAAGTTGAAGATGTGAAATTAATAAAATATTTATTTATTAATTCAATAATACTAAAATATATGAAATGTTTTCAGGGGAAAGTGGGGAACGGAAGTGTTTTAATGAAAAAAGTGCCAAAACGCTAAGTTTCCGCTCCCTGGTTCCCTCTGCCTACCCTGCTATGTGTGAGATACAGTGTGAACATATTGAAAAAAAAGAAAAAAAAGGAACAAACATGACAAACGACAAAACCATTTACAGAATAAAAAAATAAGATTATTTGTAATAAGAACAAAAAATATATATTATACTTACAATTTCACCATAATTAATACGCATGGAAGTAATAGTGCAGGACCTTTAAGTCTTGTGAATTGGCCGACCATATGGAGGCCTAACAAAAATAATGCTGCAGCTGAGAAAGATTGACCAAACACCTAAAACATATTGTCTATTGTGATATACTAATATTTATATATTATAGAGAAATATAATTATAAGTCACTGGAGATAATCTTTAGAATACTCTAACATCAATTTGACATTGTGGCCTCATCACTACTTACTTCTGTGCATCATAAGCATAACCTTCATTATATAGTTCATTTACGGTGACCGATAATACCCCAATTTTCACTAAACAATAAGTAAATTACCAAAAACACAAACAGCATGAATGATCAAAAAAATGTGATGGAAAACTACATATTATAAAAAACTGGGTATCACCGAATTTAGAATTCGGTAAGGCATTACGTATTAACTGACGAAACTCAACACCGCGCTTTCTCGTGTTACCTGAGTGAGCAACTGAAAATAGTAAATATTTCATTCCCCCGAGTAGGAATCAAATCCACACCCGTCGCGGTTACGGTCGCATCCTTGTGTCCCTGCACCAAGCCGCCCTCAAATTAGGCCTGTAATTTTTTTTGTACAGGCCTGTAATACAAAAAAAACGGACAAACGCGAGTCAAGCTAACCCACCGAGGGTTACGTACAAAAATTGGAGGTCTCGAGATTTTTCTGAAATTTAAGCTTACTTTAGCCAGAGCCCTTTCATCTGATACCTCATTTGAACTAGGGGCTTTAATATCAAATTTTGCCCACCTTTTAAGGCTATTATTTTTTTAAGATTTAACCACAAATATATAAGTGTGTTGAGGCCAGACGAGCGCAGGGGCACAATGTGTGACTGTAAAATCGACTGGTTGTGGGTTTGATCCCCATTCGAGGAAATAAAATATTTATTTACATTTATATTTTCATTTCTTATCGGTCTACCCAGCTGTGTGCGGGATACAGCATGAACTAATCTGAACTAGTACTACCTGTAGATGCTTGCTGCCAAATTTCATAATTCTAGGTCAACCGGAAGAACCCTATTAATTTTGATTCCCTTTGTAGTGTAGAAATACACATTTTTTATTATATAAACGGCCATATCTTTTTTTTAAATAAATGTAGAGATACAATTTTTTCAGAAAATTATGGGGCTGTAGATCTGTGTATATAGTATAAATTTCAGCTTGATATCTCCTAACGTTTTTGAGATAAAGGCTCTTGACGGACTGATGGATGGGCAACAAATTGATCTTATCAAGACTGCTTTTTTTCTTTAAAAGGTACAGAACCTTGAAAACAATTCACAGACTTTACTAGGCCAGTAATTTTTTTTATAGTATAAAAATATGTGGAAAAAGTGAAAAAAAAAATGTTATGTAATCTCAAATTTGGTCAGAACTCAGACAACAGCGTCTTGACTTTAAGTTCTTTCTGTTTTCCCTGTTACAGGGTAACGCCTGAAGAAAAAAGTAAAACTTAATCACTTACTTCCAATAGGCCTTCAATATAAATGGAGAGTTCATGTTTAAATATGATATTACCCAATATTCCCAAGACTGTCATGACTAATACTGGATTAAAGACAATGCCTTTAAATAATTGTAAAATCATCTTCAGCCTTTGTAGATAAGGCGAGCTGACAACTGTTTGTGGATTTTCTCTTTGTTTATTGATTTCCATCAATACAAATGCAACTGGGTTAAGTATGGCAAGAGAAATAGGGGCCATTAAATAGAGGTAAAGTGCATATTCAGGATGATTCTTTTCATATATGGCATTTACTAAAAAAAAACACAATATTAAAAAGTTATACAAAACAGCTGATTTAACTTAATTTATATTTTTACTTACTTATAGGAAATCCTAATGCAAAATCATTACTTTGTGTGCAAAATATGGCAAATATGCCTGCTTGACCAAGGTGCACTGGCCTGGAAACTAATAGTGTTACTATAATAACAGCAAAAAATACAATGCCTTTTGCTAATAATATTGCACACAAAAATGTCCAGTTGACTATGGTGAAGTCTAGGCGAGCTAATGATAAAAATATAAGGGATGGTAAGGCAAATGTACCAACATATGTTGATATACCCTTTGACTCAGACTTGGACACAACATTGAGACGTCCAGCTACATATCTAAAATAAATGTGAAATGGTCTCATTATTCACTTTTCAAATATCAATATAAAAAATTATAAATGTTTTCCTTATGATCTTTTTATAAGTAATAGTATTTTACTTACCCACATATAATTATAGTGAAGCATTGAAACAGTGCTGGATATAAATTATCCGATACAGTATCCTTAACAACAGTATTTGTATCCATTTTGATACAATTTATACTGTAAAAAATAATTATTTAGTTATTTCGTACGTTATTTATATAATTATTTATCTAATTTTAAGATTGAAAATTATATAAATCTCATTATGAGTGCATATTATTTTAATCATTAAAAATGGAATATTATTAATAATGTTGGAATTTATAATAATGAAATATGTGATATTTTAAAAAATATTCAAACTACTGGAATTGGTGTAGAATTTTGATTGTACTCACTTTAATTATAACAATATAATGTAACGTTTACTGTGCCACATATTATTATTAGAGTCAGCACATAATACACATAGTGTTCAACGTTAAAGATAATTCGGTAAAAATCAATAAAACAGCAAAGACTATGACTACAACACAACACAGACGCATAAACTCCAGCTGACAACTGACAAGTGACAACCAGTTACCTTGGCTGACAAAGTGACACTAACAAATGACCACAGAACACAAATACTCAAAGGGAATAACACATATGCCAAAGTGATAAACAACGGCATACACAGACTACATTTGCCCAAAAGTGACAACTTGACAGGTTGACAACAATCTACAAACCGTAGGATAGGCAAATATAGTACAAGATACGGTACTGTACGGTAATTATGATTACGATGTTGTCAAGACTTTGTTATAATATTTTTTCATTAGTCAATGAGTCACACCAACACATCAAAACTTAAATATAACAGTTACTGCATTTAATGCACGTATTTGTGCAAATAATAATAGTTTTTGTTTCATTAAAATCGAGTCAGGATGTCTAAAGTTACAGCATTGTAAATTGCGCTTACACCGCTTTGATTGTTTATTTTTTTATTTGATCTGTAAAGTGGTTTGCACTTAATATTTTAAGTTTTGTTGTTTTATTTGTGTTCGCAATTTCTTTAGACATTATTCTTATTAAATTAACATAGTGACGAAAGAAAGTTTTATAAAAAAAAAAAATATTTAGCTTCACGCTATATCCCGCACACAGCAGGGTAGGCAGAGGGAACCTAGTGTTAAGACACTCCGTTCCCCACTTTCTGCCGAATTCTGGAGGCATTGCGTGTTGAGTGGCAGAACTCAACGCCGCGCTTAACCTCGACACCAGAGCGAAGAAATGGAAATATAAATTTAAGTAAATATTTAATCTCCTCGAGTGGGGATCGAACCCACAACCAGTCGGTTTTGCAGTCACACCTCGTGCCGCTGCGCCACGACCAGCCTCAAAAAGAAAGTTTTATAAAAGAATAAAAGAAAGTTTTATAAAATACGGGACAGCCTACATATTTATAGGCTGTCCCGTACATTCTTTTATAAAATTTCTTTTATAAGTAAACGTCTATGAACTCATTTATGTTAGTATTTTAATAAAGTTTTATTAAAAGGTGCCGTACAAAACGGCAGGAGATACCAACATTTTCCAAGATGACAAATAGTGATGAATGACAAAAAAGATTTATTACGGAAAAGTGAGCGGTAAGAGAGGTAGGAGGAGACATCAGTTGACTTTTGAAAACAAAGTATCAAAGATACACGTAAAGCGCGCTTATGTTTAGTCAAATTTCTACGGATTTTTAAATATTTGCTAATGGCTACACTGTATATATACATTGGATTCCGTTTCCGTCGGCCATAACACTTTCATTATCGAGTTGTTCGTTCGCCGGGTCTGAGAGGTCGATACTAGTGAATGAAGACTTAGTAAAATTTTCAAATTCTCTCATAAGAGAGGTGAGTTAACAATATTTTTACTGAAGATCCATAAACGTCTTTGTTTTAAACTAGTAGATGGTTACATATGTGTAATTACGCGTTCCAGATACTTATTCAAGCGTTTACGACCACGTAGGTACTACCTACAAAGAAACGAACAAAAAACAGCACTATGCAGTTTAACGCCTTCCAAAATCATCATCCAATGTAAGTTTTAGTCCTTTTCTACGTAATAATTCCATTTTGTAATAACATATTAAGAACCGCATGAGCAATAAATCTATAACTTGGCGGCCATTTTGTGTAATGCATTTTGCACAGCTGATAATGGACGCGATTCCGCCATAGTTCCTTGCAGAAGAAAAATCGATAATGTCCTTTAGCTTTGTGTTTAAAATATAGTTAAAATCCAAAATTGATGCAATTTTTAATGTTATTTACAAAATATTTTGACCTACTTTCGTGTCCAATAATGCAAGCGGAGGCCTAATAATAAAAAATAAGACCAAAAAGAAGTCCTAGCAGTAAAATATTTCTATAACAACATTAACTTCATTTAGTACTACTATCTATTTAAATATTTCTTAGCCTTAATTGAGGGTAATTGAATATAACAGATTTTTAGACAATTTAATAATTTATGCTAACTAATCCTAGTTTACATACATATCTATGCTTTAATAAGAATAAAAAAATAACACTATATTCTATTGTAAAGTATTGATTTTTGGATAATGTGAATAGTGTTTGGGTGGTGGTACATGAAATAAACACTATGGTTCTTCTTAAAAAAAAAACTACCAATATGAATTTAATTTTATGTATTGAGAAATAAAATTTTTGTGAAATAATGAAAATATGAAAAAAGCGCATTGTTCATTCATTCCTGTATTTAAAATATTCTTACAATATATATAACATTTAAACCAGAAATCTTAATATATTTGAATTGTAAATATGTCAACATTTATTTATTACTAACAAACTAAAACAACAAATTAAAACACTGACTTCAATAATATTTCACTTGAATATTATATTCAAGCAATGTCATTAGGCAATAGAAAGTTACAGGTTTATGGAGGTGCAAGTAGTTTAAATTAGAAATATTTTAAAACATCTCCGAGAAATATTGACATAAATTTATAAAATCATAAACCTACTCTACAATATTTTGTCCAAAAGTTTAAGAGGTTTTACAAACTAGAAATATTTTATTTATTTTGTTAAAAATCCGTCCATAATTTTATCACATCCATTGGTGTTGCTGTTGGAGTTATTTATATGAAGGTAACTTTAATTGAGATATGCCAAATTTTTTGGAATAGCTGTAATGAATTGGTAAGTGTTAAACCCAAAAATATTATTGTATCAGTGTAATAATTATATGTTGTTGCTAATACATATTACATGAAATTCAAATAACAATAACATATCTCATTTCTATTTTTGTTGACAGCTATAGACCTCGACTAGACCGGAATGAACAATTCGGTAAAATGCCTTTCATTAATAGTCTGCATGATTTCGGTGGGCCAAAAAATTTTCAGCCAAGAAATGGGATGGGTAATAAGAACTTTAGGCCTCGAAATGATTTTAATGGGATAAGAAATGATTTTAACAATATGAAAAATGAAAATGGAAATCCTAGTGATTTTGGCGGACCGAAAGAATACAGACCCAGAAATAATTATAATAATCAAACCCAAAAAAAGAATGATTATGATGGTGAAAAAAATTCAGGAGGCAATATGCAGTTTTATAATGCAAAAGGTGATTTTGGTGGACCTAAACAACAAAACTTCCAAAAGGGTTTTGCACCCAAGAATTTTAACAATCAAAATGGGGGCAGCAATGGGCAACAGTCATTTGTTCCTAAAAAAATATTTAACAACAGTTCATCCCAGCCATCTTCAGATTTCAATGATCGCAAATTACAAAGCCGAAAAGCAAAGTATCCTGGTGATGGATTGATAAAACCAGTATGGGACATGGCTAATCTGGGAACTATTCAAAAGAACTTCTACAAACCACATGCCAATGTTGAAGCACGTTCTGAGGATGAAGTGGAGATGTTCCGTGCAACTAAAGAGATAACAGTTAGTGGTAATGATGTTCCTCGGCCAAATCAAGTTTTTGATGAAGGCAATTTTCCTGATCATATCATGAACACTATAAAAGAACAAGGTTGGGAAGAACCTACTGGCATTCAGGCTCAAGGTTGGCCTATTGCTTTATCTGGCCGAGACATGGTTGGTATTGCATCCACAGGCTCTGGCAAAACTTTGGCCTATATGTTACCTGCGGCAGTTCACATTGTTCACCAGCAGAGGATTCAACGTGGTGATGGTCCCATTGCTCTAATTCTAGCTCCAACAAGAGAATTAGCTCAACAAATTCAATCTGTAGCTCAAGCATATAGTGCTCATGGTTGCATCAGAAATACTTGTCTCTTCGGGGGATCCCCTAAAGGCCCACAAGCTAGGGACTTGGAAAGAGGTGTTGAGATTGTTATTGCTACCCCTGGACGACTGATTGATTTCTTAGAACGTGGTACCACCAATTTACGACGATGCACTTATTTAGTGTTGGATGAAGCCGATAGGATGTTAGATATGGGATTTGAACCACAAATAAGGAAAATAATTGAGCAAATCCGCCCCGATCGTCAAGTCCTTATGTGGTCTGCTACTTGGCCCAAAGAAATTCAAGCACTTGCAGAAGATTTCTTAACTGATTATGTTAAAGTAAATATTGGTTCTCTAAATCTTTCGGCTAACAATAACATAAAGCAAATCATTGAAGTCTGTGAAGAACATGAGAAGGAAGTTAAACTAACTAATCTATTGAAGGAAATTGCTTCAGAGAAAGACAACAAAGTTATTGTATTTGTTGAAACCAAGAAAAAGGTAAACAGTTGTTACTTTTTTTTTCGCAAATATTATATTTTTTTAAAATTATGGAATTATATAACCAAATAAACTTTTAGGTGGACGACATAGCTCGTGCAGTGCGACGCAATGGACACAAAGCATTAGCCATCCACGGTGACAAGTCTCAACAGGAGCGTGATGCTGTTCTTACAGAGTTTCGTAATGGAGCAACTACCATACTGATTGCTACCGATGTGGCTGCTCGTGGCTTGGATGTTGAAGATGTTAAATTTGTTGTTAACTTTGACTATCCAAACACTTCAGAAGACTATATTCATAGAATTGGTTAGTAAATTAATGATTAATAAAAGAGATGTTTTGTTATATTACAATATAATATTAACATAATATTGTTTATCAGGTCGCACTGGTCGCTGTCAACAGTCTGGCACAGCCTATACCTACTTTACTAGTGGAGATGCAAGACAGGCTCGTTCACTCTTGGCTGTTCTGAGGGAGACTGGACAGAACCCTCCAGCAAAACTGAATGATATGGCACGAAGCAATAACAACAACAACTCTAGCCGCAACAGATGGCAACAAAGAAAAGAAAATAATAGCGGTGCAAGTTCCCCACGCCAAAAGAGTAATCAGTGGAATAACAAAATGGCTAACATGACTAATGAAGAGAATCCTAACAATTATCAAAATAGAAACAACACACAGCAACAAGCTCCTCGGTTCTCCAATCAGAACCAAAATGCAAACCAGGGATATAGACAACAAAATACTTACCAAAAGACAGTACCTTTCCCCAGTCCCAATGTATTTGAGTCTATGGGAAGTTACCAAGGGGGATACAATAATGGATATCAAAATGCTTACAGTAACCAAAATGGCTATGGTCAGAGGACCTACAACAGTGAGTGTTAGTTTCAATTTTTTTTTACTCATACTTATCCATATATTTATGTATATTTGCATAAACTAATTTTGTATAAAAATATTTTTAGATACTCGCCCAAATGGCGGTCAGCAATATCACCGTAACACCAACTCTGTGGGCAACAAATCTGCAGGATCCGGTTCGTCTTATGGCTCCCCGCCTCCTCATTTCGCTACTCCACCTCATTATCCACAGATGCATCCTCACCATCAGGATATGCTTGGTTAGTCTGATTCTTTCTAATAAACATTTTTTAAATTAAGTATTTTTGTTGTAATCAAATAAGTTCATTTATTAATATTAAATCTTGATATTAAATTAGGAGGCAAGTACTACGGCGGTGGCGTCGGCGGAGGCGGTCCGTGCGGCTATCAAGCGGCCGTAGGCGGTGGAGTGCCCTATCCGCATCTGCCACCTGGCCCGTTGTTGTACGCGCCAGTCCAACAGTAAATTTATAACATTTTATTCCACATTATTGTGCAACTGTTCAGTCTTTTTGCACGCTCAATATACTGACTATAATATATATTTAAAAGCACAGAATATGTCGGTATAATATTTAGATTAATATAATATTTTGGTTAACCGTATTGCTTAGCAGTGTTCATTTTGACAGACTGAACTTTTTTCTAAATAATGTGGATTTATCTTTACATGGCCCTCATAATATATGTTGATTAGGTTCTTGGGCTTTCCATTTTGTTTTGATGCCCCTATTCCATATTACATTAGTTTACATATTATTAACCCATAAATAGAATAATATTGTACTTAGTTTTCCAATTATTGATTATATTTGTACTGTTTTGACTGGATGGGGCAATGTTTTTTTATAAATTTAATAATATTAGAATATATTTTTTAGATCTGATTGAAAGGTTCAAATTCTATTAGAATATTATGTGCAGATATTCTTTTCATTTCACTAAAAACAGAATTATTTTATGGGGAAAAATTATTACTGTCCTTTTCACGAGTCTAAATTATTAGTGATTATCTTTCAGATCAATATGTATGTTTAAAATAAGTGTGTTAGGTTTAAATCTGGTTTGTTAACTGTTGACCATATCGGTATTTACAATGAACTAACACTACTCTCACGGCATTGGCTTTCTAATACTTTGTCTTAAGCATTTATATGAAGCATTTACAATATGTGGTAATGTTTTCAATAATGTTATTTATAAAGAGGTTTTTTATTTGAGAGATATGTTATCACTTATAGTTTTATATAAATTGTTATAAGAATACATAGTAATTTACTTGAAGTAATAGACAAATTAAGTGCTGCATATAAAATATATATGGTCCTAACAGTCCTTCAGTCTATAATTTAAAAAAAATAATCTCACTATAATCAAACACATATTTACAATGTGGCATTGGTTTTGACGTATTTGTTTATAAATGAATACTGTAGAATATGTTTTATTATTACGAAAAATGATAAAATAGAGAAGTGTCAGTGAAATTTTTGTAAGAAACTGTAAATACGGTCAACAGCGAATGATCCAATGTTGGTGGGATATTTAAGTAACTTGTCATTTCCACCTTTAGATTTTAATCACTATATTTGTTAGAGTAGTCGGTGTGGGTACCCCAATGTGTAATCCTGGGTGCCTTTCGTTTTAAAATGTCTGTATGATGTACGAAATGCACGAAACATATAGAAGATGAGTTAAATTTTAAGGGGGTGGAATTCAAAGGGCAGATATAAAATGTAATATTTTATATAAATTATTTTTATTGTTAATGATGATCTTATCCAGTGAAAATGTGCGGGACAACTTAGTATAAGAAAATTGAAAATGCTTTTGATATACTTTAAAACAATCTGTATTGCCAGATAAAATTGTGAATATTTTTCTTATGTAATGTCAATGACATTTCGAGTCATGATTTCGAGGTTATATATTTTTATTAATGGTTATTAGATCTTGAGTATTACGCTTAGGGTTAGTCTTTAACAGTCGGACTAAATAGCTTAGATTTTGAATGCGGTTTACGGTTAAATTGATTCTACTACTATTGTCAGAAACTATATTAAAAAAAAATGTAAATAAATACATGCATTTAACATAGAGACACAATAAGTATTTTGGTCATTTCAAAGCGCCAAGGAATGGTAACTTCTTTCTTTTCTTAGCAACAATAAGTGTATTCTTTGTGATCGTTTTCGATTATTTTTATAATGTAAATTTCACATAATTCTAGTTAACTACTGGAGTTTCTTTGTACGTAAAGGGGTTCTAAGGGCTAAAGGTAGGAACGTCAATTGGTACAAAATATAATTATAAAAACAAACATGTATGTATTTGTGTTGTTTTAGAAGCCCATTACTGTCCAAAGAGTAAAAATCTGTGATATTTCATTACTATAACCTGTCGTTGCGTTGGTCAATTGTTAATACATAAGAACACTTCCTTTGGTCGGAGAGTGTAAAACTAGACAAAAATATATTTTTTGACTATTTGAGCGAATTTCATGAATGTTTGTGACTACAAAGCTTGCAAGTCGTTCACAAAGTATATGATAGGTGTAAGAATATTTTATTGTTATTCAATTTAGTTTTCAGTTAACCGTGAGGTGACGAAATGTACCAGTTCGAGGGACGTAAACGTTATTATCTAGAATTCCCGTCATTAAGTGCATCTCAAAGATACGAAATGATAACTCGCTCTGATAGATTAAAGGGAAGGGTGAACAACGTCGTGTACATATATGATCGCGGATCGATATATCGCAGGTAGGTAGCTCCTGTTTCATGTACAAAGTACTGCACCCACCTCTACTAAACTAAACAACTGTGATAATAACACTAAGTAGCGTAGCAGGCGATTTATATACTAGTTACGTCCAAGAGAAGGAATGACATCATATCTGACATACTGTATTGTGATAATAAATATTATATCGACACGTGATCGTTATCGGCGCGTATTGATAAAACTTTTTCTCTAAATAAGACTGATTATAATTATTTCTAATTGAGTATTTTATACAAGTTTCACTTTGACTGAATGAATTAAGATGTCTGTATTTATATCGGTAGTATTCTTGTGCTGTGTGTTTTCACCAAAATTTATTATTCACTATGTTGGATATGAGTCAAAGCGCCTTTCTTATGCGGTCACCTGGTGAAGATGATATTCAACTCTTCGTAAGTTGATTTCTACTTTCTTTGTTGTGATGGTAAAATGTTGTTGACGAATTGTGGCAGCGACAGTATGAGAACTAACGTTATAAAATGTATGTTATTATTTGTTGTTAATTTGCTAAATTTTATTTATTCAACCAGATTATCTCATAGACGATCGTAGTTTCATGCTTTACTATATACTATTTAAGGATTTATTTTCTAAAATTGTAGGTTTGTGAAAAATATACATAGATTTTTAAGTATGTGGCAATGCAGATCTTCATAAATATTGATTCTATAACAAAGTACATAGTTCATATTTATTCAACTTGTAAGGTATTATAAATGGAGGTGAGAACTCCATTTAAAACTGTCCCAAAGGGAAGTCTTCTGAATGTTTCTAAGAAGTGCATTTCTTCTATGTAATACAGTATTAAATTCCGATTAATAAATTGATGTATAAATAATATTCGTTTTCTTTACCAATTATTCCCTTGTTATTGCAATTTATAAAATCATCCTTAAGTTTTTTAATTAAATAGAAAATTCCTTGTTAACCTTGATTTAATAAAGGCTAATAGAAAAGTAAAGATTATAAATGTGTATTAGACTATAATACAATTTCTCGTTTCCGATTAATAACTGATAGTATCGATTTCACTGTTCGCAACGCCTAATGCGCATGTCATGAGAGAGCGCAAATATGTATACAGTAGTATGACGACTGGTCAATATAACTTGCCGTCTAGCATGTGAGATTTTTGGACGTGAAATCAGCGTTACCAGATTTTCCATCTGTGAAAAGCGTGATTTTTGAACTTTTTAATTAAAAAAACGGGATTCGATCCCAAAAGAGGGAAAAAATAAAATTTAAATTTGAGTTTTAAATAAAGACCTGGCAACGCTGCTTGAATCAGCTATATGTATATATTTTTAAATTGTATTAAATATTAAAATATGATATAGAGCTGAAAAATATGTATCGGATTTTATTATCTAAAAATATACGAAAATAAGTAAAAAATATGATTATTCTAAACTCAATAATCGTTATTAGCATCTACATCAATCTTAAAAACAACATTAGGGGGCTTAACCCCTTCTTATTTAGCTTAAAATTATTCTAAATGACAGTTTGTAGGCAACATAAATTCACATCTAAATCTCTATAATCATATAATCTACCTGCACATAAAAATAAATAAATTTAGCTTCACCTGTATCCCGCACGCAGCAGGTTAGGTAGAGGGATCCTAGTGTTACGACAGTCCAAAAAAGTCAACGCCGGGCTTTTGCCTTGGTGCCAGAGTGAAGAAATGAAAATATTTTTTTTTATTTATTTTTTTCAGCTTCTCGCTGTATCCTACACACAGAGAGGCAGAAGGAACCGTGTTAAGACACTCCGTTGCCCACTTTCTGCCCACGCACCCACAACCAGTCGGTTTAAAGTCACACTTTGTGCCCCTGCGCAACGACTGGTCTCAAAATATTTATTAATAAGAAAATATTCGCTCTAGTGGAGATCGAATTTACAATCGTCAACTTCCAGTCACACTTCTGTGTCTGCGCCACGACAGCCTCAATGAATTTAAAAAAATGTGTTTGTGCACGTTAATCTTAGAAACGACTCTACCAATATAAATGCAATTTTCACTAACATTCAGTGTTTATTTTATTTCAATCGGTTCATAAATATAAGAGCAATATTCATTTTAAATGTTTTTAATTTCGTTCATAAACTATAATATAATGATCAATAAAAAATCGATGAAAACGGTTCGAGATCAGAATCAATCAATGCAAACGGCACCTGAAGGTTGCTCTAAATATCGATCTCAGAGGTACTCTTACCTTAAAAACGTCGCTTATAAATAAATACTGGTAGTAGTTTAAGCGGGCGAAGCCGCGAGCGGGATAAAATAAAAAGATGACCCAGCGTAACTCACACTTTGTAGGTATTATTAGACATTAAGTTATGGATGCTATTAAAAAAATATGTTAAAGTTATATTTACTGAAGAGGTTAATAAAACAATTTAAGAAAATTAGTGATAAAGATCGTATACTTAATTGGAGTAATAATTATTACATTATATTTTAAGTTTCAACGACACTTCAAAAAGGATATCGTTCAAGTGCAATTCTATATACTCGTACTATATTCGTTTTTAATTTATATATTTTTTATTATTATTTTAATCTCAAATTTCTAATATATACTTTTTCCCGACTGCTAAGGAAGGGTTATGTTTTTCGCGCGTATCTTGTATGTATGTAATATTCTTTATTACCTCGTATCTCCAGAACCGCTGAACGGATTTACATATTTGAGGTATCGTTAGATTTGTATTAGCAGCCCAAGTGTTCTTAGATAGGTGACGTTAGTAAAAAATAGTCATGGTGGTTGTGGTACGCCATTGGACTTAGTGAGAAAAAATATTTTCGTTTCGAATACTACAATATGGGTATCAAATTCAAGAGCTCAATTTCAGGATTTCAAAAAGGTATATCATGATTAGCATTACCATAATAAATTCTAACAAAAAAATGAAAAATAAAAAAATATTTGTAGAAACAAAAACCCCGACTGCATCAAAGTAAAAAGAAAATAAACAAGCCCAATAGTTTATTAGGATTAACAGTCGGGACCTATAAGTAATTCTTCAATCAATAAAATCTTTAGGAACCCCGCATAATTTAAAGAGGTCCCAACTGTTAATCCTAATAAACTATTGGGCTTGTTTATTTTCTTTTTACTTTGATGCAGTCGGGGTTTTTGTTTCTACAAATATTTTTTATTTATTGTGTTCTTTTTATAATTTTTACATTTGGACAAAAATAACTGGTAGTAATACACACTTGCTTTTCCTTGGCCGCTAGATGGCTTTGTACGATTGTACAAATAGGAACGAATAATCCACACGCCTAAGTTATATCTGAAATGGAATTTTAAAAATCACAAAGAGAAATATACCACAAAAACTAGAAATATAATAATAGGTCAAACTTGTAATCCGATTATATAGATTAATATTTGCCAAATAAAATGACATCTATAGTAACATGTTTACATTTCTACAATATTTACTGTCGGCTAAGACCGTCAAGTTTGAGTAAAATATATTTAGAGGGCGTTACTATCCTGCTTTGTCAAACATTATAAAATTTGACGTTTCATGTCCACCACAGTCTGGTCAATGTTTTTTTGGTAAAATTATAAATAAGCGATCATTTGTTTGTCTTTTTGTAATTTGTGATTTGATATTTTGAACAGAGTGATTGTATTATTTTGTTGTGAAGTAAAACTGTAGTTTCAGTAACATATGCAATGTTTTTGTGACAAGTGATATATCACTTTATTTCGCTGTGTCGAAGCTGTAATGGTATGTTTCGTATATAAGTTACTCAATTTAATATGTTTTAATAAGATTTTGTATTCCTAACTGTGTTTTAAATATTCTTTACAACATGAAGCATTTAGCTACATAACCCTACTTTCACATTACAATATTGGTCTAGACGGCCTTGAATCTAATCTTGTCAAGTCAATGTCGTTTATTTATCAAAATAGATATTATATATAGCAATCACTAAACATTCTTATTTGTCTTAAACAAAAATTATGTTATTTTTCAGTAAACTTTTCTAATTTTACAAAACTAACAGACTTTCTTATGATATATGTTAACTAATTATAAATAACATCAAATCGAAACATCGAATTTTACGTAGGTACTACAAAATAAAAATACAAATATAACTTGATCATATTATGTATCTTCGGTAACAGTTTTTCCCTACACCAACAGTTAATAAATACCATTAATATACAATAATATTTTGAATATTTAAACCATATTGACAACAAATGCTAAACGATGACGTGCTTTCTATTATCCAGGATTCGAAAGAACTCAGGCAGATGGCCACCAAGGGCGTACAACTAGGTTAAGGCGTCATACAACACGTAACCAGTTCGTGATAGCAAACGAGGTAAGAAACACTACTCACTACTATAGTAACTCGGTCATTCTAAACTGCAATGTAAACATTGGTTCTTGTTTACGCAGGTGACTTTCTTTTAATTGCGCATTCCATTCGACAACCTTAGGTTTGATTTAATTCCGTATTCTTTATAGAAACTAACTCTGAGGATATAGTATGGCGTCAAACCAGGAAAATTGTTCTTATTTATATACTGTTTGTGTCCTGTAAATATTGCTCGGGAAAATGTTTATATTTTAGTTACAAAACCCAGTTCCGGTAGAAACGAAGCGCAGTATTCGACACAGTATGTTTTAGACGGACGAAAGTGAACAACCGAATAATAAATACTTATTCCTTAAAAAATCCTTAAAAATATGTATATAATATATATTATATAAGATTTTTAAAATATATATTTTAAAATATTAAATATCGTAATATGTATTAAATTAATACGGTTTGCAACGTCGTGTACCTTATATCCGATTTAAAAAATGGTTTCAGCCTTCACAAGTACGAATGCTGTGTTTACAAACAAACGACGTGAACACTCTACCGTGAATGCCACATAGCCATAATTGCATTCCCTGCCTCTTTTATAAAGCTTCTTTATTATTAACGCACCGTTGCTACAGTTAATACGTTGGTATTTCGTTTTAATAGAATATAATCATATATTTTATATTGTAATATGAACTATGAATTGTATTAAAATTTCTCGTCCAAACTAACCGTTTGGTTTCACTACAAATTGGTTTATGTTGCAACTTCCGCAATGATGGGTCGAAAAGACGTTATCAACACCCAGATTTTCTAGAAAGTTTTGTAATTATGATATTTCTATTAGATTTAGGTACGACTTTTACTTTTCGTCTTTTAAATAGAAATTAAAATTAATCGACGCTAAATGGTCTGAAATGATATAATTATTTCTTATTTTCATGTATTTGTTTTTATTATTTTTTTACGCGCTATATTATTCTTTCTCCTATGTTATAACATTAGGAATAAACTAAATCAATATTAGGATCTGTTACAACGGCATCTGTCGTCAACAAATTATACTCTGAAGTAAATAATATTAAGTAATACTTCACAGTTCTTATATTTAATCTATTGTACAATTGAAACCTTGTACAAAATCTAAACGTGTATTCCAACAGTCAAATAAAACTATGTCTCAAGTCTTAACTTTCCATGTTACGTAATGGTTTTGCGTTTGTTTTTAAACGAACGATTTCATAATCACTAAGAACTGGGCTTGTTTACATAGGACTACGACGGTGATATTAAAGTTAATTTAATGTAATTTATAAATGTCGTTTCGATTTCATTATAGAAAATAATGTTGTAATACATTTAACAAGAAAAACGTTCTAAATGGTTCATTTATGTGTATATATATATAAAAAAATGCTTTTAGGATAAATACTTGCTCCTAATTTATTTGTTGTCTATGCTTCACGCATTTATCGATCGATTTAGAACATAATAGCTCTTACGCAATATTTGTTGTGATAATAACTAAAGTGATTACCAATACGAACACTTAAAGTTCATTTATAAATACTGTTATTTCTGTGAAAATGTTATTGCATAAAGATAACTCGTGTAATTTAAATGTAATGTAACATTTATATAAATTCAAAAGTAAGAGGAGTGGAGTGACGTGAAATGAAGCGACATTCCGCTCGCTCGAGTAGAATACGTTTGTGCGTTGTGTTGCGCAATGTGTTTTGACGGCGGACGGCGAAGAGCGTTGCTTCATTGCTGTGTACTACTGCCTATACATAACGCTCGGCTACAGTACGGTCAACAAGTCGTGGTCGCACTGTGGATTTGGCTGTTGAAGGCTTCGTAGATTTGATGTTAGGATTTTTCTTATTTTTGCATATATTCTGCCTGAGTCAACAATGCGCGTGAGTTAGAAAACTAAATTTCATGTCGGCCACGACTTGTTGACCGTACTGTTCGTATGTATGTAGTTTTCTTGTTACATTATATGTGTGAAAACAAGGTGTCCGAGTTCTATAGGTAACCGAGCTATCAGCTTACACGACCTTATTGTAGGGTTTCGCATAATGCAACCAGCTTGTCCAAGTACAAAAGTGGGATTGTAAGCGCGATGGTTGTGGGTTCGCTTCCCACTCGGGAGAATGAAATATTTAATATTTTTCTTTTCTCGTACTGGTAGCAGCGATGAATTCCGCCATTTAAAACGTATTGCTTCGAAAGTACGGCGGAAGGTGGGGAAGGGAATTGTCTCATTATGGCGTGTCTTAATACTAGGTTCCCAGTTCCATCTGCCTACCATACTATATTCAGTATATAGCGTGAAGCCAAAAAAAGATATATTTTACATGAATAATGTATAAATCGACGTAAACATATTTTTATGTATTTAAAAGCTTAAAATTTTAAAACTTCTTTCATGTAATACTGATACAATTTTATCTGTACCTTAACCTTTCCCGAAATAGCTTCATATATGTTTACATGGGTGTTTTTCTGCGAAGACAAAAATATTTTTGAGTTGTTTACGTGTGAATAAATGAAATTAATATCATATACGCTAACCTTGTAATCAATTCACTTTAATATGATCAACAAGGTTTATCTACTAACCATGAGTGAAGTTACTACAAACTATATTATGATTTCTTTTTATGGAATTTTGAATTAGAAACGTCTCTTTTAAATAGATAAGTTCCTGATTTGTTCTTAGTCACAGTATGTCTTTCGACATTTGAACCTTGATGGATGAGCATTCATCTAGCGCAAAATTGGCTGATTACAAGTAAATACCTACAACTAATAGATGCTTTAAATAAAACCTTGTCCTTCACAATTTTAATAAAAATGTTATATTATTTCTACCGTCTAACATAGCCATCTTTAATATAACATGTTTTGGTAAAAATACCTTGCCTTGCGTCGAATATATTTTTTTTTCGAAATATTGTTTGTTACCTTTGATATTTCGTATAGTATCTTTTGTTTATTAAAACCCCTTGATATTATTCACTAACTATAACTATGATATACAGTATATCCCAATACGTGTTATATAAGTAAGTTGTTTTTCACAGATATATATATATATATATATATATATATATATATATATATATATATATATATATATATATATTAGTAAATATGTATATAGGTTCTTACTGATGGAAATGAGTAACATAAATGTACATTAAATCTGTTTACGTCTCAGAGGTTTTTAACACCACGAGCGACGAACAGGAAATGATTGAGGGCCTTTTATGTGTTATTTTTAAATTATATATTTTTACTTTGATAGTGGTACATAGAGTAGTATTTTATAAAATGTATTAATATATATAAATTTAGTTAAAAGTAAAGACTTTATACATACATATATTTTATTAATTCACCACTGCACCACTTAACCGCTATCTTTCTTTTTATATCGTCATTTCAAGAGATCGATTCTCAGTAAACATTGGAGCAACGCCAGTGCAATTGCACTTGCCAGTTGCGGCTCAGCAAGTGTTGTCCATAATGACACAGTTCGAACGAAAAAAACAACAAATTTTTATGATCTGTGCTGAGCCAGGTCAACATCGCTCAGTTGATACCGTTACTTTATATTTATTTAAAGCGTAGTCACTTGCCAAAATATTGTTGTTTACAGATAGGTTTATTCCGTTGGCCTTAATTACTTTCCTGTTGTATTGAAATTGTTTTTTTTTTTTCACTTTGTTGTGTATTTATTTATGAATTAGATTCAAATATTTCATTTTCATCATTTTCTGTTTAAAATGTAAATTGATTAACTAATAAATTTTATAATATGTATAGAAATAATTTCCTATATATGTTACTTCAATGCGTTGACGTAGTTTCCTGTTTGTTCTGCTGTTTTTATTGTACGATGTGATTGTTTGTTTCGATGCGTGCTTTGTTAACAAAGACGTCGGTTGCTCAATTCAAAAGGCCGTGGCAAGGTCGCCCCGCGCCCGCGCCTCAGTGCCAGTCGCCGCTGTCACTCGCATTGCTGTGAGTATGTGAAACGAAATATGTTTGTATCGCACGAACCTAACCTATATTGTAATTCTAAAACGACAGTAGAATTCTATTTAGAATCTCAGTAAAATATTAATTATAATATTTATTTAGATTCAAATTCCAATAGCTTTACATAATTTTTTTTGACTAAAATGTAAACACACATTTCTTTTATATAGGGGTAACGTTTTGATCTACGTCTAACTATGTTTTGAAATCCAGCACCGTCCAAAGTTTCACCGAGCTATCAAATGTGCCCATATATGTGCAGATATATTTGGCAAACCAAAAAAACTGTGTCGCCAGTTCGTTCCGTACACGCTGGATATCCAATGTACAGTAAACCGAACGCTGATCCTTATTTTTGTAATCGTTGTTAGGTTCGAGGCCAGTCGTGGCGCAGGGGCACAAAGTGTGACTGTAAAATTGACTGGGTGTGGGTTCGATCCCCATTTATGTTTTCATTTCTTCGCTCTGGTGTCGAGGCAAAGCGCGGCGTTGAGTTCCGCCACTCAATACGCAACGCCTCCAGAAATCGGCGCAAAGTGGGGAACGGAGAGTCTTAACACTAGTTTCCCTCTACCTACCCTGCTGTGTGCGGTGTACAGCGTGAAGCTGAATAAGAAGAAGAGTTGTTAGGTTTTGATTGCATTCCACGATACGATATGTTTTACTGCGTTGCCCCGATACTGGCAAGTGGGCTAAGGTCGCGAACTTGCATTTTTCATAGCGCCCAGTTCTCGTTGTAACTAGTAACTACACTACTACTATTATTAATTTACTTCAGCGATTATTGTTGCCTTTACCCATTTATAGGGGGTCAAGGAGACACGCTTTCATTGAACAAACAGTAAATATTTGTACGAAATCTGTCTAAATGTTAAACTATAACTAACTAAGTATGTTTTTTATTTTGTTTAACATTGTATTAAACTGATGTTTTATTATTGTTTAAGAAATAAAAACGACTACATAGGACCAAATATTTTTACTTGTTTAGTTTATTATAATAAGATTCAATAGCAGTGAATTTCTAAGGCCTATATTTAGAAACCGCTCTCAAGTCTCAAATTTTCATTTATAATTTACATATCTATGTATGAAAACAGCATCTCAAGATCACTCTCAGATTTGAGAGCTTATATGCAAACATAATATTAATGTTATGAATAATAACTTCGTTTTTTTTCGAATTAGCTATTTTATTATATATGCTCATTAATATCAATTTCATATAATATTTAATTAATTTCATTAATTCCCTATGTTCAATTTTTTTAATGACTTGCAATTATTCACGTACGCTTTATAATTATTCTAAAATAGTTACTTTCTAGCTATTTGGAGGTAGATATTGAGTTATTGGTTATTATAGGTTTATTATATAAATGAAAGGTTTATATAAGACATAACTATTTACTTATAGATACTAAAATAGTATAAATAAATATTTAAACTTATTTGAGACCAGTCTCCTGCGCAGGGGCATAGGCGTGTGACTGTAAACCTGACTGTTTGTGGTTTCGATTCACATTCGAGGAATACAAAATATTTAATATGATTATTTCTTCGCTCTGGTGTCGACGCAGAACGCGACGTTAAGTTTCGCCACTCAACACGCAATGCCTTCAGAATCGGTTGAAATTGAGGGGAGGTCTTAACATTAGGCTCCTTCTGCCTACGTGAAGTGTGAAGAAAAAAAAGGCAATGTTTATTATTATTAACATATACTTTTCATAATGTATGAAATATGTATGTATGTATGTATAAATTGAATTGTGAAATGCACTTTCGATGTAATGCGGCTACGTTTTAGAACTAGGTCAGTCGCAAAATAAAGCAAGCCACGTTTAGTATGAATTTTACCTCGCAATAATTTATATTGTAACATATTCAGTTTCAAATGTTAAGGTACTGACTTCTGCTGCTTCTTTATCTATGCTCTTCTACAAAATGTTTCTTTTCTACAAATACAAGACACAAAGTTCATTTTTTAATAATTTTCTTGACACTGACAGTAATTTTTCTGCAGAATATAATCTTGCCACTAAAATATTTCAAATAAAATTTATCCAAATTGACTGAAATTGATTGAGTGAATTGATTTTTAATTTCTTTACGTTACATCTAATAACCTTGAATGTTTTTCTTAAGATAAGATAAAATAAACATAGTAAGAATGCATATAAGTTTATTATGTAAAGTTTAAATATACAGAGTGTTGTAATATCTTTATTGTCATCGTCGGCCAGAATAGCACAGCGGGCGGTGTCGAGGCGCTTGCATGATTCACGCCGATATCTTTCGCCCGCCCTCAGACGGCGGAATGTAGGTCAATTCTCTTAATGGTTTGTTTGGGTCTACTTGATTTAGAAACTAACGAAATGAAAATCGATATATGTTTTTATATTTATTTATTTTAGGTAAACTATTTGTCATATTATTGTATAGCTAAGATTATAGGTGTTTTCTTAACTATAAGGTTTAATATAAATTTTTGTTCGTTAGTCAAATGGATAGAATGGCAAAGTATTACTTGTAATGATTAAGAGATCAGAAGAAGGATTTTGTGTCACGAGATGATTTACTATACATTGTTTTTATTTTGGTGTGAATGAAGTGGTATATTTAGGAAGTATGTTCAGTAGAAATGGAAGATATAAGATGGATGTAGAAAGGCGTATTGCTGACGGCAACAGTTAACGGTGCCTTAGCTGCATTGATGAGACGGCGAAACGTCAGCACAGCTGCGCGTTTGGCCGTACACAATGCAGAATTGGTACCGACGCTGTTATACGGCAGCGAAACGTGAGTGTTACAGAAGAAGAATGCGATCTCTTTGTAGGATATGCGGAGTCAGCTTAGCTGATTGAATCCGCAATGAAGAGATACACAGAATGGCAGGTACTTGCGATGACGTCACGTTGAGAATGAAGAAGAACGTGCTCAACTGGTTTGGGCACGTCGAACGAATGAGTGATGAAAGAATGGCATAAAAAGATTTATAGTGGAAAAGTTAGCGGTAAGAGAGGTATAGGGAGACCTCAGTTGACTTTGGAAAACACAGTATCAAAGATACTGGAGGAAGGTCACAAAAAACATGAGAACCCCCCGGAGGACATGCGTGAAAAGGTTGATGTCAATGGACGATGCGAAAGAGATATGTAGAGACCGTAGCGTTTGGCACTCCGTTCTCTCTGATTACCCCGCTAGGGATACAGCGTGAAGATAAGTTAACTGTTTTTATTTTAGTAGGTATGTTTTACATATATAACACGCATTCATCAGAAGCAGATGATATATTTAGATTTGTGATCATTACAATATATTGTTAAATCATCATAATTACTCTTCTTTGCTAAAAATACATTTAATATAGTGACAATCTAAATTAATTGCTATATTTGCAATAATTTGTTTTGTAATGTCACTTACACTTTCTGCAAACATTACATTATAATTATCTGACATAGCATAAGTCACAATCAGCATCACAGAACGTGATTGTGAAAGTAAAGATATTATTTAATAAATATTATAATTAAAATAAAGACAGTTGTAGATTTTTAGGATATAATTTTAAGTAATATACGACGAGGAGCGTCGTGTTCGTAGACCTAATTTCCTTTTAAAGCGTGTATCAATATAACTGTGCAGGTTAAACTGGTAAATAGGTCACTTGCCCACGCTGCCCTAACTCCCAGTTTGTTTGGGTCTCTCGTATTGATTCCGATCCGAAAGATGTCAAAGTGCGCACGCAGCACACCTACACTGTGCCAATGCAGCAGATGCATTTACTTTGCGATACTCTGCAATACTGAGATTAAAAAAAAAATTTGATACATTTTACATCTTTTTCGTTGTCGTCGATATTAATTTATTGATTCTACAAAATATTTGTACATGTTTCTTTTATTTCCTAATTTTACATTATTTGCATTTTACTTATACAGTATTATCTTTCATAATATTGTTAGTAAAGCATCTTAAAATGGCAACCTTTTTTATTTAACACATACACGCGCGGCATCGCCCGCTTCGACTTATATATTAGACCCATATTGTATATAATGTTTACATAAATTGTAGCCTATGTGTTATTCTGACGTATAAGCTATATTACTGCAAAGTTTCATCTAAATCCGTTCAATAGTTTTTGCGTGAAAGTGGAACGAACATCCTTCCTCACGAACTTTCACATTTATGTTATTCACAGTAACATATATCCAATAGCATATTAGACGGTTTAACTTTTATTGCAATTATGATTTATTGTATTATAATAATAGAATGCGTGTTTAGGATCTAATAGTTGCTTATATTATTATAAATTCTTCAATAAAATTCGTAAAATGAGATGAAATATGTGAATAGAAGTCAAAGAATAGTTTTTGTTATATTCTCTGATTAGATACTAAAATTTTTATAGGGCAATATAAAATATACGTGTACATAACTAAATGTATCCAGTTATATGTATACGAAATCCAAGTTTAAGGAAGTCACTGGAATAGATATTAAAAGCTCACTGACAGGACCAAAGGCGTCTAGCGTAGGTTTGCTCGTGTCAGTGGGTTGGAGGTGCGGGAGCGACGGGCTGCGGGCTGCGGCGTGCGACACACAAACAAGTAGGCCACGGCTACTAGCTAGTTGCCACTTTGAATAACCGTAGTAATTTAGCTGCAGCTCTTTTTTTTATGAATTATTACTACATCTGTGGTAAATTATATAAGGAGGTTTATATTGTTTAAGGTTACATAATAATAATAATATAAAAAAAATACACTCAATACTATAAGTAACTGAGTTATAAGCGTGATAGAAAAGTAAAAAAAAACACGTTACGTTATAATTAATCTTGCAAGTTAATAGGTAAAATGGTGTTGAAAATAAAATATTTTTTATAATTGTATTTATTATTTATTACAATGCAACACGTTGAAAAGGTAACAATTAACAAGCAATTGAAATAATTATATCAATTCTCATTTATTTAATTCTTCATAATAATCTCATCAAAATAAACGATATTAAAATTAATTAATTTTATATATATATATTTTCTTGTTTTATGCAATATTGTGCAATGAATGAACATTCTATGTAGGGCACGGCTCGCAGCGGCGTCGTCTGGTAAGTTTGCTGCGCGCGCATGCGCCGCCTAACCTGAATCCTGCAAACCTGGCGTTCGATCGCGTTACGTAGACGCTACGTGAAAATGTGAAACGTAATCGTAAGTAGGTCGGCGGGCGGTGCGCGCGCAACCTACCGCCGCCGCCCCCCACCTCCCCCCACTCCCCCTCCCTCCCCCCCACAGCGCCGCACGACGACGTCACTATTGATCGCCCACGTGGCGCCGTAAATGACGTAGCGCTGTCGCGTCGATAGTACACCCCTGCCGTGCACCCCCGACGCCGCGAACACCCCACGCCGTCCCACCGACACTTGCATTCTGCAGTTAAAAGCATTTCCTACCCCAACTACCTATCAGAGCGTAAGCCACAATTTTTACTGGCGCCATTAATGAACACGTTCATCGAATATTGATATGTTTCAGGTTAATTCTTCAAATTTGTTTTATTATGTACCTATATAAAACCAACAAATAAAAATGTTGGCTGTATTCCTTCCAACGTCGCACTTTGACCTTTTAAGACTGAGGCAAATGTTTGTTTAGTCGATACGACTATTTCGTCTCTTGTACACGGGGTTTTGTTTTTAGCAATTGTGAAAATTTTTTATTTGTGCATTAAATATTGATATTGAGGCCGTCGTGGCCCAGGGGCACAAGGGTGTGACTGTAACGCGACGGTTGTGGGTTCGATCCCCACTCGAGGAAATGAAATATTTACTTAAATTTATATTTCCATTTCTTCGCTCTGGTGTCAAGGCTAAGCGCGGCGTTGAGTTCTGCCACTCAACACGCAATGCCTCCAGAATTCGGCAGAAAGTGGGGAACGGAGTGTCTTAACACTAGGTTTCCTCTGCCTACCCTGCTGTGTGCGGGATATAGCGTGAAGCTAAAAAAAAAAAAAAATATTGATATAAGTTGACGTCATATTTTTTGTCCAGATAATATTATTATAATCAGTTACCACATTAAATATGTGTAATGTAAAAATTATCTTATGCATTTCAATGAAAAACTCTTTGAACGAATACTCATAATTACTTCAACATTTCTTTTTTTTTCATTTTCATCCTCCATATGGCGGAATAGGCAGAGGGAACCTAGTGCTAGTCCTTTAGTACTTTCAGCCGAATTTTTTGAGGCATTGCGTGTTGAGTAGTGGAATTCAACGCCGCGCTTCGCCTTGGTACCAGAACGAAGAAATAAAAATATTAATAAATGATAATTTATTCCGAGTGGGAATAAAACCCACAATCGGCTTACTTACAGTCACACTCTTATGCCCCTGCGCCACGACTGCCCCAATCCAACATTTGTTCCATATATTATGTATAAATATTAACAGAACATGAGACATTAACAAGATTATATTACACGCTTGATGGCAAAAATGTTTATTTATAAACATAAAAGTTAATCCTGAAACTGAATCCGTACATACGCCGTGCGCTCTTTATGTCACGCTCACGCCGAGCGGCTCGTGACGTTGCGTACTGCGCAACACGCAGTTTACACATTTCGCCATGTTTATATTTATTAGTATCTCACATGATAATAAATAGACTTGAGTATTATTAGATAACGCGGTTACTTTATAATGTGCACTTTTCTTTTTTTTTTTTTTATAATTATTTTAATATTATATGGGGCCAGTCGTGGCGCAGTGGCACAAAGTGTGACTGTAAAACCGACTGGTTGTGGGTTCAATCCTCACTCGAGGAGATGAAATATTTACTTAAATTTATATTTCCATTTCTTCGCTCTGGTGTCGAGGCAAAGCGCGGCGTTGAGTTCTGCCACTTGACACGCAATGCCTCCAGAACTCGGCAGAAAGTGGGGAACGGAGTGTCTTAACATTAGGTTCCCTCTGCCTACCCTGCTGTGTGCGGGATACAGCGTGTAGCTGATTTATTTATTTTAATATTAAGCTTAGAAATACTTGCACAATTCTCAATGATCCTCAAGATGACTAAGGTAAAATCTTCTTAAAATAATACAAATGAAAAGCAGCATCAGCGACCTTATTTTTTCCTGGATTTGAAACCCAAAAACGAATACTAAATAATTAAGATTTTTTTAATAAAGCGATCTTCATTATAAGCCACGATTACATAATATTACATAATTTTATTTAATACATGAAAAAAATCATTGTTTTCAGATTATTGAGATAAATATAGGTTTGATTTATTGTACCTGGTTTATTGCACTACTATTTTTTGACAATAAGTTTTCATTTTGTTCATTTCATATTGACACTTCAGCCTAAGTATGTACCTTAAGTATGCTACCAACACACTCGATATCTTAAAAGATATATTACTATATCAAAATATAAATGAAACAAGCACTCAAATTTAAATGATCTAATCATAAAATCAAAATAAGTATAATTTTAATAAATATTGACATATTTATATATAGGTTACTTTATATTTGTATAAAAAAATAATTTTAAATATATTTAAGCTGGCAGTTAATAGTAGTAGGTTGATATTTGTAGGTTTTATGGGTCGCGAAGGTGGAAAGGGCAGAGGTCGTGGTGCATTGCAACTGCAGTGAGCCGTGGGGGAGTGGGCAGGTGGGCGTCTTGCGGGCGGCCGACGGGCGGCACCGGTTACGTAAGTCTATCGCCGTAATTATACACCACCCAGTTCCGTTGAGGCTGAAGGTTGTTGAGCATAAGGTCGGCTGTCTGGGTCACTATATACCGCGGACGCGTCATTCGCTTTTTATAGATAAATTGTTTAGCGAATTTATCAAGTTAATTACACAACATTGTTCTTTTGCATCCTCTGATGATCACGTTTTTAACTTCAATTATTCATCCTTGCTCGTGCATGCAATCCATGTTGGCTTTGACGATTTTTGTTTACGATTTCAACGAAGTAAATTGTAAATTATGATTACCTTTACTATTAACCTTCGCTTTATTATTACTTGAGATTAAGAATGTAATATTTAAATAAACATTTTATTATATAAATAAGAATTTCGATTGCTCACCGTACGAAAATATAAGTAGTTTTGGTATATGTTTATGTGCGAAGAAAGATTTACGGCACCTCAAAGTATTCAGTTTAATTCGCTTTTTCCTTTTAGTTCACTATTCTTAAGCAGTCGGATATGTTGTTCTTATAAAAATAAATTTATTTCAGACTTTTGAATTTCAATATTGAAATGGTTTTTCATTAGTTTTCATTCGATACCAATCAAACTCATCTTTATTTAGAAAGAAGTTTATGGAACCTTTAATTAATTTTTGAACTGATTACATTTATAGTCTGATTGCGTCATTGTAGTCGTTTTTTCGGTGAATGCTGGAAGAGCAGGTTCGATCGTCGTGGAAACCCTCCGAGGCTTAGGTCCAGCTGTGGGCATGCTAAAAATTATCAATTAATTCTAAATGCTCTTGTAACGTGTATTTCTTGCGTTCTGATTCCCCTCACTCCCCACTCGGAGAAATTTAATATTTATTTAAATGTATATTTCCATTTCTTCGCTCTCGTATCGAGGCAAAACGCGGCATATAGTTCCGCCTCAATTCGGCGGAAAGTGGGGAATGGAGTGTCTTAATTAAAATACAAAAATACACAAGGTTCCCTTTGCCTACTACTACTTTGCTAGGTGCGGGATATAGCGTGAAACTGATTTTTATATAATATGCACATGCTGTGTTACATGTAGAAATCTGCAAATCATTAGACACTTTTTGGTGTCGTTTCATTAATGGATCACAAAACGCATGAAAAACATTGCTGTTTTGTTAACTTATTAAAAAGCCATTTTATAAATTTTCCTGGTTTTTTTGTGTTCTTGGATTAAAGCATTTTGCCACCACGGTACTTATTATTATATCAATTAAATACATAACAGTATGAAAATAATATTAATATAAAATTCAGAGAATTTTTATAGGTACGTGCTTGTCTAGTCAATACTGCTTACAATCGCGCTATCGATTCCGTTAAATCAGATAATATAGTTAAAAACAACTTTTATCGCAAAGTAATACAACAGATACGAGAGTGTATGTGAAATGTTGTTATTCATAGGGCGAGTTGCAGTAACACCGTGACGCACGGGCGGGACACGTGTATGTGTAGGTGAACAAATGCGGTGGCGCCGCGGGTAGGGTTACCATTATTCAACAGTATATTTATATGTCAACTAACTTACTTCTGGCTAGTTTGGCTTGAGGCCAGTCGTGACTGTAAAACCGACTGGTTGTGGGTTAGATCCCCACTCGAGGAGATGAAATATTTACTTAAATTTATATTTCCATTTTCTTCGCTCTGGTGTCGAGGCTAAGCGCGGCGTTGAGTTCTGCCACTCAACACGCAATGCCTCCAGAATTCGACAGAAAGTAGGGAACGGAGTGTCTTGACACTAGGTTCCCTCTGCCTACCCTGCTGGTGCGGTATACAGCGTGAAGCTGATTTTATTTTTACTCCTGGCTTTAGAAAGGCACCATTACTAATTATTATGTTTTATCACAAATATATACAACCCCCATAAAATGACATGAATCGACTAGTCATTTTTTTAGTATAATGTATAAACAAATACAGTCTGCGAGGCGTAAGCTGAGCTTTGCATTAGTATGAGTGTACACGGATAGTGTAGGTGTGATGACGGCTAAATATGTTTAGAATATAAGATTTACTTGAATTTATTAATGTAAGTATAGCACAACGTACATTTTAGTTGAAAAAATTTTGACTAACTTAAACAATTAGAGCTACATATATATTTACATATATTAGTTACTGGGGTAATGCTGATATTTCGAAACTCCATTAGGAGGAATGTTAATCTTTTTCTTATTTAATATTTATAAATCGGGATCTATCTTGAGATGCCGTTTTCATTCATAGATTATTAATACCGGCCTAAGTAAGTATACAAACGAAAAAAACACGAAAAAACCCATAACCTTCTTGATAACATAAGTACTTACGTATACTATTTACGTCAAGTGACTTATCTAAAGTTCATAGAAATATGTTACTGTAAGTATAACTGATATTTACAAAAAATATGATTGCAATCTTATCTTTGCCCTAACTATAAAATAGTTTTGTTTTTCTAGGTATCAACGACAACTATTACATTTATCGTTCACGTGACCATTCAAGAAAATAATAATTAAATAAACGTCTTTTGTTTCCATATTTTTAATTGTTATCATTACAGTTAATCTGGGCAACTATAATTCTTCTCGGATTTTGGAGCTAGTTTCGGTAGTTTTTGCGTATGATACAATACTATTGACTGTTTTTGTTTTAAATGTTTATTTTAATTGTTAAATAATAAATGTTAACTTTAAAAACGAAAAAAAAACTTAAGGCTCAACACAAGGAAAACACAAGTATAGACGAAGATAACGTTACTTTACTATCATTAACATCAAACATGCTAAATGAATTGTCTGAAATTAAAAAAAAAATGTAATGATATAGTATCTACAGTAGATACCAGCAAAATTAATATAAATGAGCCTAGGTTCTAGGTAATTGGTGACGATTTTGGGGCGGTTATGGGGGGTTTAGGGAGTAGAATATTAATACTCAAGTTCTTCCAATTTTTTTATTTGCTTAAATTATTTTCGCTTGTTTTCTTTTTAACTTGGCTATAAGTTTTCTATTAAAAGTGTTTTTAAGTATTTTTTCATGCTGATTAAAAATATATATATATGTATAATATTTTTTTTTATAATATAAGACAAATTGCGGAATGTTTTATTACGTCAATTACATGCCTACATCGAAGTCAAATGGCCTTACGGGTTTAATTATGAAAGGTACCTACCGTGGACTATAAATACAGGATTAGGTAATCGTTCCAAGAAAAATACACAAACATCATAATTCCGCGAAGTGTTCAACTAGAATAGATAATGCAAATATTCATACGTCCGAGTAGTAGTATGGTCCTAATTGGAAATTACAAAATAATATGTTCGACGTTTATCCTTATACTGTATTCTTTATAGTACTAATATTTACAAATAATTGATTTATTTGTGATTATATTTACGTTATATTTTTATATTTTTCTTAACATAAAATGAAATTGTTATTTTAAAAAATATAAAAAATAAGGAATTGGTATGAAATTAAATATTATTTTATTATTCTTATATGTGAAGAGAACTCTGTTATTATTGTATATTGCTGAGAAAAACCTTAGAGAGAATTAAGAATGCTTAAAAATAGTACAACTTTTCACAATAATAAAACTTGTATTATTGTGGAGAGGCGATGCACAGTATCTGTGAGAGAGGGCGCTGTATACTTCCTTTTTATCAACCAATGATTTTCACTTCCGGAAGGAACGTGGTCCCAGTTGGTAACTTATAAAAGGTGCAACGACGTTTCTTACCTCATCCTGGCATTATAGACTCAGTAGATGTAGCTAAGAAAGCCGCGGTCAAATTCATCACGACGTTCATACAACAATCTTTCCACAGCTGCTCGAAAGAGGTTCCAGATCCGTCTGAAGGGGTTAAGATCTCCAGGAAGCTCAGGACGCCGATCCGACTTCAAAACTTAGCTACCTGAAATCACGACACTTGCCCGAAGGCCACAAACAGTAAAAAATTAAACCACCTTAGGAGACAAGTCAAATTCGAATTTGAACTGCTCAGAGGTGAGTCTTGGGATTGTCGACTCGAAGGGCTCCCGCCATCGTCCCAGGCATTCTGGGCGCTGTCGAGAACCTTTCGATCTGACACAGTGGCGACTATGCCTCCGCTCACTAAACCTGACCGCCGACGACACCGAAAAGGCGGAATGCCTCTCTGATAGTATAGAGTCACAATGCTCACTTATCGAAAGTGCACTCCTAGAGGAAGGTTATAAAGCTTTGATGCCCCCGACGGGCGAATCGATTTGCCCAACAGACGTAGACAGGAGGTAAAGTCCATACAGAAGAACCTTAACCCCAAAAAGACCCCGGACGAAATCCCAAACAAAGTCTTAAAGAATGTTCCGACTCGACAAGGTTTGGTACAACGGTCTGCTCTTCAAGCTCCATCGTATGGCTCTGCCAGACTCTCTCGTTCACATCATAGATTAGAAGGGACACTATCGTCCTCTAGACCCGTTCGCGCCGAAATCCCGCAAGGCTCCACTCTTTCACCGTTGCTATACGCGCTTTACTCCAGCGACATTCCGCGTACAGATAAAGTCGAACTTGCGATGTATGCCGACGACACCGCCCTTTACACCACGGATCGCTCCGCTCAAATAAATGTTGTGTGTGCAAATAAATGTTGTGTTATCTTTTGGAATGTTTTTGCTCTTTGCTCATTCACTTTAACTACAATAGTTTCGTTGTTTTACCATTTGGTTACTATTTTATTACGTACAAAAAAGTGGAAATTATAAACTTTACTTACATATGGTCATTGTATTAGAATATGTAGAATATTTAACCTTAGTTTATAGTTATTGCTATTGTTTTACTGTTTTTATTATACATTGATAATTCCGCAAGTTATTAAGATTTTATTTACTACATTGTCATACAAAATCCTGTAAATATTGTTTGTGTTCTATATTAAAAGAGGTAGCTTTTGTATTTTGTAATGGCTGAATTAAAAAAAACGATTAGGCCGGTTATAGAAATTCTTATGTGAATATAAAAGCTACATTGTACTGCTTTGAATATTATTATAAATCGTAAGGCAGGGATCTTCTTAGCGTAAACTGTAAACACAGTGGTTGTGGGTCCAATCACACCCGACAGAATTTTTTTTTATTTACATTCTGCGGTAAAATCTTCGATGAACTAAATGCGGCGTTGTGTTCGCCAGCTGACCACGCTGGCGGCTAGAATTCGTAAAATCTAAAATTCCCGGGAAAACTGCATTCTTTTGTGTCTGCCTATAGTTAATAATTAATTAAAATTTAAATATTTTAAACTCGATTTTCTCGATATTTATAAAATGTTATTTCCGCCCATTTTCCTTAAAACGGCAATATTGTGTATATGGGTACTTACAAATAATACAATGTTATGTGTATACCAACAATATACATATTTTTCTACCTAAAACTATGTCAATATAAATAATTAATGTACAATGTATTTTACATTTATATATGTACTTAGGTGACTAAGTACCGTCAGTCGGCCATTACTTTATTTGTTAAGTTCCGCATTGTAATAATATGGAGTTCCCCGTTAGAATCACTGCTGTTGGATTTGTAAATGATTACTTGCTTATATTGAATGCTATTTATAAACGAGTGACTGTGTACGAGGTTTGTTTATAAACAACTGCAAGGAAAATGTAAAAATAACACGTATTGATTAATGATTTTGACCCTGAGCATCTTGGGGTTTTTCTAGAAAGCACTAATAAATTTGTGTATATGAGGGTATCAGGAAGCTGTTTCGGGGTCATTCAGATAGCATTGCAGAGTTCAGCACTGCATTATGTCTTACCAAAACGAGACATTAAAAATATTTTAAATATAAAATATACTCCCTAGCGAATATTGAACCTAAGTTCGTTTACTGGCCTTCATAAATACAAATATTTTATATTAACTTATTTCATACTAACGGACCCACGGCTTCGCCCGCTTGAACTATATTTTCGGTTTTCGATAGGCTTAAAATGAGTCAAAGCTATCAAACTAAGCCGAAAAAGAATAATAAGTAGACATAAGTAGGGGAAATAAAATTCTAACTATTAATATAATTATCTGAGTAATTAAAATAAACAAACAAAATAGGTAAAAGTAAAAAAAAACAAAATTAAATCAGCTTCACTCCAGTATCCCGCCCCCAGCACGGTAGACAAAGGAAACTTAGTGTTAAGACCCTTCGTACCCCTCTTTACGCCGAATTCTGGAGACATTGCGTGTTGAGTGGCGGAACTCAACGTTGCGTTTGCCTCTACACCAGAGCGAAGAAATGGAAATATAAAAGTAAATATTTCATTTCTTCAAGTAAGAATCGAACCTACAATCAGTCGCGTTTACAGTCATACTTTGTGCCCCTGCGCCACTAAGTAACTAAAGGAAATTCTTAATATTAACAAAAATAAAGCTCCCATGTTCAGACAGACAGAATATTAAAAATAATAAAGCCCCTATGTTCACAGACAGACAGACAGATAGAACGACAGCGTTACTTTCGAATTTATAATATAAGTATAGATTGCTATATATTTGCAGGCAAACCTCTCGCCTTGAGTTCATTTGAATGTCGATATTTTTTTTAATGAACTGATTTTAATGAAACAGACTTTATATATTTTGCTAAGTTAATATAAAGCAATTGGGGTTAATTTTAAGTAAATCAGTTCAGCACTTTCGGAGATAAGCCTAATCATACATACCGACTTACAAAAAAATAAAAAATACATTTTTTGCTGTCTATTATTCTTTTTAAGTCTTCCTCTATCAATTTCATTCAAAAATACGAAATGTACAGACAAAATATTTTTACTGTCTTATTTTATGTATAGATAATATATATATTTTTTAAATTTAATCATATTGAATATATCCATAACTTTTTTTATCTATTGACATCGAGTAACATCATGGCGTTCTGTTCATTTCATAAGGAAAATACGTCTGATACTGGCCGATAACTTAGCTTTTAAATATGGAATAATTTAAAATTGCATTTAACAAAAAAAATAGATAATGAAACTAGGAGGACAATTGTTATTTATCATTTGGCCACTTAGTGACTGATACCAAAAAAAATAACGGAAAATTTTATAGCTATTTTATGGACGATAAATAAAAATAATAAGTAATATCCTTAAAGTTATACTTCTTGTACTACTGTTGTAGCCATATACTTTTTGTAATTAAAACTTGGTAAAGAATTAAAATAAAAACAAATAAATATTATTTGTAAAAAAATTGTATTAGTCATACTTCTTATCAACATTTTAATTAATATGCTGAATGTAGGAAACTGGGAAAAGTGTATTTATGCTTACCACAAAAATAACGTTTATCTGAGCAAAATGGAAATACCAACTGATTGTGAGTTATAACCAATATATATTGTTATAATTTTTTTGTTAATGCGATTTTAACGAATACATTTCCTTAAGTTCCCTTCTACGTCCCAGTTTAAAAGCGAGTGGCGTGAACTATGTATCTGCATCATCCTGATAAGATTAAACATTAGACAATATCTAATTGGTGGAATGCAATATAATAAATTATGTTTGGTTATTTAATTAATTATTCTTTTAATTATAGGACTTAACATAAAAAGCAGAAGTAATACTAATTATATACTTTGGGATCGTCTCGGCACATAGGACATATACCAAAAAAAATATATACTTCTAGGGGTATTTATAAAAGTAACTGAAATATATATATTTTTTATTTTTGTCTGTTTTGTGCAGAATATTGTAGTGTATTATCAAAGTTTAAATATTTTCCTCTTCAGCAACCCATCTATTCGTAAATTATATTAATATGGCACCTATTAAGGAAAGTTGGTCAGTGCTTAAGCACTGACCAGCATTTTCTTATATAAAAAACTTTAGGTTCACGCTGTATACAGCACATAGCAGGGTGGGTAGGCAGAACGAACATGGAAACCTAGTGTTAGGACACACCGTTCCTCATTGACACACTTTTGTTTCACACTTTCCGTCTAAATCTTTAGGCATTGCGTGTTGAGTGGCGGGCGGAACTCAACACTGCGCTTTATCTCATTGCCAGAGCCGGAAAATGAAAATATTTAACACTTCTTTCGACCGAGTGGAAATTGAAACCACAACCGTCGCGTTTACAGTCGCACGCTTATGCCCCTGCGCCATAACGAAGGAAAATGGAAGGTTAATATTATTGATAGGGCAATTTTAATTTTAATAAAGGAAAAAATAAAAAAAATAAGTTTAAACTCTTCATCTTATTCGACTAAAGACGGAAAATATGAAAAGAAATAAGAACGATATTTTCCCGTTTTGCGTTTTGCAACCCAATATGAATCCTTTTTGAGGTTGAGTTCTACCATCCATGACACTAAATGTGGAGAGCAGAGTAAATTATACTATAGAGATAGCCAGAGGGCTATCTTGTAAAATGCAGTAGACGAATATAATCTCTATAATTGATACTTATTTTGAAAGGACATCTCATGTAAACGTAAGGGTTAAAGTATTAAAGTATATTCACTCCTAAATAATACAGACGTCTAGACAAAGTTAGATTTCAGTTTAGTCTAGACGGGCCACGACCCCTTTATCGCGTTACTTGAATCTGGTACTGATATCAGCTACTTAAAAGTAGTTTATATTTACCTGAATGTTGGTCTTTTGCTGCTTTATTACCTGCTATATTGACGGCAAAAAAACTATATGCAATTATACTTATCCCCTATCCTGGTTAGGGGATCTAGTCTAATCGTTATATGCGTTTTTCTTAGTTCGTCCGTATGCCACAGTCATTTTACTCGGAGATTATGGTTACTGTGTAATTAAATTAGAAAAGTGTGTGTAGCACTCCTTGGTTGTATCTGAGGTATGAAAATATTTATTTTTAAGAAAACGTATAAAAATTTGGACGTAGCAGGATATGAACCCACGCCTCTTTGGAAACCGTCCAAACGCTCATCTAAGCCATATATTCAAACGCTGAACGGCGCGGGTTCTAATCTTGCTTCTTTCAAATTTTTATACGTTTTCTTAATAAGTATTTCTTTTTCCTAAATGTGGAATAACACTTAAAAAATATTAAACGATTTCTTTTGTTGTACAAAAGTATATTTGTTTAATACATTAATATAAAACCATTAAAAATATATAAAGTCTCACTACAGACCTTTTAACATTGAGGCCAGTTATCAATAGCAACATGCTCTTTTTCTATGGGAAAATTCGTCACTGTTAATCGTATGATTTATTTTAGGGATTCTAAATTATCATGACGCTTAGAGCAAATTAGCTTAGCAGCTTATTCTCTAAAACTGACCATAAATCATAATCCAGTAGCTTAAGGTCAGGACTGGAGTTCAGAGCCAGTCTTCAGTCCTGGTGAAGTCCGGATAAAGATAAAGTGGATCAAGCTTTATAACCCCACGCCGAGTCTTGCTGAAAGGAACATTATTGGTTATTGAACATGGTGTTAAGAAGCTTAACTACCTTCTCCAAAATGATATCTTGATACACTATTGATACCTTTTTCATAAAAATATGGCGCAGTCACTCCTTCATACTAAACCTCAATCACTCCTTCAAAGCTCCTTTCATACCAAATCATCACGGAAGTCGGATAATGCCGACGTTATTCTTTGGGAAGTCCCAAAGTTGACTAATTGGGAAGCTTCTTTAGAGCTTTCAACATACATACGGTCATTTTGTTTGTTAAAAATTGCTTAATTGTATTTTTTTGTTCATTGGTGAAAAAAATTTTTTGGTTATCTCCCTTAGCGTTAAGTAGTTTTTTGGATTTTAACACCCTATTCTTTTTTAAATTATCAGTTAAGAAATAAGCTGCAACTCCTAAGTCATCTTTTAAAATACGTGACATGATTTTAGGTGCAATGAGCTATCTTCATCTCCCGAGATAAAATCTTTTTTGAATTCTTTCCCTTAATGCTTTGATTGCCTTTTTCGTACGAATAGTACGTGGACGGCCAGATTTCTGTCACAAACAGAGGAGGTTTCAATGTACCTATCAACAGCCCAAAGGCCAACAAAAATTGACTAATACCAAGTTTATGGAACATTTTAAAAATTTTATTTGGCTCCATACCTAGTTTAACAAAACATTTGCCTGAAAATGAACACACCATAAGGAATCGTATAAAAATGAAAGATTCCAAATTCAAAAGTAATATTTTGTTTATTTTTAATTTCAACAGTATTTATGGCCTAAGACTAAGTATATATAATAAAGATTGTCTTTGATATACATCATTTAATATGTAAGTATAACTTGAAGGGTGAGAGCTCATTACTGTTGTTCAACGAGCCGTCCCTCAGCGCTCGCGGTGATGATCGCGCGGTCAGACATTACCGATGCTTCGTTAGTTCCGCACTGTTGCAGCACAACAGTTATATTCCAGTTTTTCACTTAGATCTATATGTATATATACATATGTATCCAGGCTTTCTTCAATTAGGACTTAAATGGCAGTTATTATATGTATACTTGCACGGATTTTTGTCTGAGTAGGTACTTTAGTAATTTTTAGATGTACAGAATTTGTCTTGATCAGAGGCAAATGATGGTAATGTTGTAAATGCGTTAATTATGCGCGGTGCTGTGTATTGAAATATCAAACCAGTTCGTAGTCTGACTGACTGACTGAAGATTTCAACTACACTAGACATTTGCACACAATAATTATTGTGTATTAAATTTTGAAGTTAGAGACACTCGTATTCATACGGAGACACTCGATGTATACACTGAGTCTACTGTGTATACTGTGTAGTGTGTAATCTATTTGTACAATTTTTTATATGGAATCTGTGATGTTCTGTGATGGATGTGACAAATTTGTAATTTTGTATTGTTTAAGGAAATGTTTTAAAACCGAATTAAATTTAAAAAAAACTTCTAAAAATCAAAAGTTATTTTTATATTTAGAATAAAACAAAATGTGATCTTGTAATTTTTATGCATGATTTAAAAAAAATCTACATTAACAAAAAAATTATAAACTCTCTCTATATCTCTGTGTCGATTTTCACACTCCTTCGTCCGCACAATTATTGTAAAAAGGGGCACAAATCTATATGTTAGAAGACAAATAATAAGAAATCTATAGTCAATAGCTCTATTACAAAACTAAGCCTGAAGAAATACGGAACATAATGTTTTAAATTACACTGTTTCGGCTGAATATTTTGATTGGACACTGCCTCCTTTCCTAACAATGAGAGTGTTGCGTGGGAACCGCGTAGGCATCAATCAGTTCCCACGGCCTTTGTATACCAACCTACGGCCTAGCCTTCAGCAAGATTGACAAAATTGGGAAACTAATCTGGGAATAATTAAAAAATAGCTGCTTATAATATTTATTAATAGATATATTAAATAAATAAGAGTTAAAGTTAGAGATTAGTAAATGACAATATTCTTTTTTTTGTATGCCAGCGACTACTTACGTATTACGCAAAAAAATTAGAGAATATTAAAAATATCGTAAAACGTAATTATGAAAATCCTAAAAATATACTACCTAAAAGTATAAAATAGTCAAATTATCAATAACTAGTACCTGTTATTTAATAATAATTTTGATTAATAATACCAAGACAATACGGTTTGCGTCGACGCGACGCCTCCAAGGTCGATGTCATTGAACCTCTGTTGGGATTTTGGCAGTATTTAAGGAGGTAAGTAAAAAACGTTGCACTCAGTACACTTGTTACAATGAGAAGACTTTATTATAAAGTAAATCAGGTATAGCGACGAAATATTCGGAAGGTGGATAGAAAATAAAAATATGAATATTGCTCGTATAAATTATACAGGCGCTTTGCGTGAACATATCCCCGCGCGTTGAAAGTCTCTCTTTCAACCAGATTCTTCTCCCTCAGAATAGGCAGGTAATGGGCAGATTTTACTGAACGATCTGCGAAGGATACCACTGGACGTCCTTACATCGGCAACTCTGATGACTCCATCTGGACCAGGATGCACAGCAACAACTCGACCCATCTTCCATTTTAAGGGGGGTAAATTATCTTCTTTTAGAAGCACCAATGAATTGAGCTGTAGCACACCCTTACATGATCTCCATTTCGTTCTGATCTGCAGCTCTGAGATATACTCCTTACTCCACCGAGCCCAAAAATGTTGTCTTAGCTGCTCGATACGTTGGAATCGGGTTAAGGAACTTATGGAGAAGTCCATTAAATTCTGTGATGGTAACGAAGTCAAAGGACGACCAATTAAAAAATGACCAGGTGTTAATGGCATTAAATCTTCAGGATTTGATGACATTGGCGTCAGTGGTCTGGAGTTTAAAATGGCCTCAATTTGTACTAAAGTAGTATATAATTCCTCAAACGTGAGATTACAAAGGCCCAGCACTCTAATTAGATGATGTTTGGTTGACTTGACACCAGCTTCCGCAAGACCAGCAAAATGAGGAGAATAAGGCGGAATGAAATGGAATTTAATACCTTCCTTTGCCATTTCTTCAGTAATTGAATCACAGCTTGATTTAAGAAATCTCGAGAGGTCATTGTACGCACCAACAAACGAAGTACCGTTATCCGAGTATATATTAATGGGTTTACCCCTGCGTGCAATAAATCTTCTTAATGCTAAGATAAAACTATTACTAGATAAATCACCTACTAATTCGAGGTGAATCGATTTTGTTGTGAAGCAAACAAAAATCGCAATGTTAACCTTTACAAACCTAGAACCTCGGCCCTGACGTACAACAGATTGAATCGGACCCGCATAATCTAACCCTATATTTTGAAAAGGAAAACTCGCTAGAAGCCGCTGCTGTGGTAAATAACCCATAGTGGGAGAAATAGTATCTCCCTTCATCCGACAACAACGTATGCATTTAAGGTAACACTTTCTAGCTAAATTCCTACCTCGGATTGGCCAATATATATCTCTGATAGATGATAATAACAGTTGAGGACCAGCATGAAAAAGTCTTTTGTGTTCGTATTCAAAAAGTAGTTCCGTGAAGCGATGATTTGAATGAATTAAAATAGGATGCTTCTTATCATAATCAAAATTAGAATTTTGGAGTCGCCCTCCAACACGCATGATATTTTGATCGTCTAAAAATACTTTAAATTTATGAAGCTGACTTTTCTTAGGTAACTCAGTTTTATTTAGCAACATCTTATATTCATTAAAAGATTCATTTTGAGAAGTGCGAATTATAACATTTAAAGCTCTTTGCAATTCATTAACAGTCAAAACACCAATGTGTAGTAAATTTCTACATTTTCTGTCAACAAAACGCAAAACGAAAGCTATGGCACGTTGAAGCCTTAAAAAATTTGAAAAAGCATTGAAATTAATTACACCGTTAAATTCATTTTTTAAATTACTTTTAAGTATTGTAGATACATTTGATTTAATTTCAGGTAACGCAATATCGTCTGATTGTGAAAATTTTGATGGCCAAAATGTAATATCATGTAGTAAAAAACTTGGTCCCGACCACCATTCTGTTAAAGAACCGATTGTTTCAATATCAACTCCACGCGAAATATAATCTGCCGGGTTTTGACTAGAGGAAACGTGCCTCCATTCACCATTTTCGGTCTTATCTAAAATTTCTGCTACTCTATTGCGAACAAAAAGCTGAAGCTTATTAGGCAGCATTTTCAACCAACCTAAAACGATCGTAGAGTCAGTCCAAAAATACACGCGCTTTGGTTGTAACCTTAATGAAGCCTTAACCTTCTCATAAATGCGAACTCCTACTAAGGCGCCACAGAGTTCAAGTCTAGGAATAGTTGTCGGCTTAAGTGGTGCAACTCGACCTTTAGCTAATAATAAACGTACTAATACTTCACCCTTGTCATTAACACTGCGGACATACAGACACGCACCGTACGCTTGTTCAGACGCATCGCAGAAAATATGATATTCTATATATTTCAAGCTATCAATAATGACACAACGTGGAATTTTGATTATATTAATTTGTGGTAATTTACTTACTATTTCTGACCAAACCTTACTAATGTCCTGCGGCAACTGTTCATCCCAGGACAATTTTTGTAGCCATAATTTTTGAAGTAGTATTTTCAAAACCATAACACAGGGACCTAAGAGCCCTAAAGGATCGAATATTTGTGAAATAACAGATAGTATTTCACGCTTACTATTGTTATCTACAAAAATTTCACCAATATAAAAGTATAAATTGTCAGGCATCGTTTGCCAACCTAGCCCTAATGTCTTAGTCGCCTCATGTCCTCCAACATTCAAATCTAATGATGAGCGTGGAAAATCAGAATTACTTATTAACCGCATATCATTTGACTTCCACTTTCTTAAATTCATTTGTGCTGATGCAAGAGTGGAGGTTATTTTACGACGTAATTCCTTAACTTCATTAATATCAGATCCACCTGTGAGAAGGTCATCTACATAAAAATCATGAAGAATAACTTCAGAAACCTTCTTATCGGCGCACTCTAAGCCTAGTTGATGAATACATCTCGTTGCTAAGAACGGGGCGCTAGCTGTGCCGTAAGTAACAGTATTGAGCTGATAAACTTGTAATTTCTCGTAGAATTTCTCCGTCATGAGACACGACGTACTTCCACTGTCAAGAAGAGCGCGGGCTGTATGTAACGTTTGATTCTTTCCTACTACTTTTATTAATGCCGTTGAAAGCAAAATATCGCCTTGTTTAACATGTGCAGATAACGATAAGCTTGGACCATGCGTTAAAGTAGTGGACGCATTAGTACCACTGTTAATGTCATTATTGTTCACGGTGGCTTCAAGAGCTGACGCGGGTTTAGACCTGAAGTGTTCTGTAACATGAACAAGCGTGTGGTGCTTACGACGACATATTTTACATCCTGCTTTTTTACAGTTATTAGCATAATGACCTGAAGAAAAACAATTAAAACATACTTTGTAACTTGGCAAAATTTGCAAGCGAGCTTCATTAGTCAGAGCTAAAAATTGAGGACAAACGTTTAATTTATGTACACCGTTACACCTTTGACATAATTTATATTTAATAGAAATAGAATCTAATTTAGAATTATAATCAGTTGTTTTATATTTATTATTTCCATCTTGAATAATCATTGTTTTAACTTTTACATTTTTAGCATTTGTATGAGTAAAATTAGAAGGATTCGAAAGTTCTAAGGTTTCTATTAAGTCAGCTCGTTCTCTGAGAAAACTTAAAAAAGTCGAAAACAATATTTTACAATTTTTATTAAGGCGGCCTTTATATTCCTCCCATTCACGGAACGTTTTACTGTCTAACTTATGTGTAATAATGTAAATGAGAAGAGTATCCCATTGCTTAACAGGTTCGCCTAATGAATCTAAAGCACTCAAATTTTTATTAATTTGATCAATTAAATTCTTTAAAATGACTGATGATTCTTTACGAATTGAGTCTATATTAAACAATGTCGAAACATGGTGTTGAATTAACAAATGCTTGTTGTCGAATCGATCACAAAGGAGTTTCCATGCTACCAAATAATTAGCGGCCGAAAACTGAACCGAGTTAACTACCACAGCAGCGGATCCCTCAAGCGAAGACCTTAAATAATGAAATTTATTAATATTATTCATTTCATCGTTACAATGAATAAGGCTCTCGAATGTATCACGAAACTCTAACCAGTTTGTATAAGACCCACTAAATTTAGGAAGTTGAATAGTTGGTAGCTTTACGCATTTAATATTTGAATGTACACTTACTTCGCTATCTTGATCTTTTTTCTTATAATCAGCAAGAATTTGTTGAGCTAACGATAGTGATTTATAATAAGAAGATTCGAACTCGCTACGTTCCGCTAACTGACTGTCTATATTGTCAGTACTACACTCCAGTGATAATTGCACTTCATCATATTGTTCGTACATAGCCTCGAGTCTACTCAAACGCAATTGTAATTCATTTACTTCAGAAGAGCTTAATGTTAAATGTTCTAAAGAATTTAAATAATTAGAGAATACCGTTACTCTTCCTTTAAAACTAGCCCTTTTCCTTATAAGCTCCTTATCCTCTGGCATTGCGAAAACTAGTACAGGCAACCTGGAATGTATACAAAATAATAATTACTAACAATATAAGTACAATGCAATTATTACAAAAAACGCGGATTAATGATTTATATTTGACAATAAAAGTATTAACCAAGTGTATTAATTAATATTAACATTTACCAAGTTAGTTATAACAATAATTACTTTATTAAACTATGTATATAGGTAAATACAAACTTTAGCGATTATGTAAAAAGATTTTGCTATATAAGTCTATAATTTAATAATAAAAATACATATATTTTATAATTATTTTCCTTTTGGATTAAATAAACTTTATATAAAAGTAATGCAAATCAAAATACATAAGTTACAAAATTATTGTATGAACGCTAAGTATAAAATTAACAAAATTATATTTAATACTAACCTTAAACAATATTTGAAACCCTAAATACTACCTTAAGAGTGTTGGGTAAACTAATCATCAATAATTATTATAGCAGAATATCCTAATTCCAGACCACAGAATCTTCTTGTCGTATGACCTTATAATGACATTGCAAAATTGCACGTCGATTTCCGGCTATATATATAATTCTTGATGTCCAACGACTTTTATTATAAATCCCTTGTTTTAATATAAATGCTGATGCTGTTCCACACATCCAGGCTCGAATAAGGACCATATGTTGGGATTTTGGCAGTATTTAAGGAGGTAAGTAAAAAACGTTGCACTCAGTACACTTGTTACAATGAGAAGACTTTATTATAAAGTAAATCAGGTATAGCGACGAAATATTTGTAAGGTGGATAGAAAATAAAAATATGAATATTGCTCGTATAAATTATACAGGCGCTTTGCGTGAACAACCTCCGTATACGTTTTTCGTCGCGCCAGTCGCACTTTACCTGCTATGGTAATAAAAAATCAGTAAATACGTATACAATATTGTTTTGTATGTATTTTTATAAATGAAACATCTTAAAAGACACTATGAAATAGAATAAATATACAGCTGTAATCATTTTTTTGAATGACAGTAAACTATATTCGTAGTGAAGCTACACTGGTCTGTACGGAATATAGCGTGAAGTATAAGAATAGATTAACGCCGTTTCCCGCACAGAACACGGTAGGCAGAGGGAACCTATGAACCTAGTGTTACAGACACTAACCCCATTAAGGTACATCTGTTCCACACTTTCCGCCGAATTAATAAAAATAAATATTATAAATTAATAAAAATAAGTTTTACTATTCAATATTGTCAAGATCGAATTGACTTTAAGTACTTTTGTTATATTTACATTGAGTGTATAATAAAGTGTAACATCGATCGGTTCCAAACAATAGCGGGGTCGGAAGTTGTCAATATTTGATGTAAAGATGACGTCAACTGAGTTTACAGCGTATTTTTTTACATTACATGACGTCCTGGAAATGAAGAATATCATTCATTCGTAGCGATACTAAGCACTATTTGAGTAAATAAAAAATCAGCACACAGCAGGGTAGGCAGAGGAAACCTAGTGTTAAGACACTCCGCTCCCCAGTTTCCGCCAAGTTCTGGATGCATTGCGTGTTGAGTGGCAGAACTCAACGCCGCGCTTTGCCTCGACACCAGAGCGAAGAAATGAAAATATAAATGTAAATAAATATTCTTTTTCCTCGAGTGAAGATCGAGCACAACCAGTCGATTTTACAGTCACACTTTGTGCCCCTGCGCCACGACTGGCCTCACTATTTGAGTAGATATTAGTAATTATATTTTCGTATAGTTTTAATATTTTACAGAACATCAACAGATACAATGTTTCATTTAACAAAATAATTATTAACATCTTCTTACAAAAAAAACATACATCATTGAGTTGTTTTTATCAGATATAATAAACAAAATATATAGGTACGTACGCCCCAATTTTATGTACACAACGATATGATCATGTGACCAAAGCATGCTCAATGTACGTAGTATTTAATTTAAAAAGTTTTACATTTATAAATACATACTTATAGGTATTTTGTCTTGTTTTGTTTGTGTACAGAAATAAAGAATCTGGTAAAACTGATGTAAGGTTGCTTTATAATATACCTACGTAAAAAAAAACTAACTTCAAATATCGGTGAATATCTATGTAGGTATTGTACATATCCAGAAATATGCGAATACCCTCAACAACTACTGAACCGATGTTGGTAAAACTTGAAGCCCGCTTAAGTTAGAATATCAAATCAAAAAGAATCATGTCGATATGAAATCGTAGATAAACATTCATAAACTTAAAAAAAATTTGCACACGTGCATCAACGTCAAATATTAGCTAATTTAAACAATATTACATACATTGTATAAGTATGTCAAATTCTCCTCTTTTTGTCTGAAGTCATTTTGGGGTTAAGAAAGGAAATAGGATTTTCAGAAATTAATAAATTTACCATTTATTTCTACTGGAAGTTTATGCTGAGCAAAATCTAAATAATTTTTTTTATCCTCATGTTGTCACTGGATGTTTCTTAGGAAACGTAACGTAATACAAACACACAACCATGCTACAATTAGAAATACGTTTAATTCTGGAATTATCATAAAATATTAATTTACTACTAGTAAAGTATTAGATCAATATTGCTAAATACTTATTATAACCGAAAAAATAATTTAATATAATTTTTAACATTTTTCAAAGTGTTATTCAACACTTAGGAAACAAAAATACCAGCCAGGTCGGTTTCCAGGAGGCGCGGGTTCGAGTCCCGCTACGTTAAAATTTTTATACGTTTTCTAAATAAGTAATTTTATATCAGCTTTACACTGTATCCAGCGTACAGCAGGTTAAGACACTCTGTTCTCCACTTTCCGTCGAATTCTGGAGGCATTGTGTGTTGCATGGCGGAACTAACCTATAAAATTATATAAAAATAAATAATTTTATTGTTGCGAAATTTCGGTATAATGTCTGAGACTGTATGTTCTAACACTATTAACATATGTTTTTTTTTAAATTTCTTATAATAAAATGCACATATTTATGTATAATTATACTTACTTTTGGCAACAATTATACATTAAAATTTCCGTAAATATGTTTTTGCGAATACTAAAATGAGAATGCATTGCGGTATTTCCGGCGTACTGTTTTTGTATGTAGCGAACAAGTAGGGCACAAGGCGGCAGAGTCCAGCGGAATATTCTTGGTCGAGAACGATGCCCCGTTGTTTACGAGTTACTTCTATTGCTCATACAAACGACGCGCAAACAACTCATCGGTTGTGATTCGTTTGTGACGCAGGCTGATACGAGATGTCTATCTAAATATATTTTAATAATATATCTTATAGTATACTTTTTAAACGATAAACCAATTAAATACAACTTTTGTGTCCAAACTGGACACGCACATATCTTTTTATTAAATCAAATTTTATTATTTAGTGTAATATAGAAATTTTGCGATAAAATATTAAATATAATTGTTATAACTGTTGAACTGTATCAAAGTGCATGTTATGGTTGTTTGCTTGTTACTTCAATTTTGTTCAAACTATAGCATACCCTTCATAAAATTGAGATATATATATATCTCAATTTTATGAAGGTATACAGCCCTGGAACCAGTACCTACCACGCCGAAACCCTTTTGCTTAGAAAAAGGAAACATTTCCTACAATTTACGGTTCTGTAAGACAATTTGTTCACTTGTTTATTTTCTAGTACATTCTTATATAAAATATACACTTAAATGTCCACTCGGCTAGTCTAGTAGTCCTAGTCAAATTAGTAGCCTATTATGTGAAGATTTAAATTCTTGGCAATCAAATTGTGAATAGTATACAGTAGCTCATTGATGTATTTCGTGTTATGTAATTTTAATCACAACAAATGTATTATTACGGTCGACCTCCGACGGGTGTATGTCATTTTAATATAAATAAATAAATTCTCTGTCCGTGTTTACAAACACAACCGTTCAATAAAAAGGTTATCCATCTCTAACATTGCTATTATGTTATAATCACAAAAATATATCTAAAACAATCAATAGTTATTTTGTTATACAATTTAAACAGTGATACATATATATGTTTATGGGGAACGGAATTCGACGAATGAAACGCTAGGCTTGTATTCTATTCCTGGCGGATGATGAGCGATGTGATGGATGGATGACGCGGCCTCGCCGACGCCACCGCTGCAACGCCCCGGTTTGGCTCGGCGCCGGCGAGCGCCGCTGATCACGAGGGCAGCTCTACATGTATATGTATAGTCTATATTTAACACAACTCCATTATAATGGTGCATACCAGAACTGACTACCTCACCAGATGACGCAGCCGCCCGTCCGTCGCGCGCGTGTGATGTAATTTTGTTCTTATAGTTTTGTATTCCTATACTGTATGTATTTATTGTGTACAAGAATTAATCATATGAAACCTATGATTTCATTTTTTATAGGTTATCTTAAGTTCTTCTCTCGTTTTTATACCGCTACATAAAAACATCGCGGTCAGTTAAGACATTGGAGAGAAACAATTAAATGTCGTAATTTCTAATTTATCATGGCAATTGACGTCAGAGGAAACGGTGTCAATGATAGTATATTAGGGTAGTTTAAAATAAGAACAAGTTAGTACGCCAAGACGGGATCGGTTTGGTCACTGGCACCTACGCGGCACGTGATTCATACTCTTGGTTGTGCAGTGATAAATATTAGGCGTCGGACAGAATTCACTTCAATTTGGACTACCTAAAACAAGTAACACGTTTCCGGTTATTGTGCTTTGTTCCGGAAGTAGCCTCGGAATGACCAATATATGAAAATATATTTTGTGTTATAATTTCATAAAGAAATTGTAATATAAAATTAAGTAGTAGTTTAATTATGTTAAAATATAATATGATTAAATTAGCGTCTCTTAGTTTGTTGTTCTGAGTGTCCCAGATTTATTTTAATGATGTTTCTCTTATAGCGATATTTAGTAACTTAAAAAGAAAATCATAAATGAAGAAAGATTAAAATATGCGCTAGAAATGCTTTCTACTACATTTTTATCAACGATAAATCAACAGCAGTATATAAAAATAGCACTAACAAATCAAGTTCATTCAATCATTGAAGAATACCTAAAAAACTGTTTGTTTGTACACATACATACATATTCATTGATCTCAGTTGTTTTTGACAGGTTTCTTTTTAATTTTATGTTACAAATGCATCAAAATAAAGATTTAATGTGTGGATTAAATGTTGAAGTTTTCGTTTGATATTTTATGGATCATTTAGCTGAGGGCGCTCTTAAAGGACATGTGAATTTGATATATTTAAATGTCTAGACAGTGGTTTTATACGTGCCAAAGTCCAGACACATAAGCCGCAACTAAATAAACTAAAGTATATATAACTTTTACTTTATTTTTTTGGATATAGAAGAATTAACTTATACTTGTTGAATTTAACTTATTAAATATTTTTTTTGAAATTTATTAAACATAAAAAGAGAGTAGAAAGGCGTATTCATTTTCTTGACCTAACGTTTAAAATTATTTTTTTCTTCAAATAAATTCAAATCTTTTTTACTTATTTAGAAAACGTATAAAAAATTAACCGTAGCGGGACTCGAACCCGCGCCTCCTGGAAACCGTTTTCTAAATAAGTATTTTTCTTTCCTAAGTGTGGAATAACACTTTAAAAATGTTAAAAACATTTTTTTTATGGATAAATTAATGAAATCCAAATGAATTCGTTCCATATTAACATTATAAGTTACAAATGCTATGCTATGCTATTGCTACATATCAATTTCATTGAAACAACCACAAGGAAGGCACAAAATGATAATGTTAAAATTTTTCATTACTTTGCTTCACCTGAAAGGCCCACGTAGGTGGTAGGGCTTACTACGAGATTGGTTTATTTGTGAGTGCGTTGTTTGCGTTTATATCCGCGGGCGCCGCGCCGTGTCCGCATTTAGCCGCAACACGATACTAGTGTGCACCGTGCACTGTCGCAGTGGCGGCGCACCACAGCCACGCTCAAAGCGTTGCGCCAACAATACAACGCCGTTGTTATTGTTATCTTGTTTTATATACCGATGCACTTAAGTGTTAAGACATTGTTAGTGTCTACTTATGTTTTGGCACTTTTTTTATTTTTATTTCAGATACTTACATAATATTTTAGACAATGTGATGTTTAATCTCCATTTTTATTATATAGTTAAATAATAAATAAATATTTATAAGCGAGAGCCTATATATTACTATAAAAACACAGCTTACAGTTACAGTTTCATTAATATTATAATACATTCATACGTGACGTGTCTCGAGTTTCAACCCTTCAATAATGTAAACAATAGTGAGTACGTATTCATAGGTATGTTATCTTATCAAAAGACGCAATTTTTACACGTATGTGATAAGCTATCAGTGATACTGAGGCACTATAACCTGTTATTCAGAATATATCAGATAAACACGAGTAACTAGATATTTATTAGGATTTTAGCGTAACTTATTTCTAATGTTACTACTACATCAACACATCATAATAATAAGGCAATATGCACTTATTCCACCAGAAGTTATAAAAAACCTCCAAAAATCCAAACTCCAAAAATTATAAAAAATATGAAATATTTAAAAAAATATTACTTATATTTTTTTATTAAAAGATGGTATACATATTAAAAATATATCGATTAATACCATTTTTAATTGGCGGCCGGTAGTACTAGGCGTGTCAAATTGCAGAGGTGCGGCGAAAGGGGACGAAGGCGACTCAATGGAAATATAAATAAAGTTCGCAGACGCCGCGCCCTGCTGATCCGTTTTCCTTTCCACGAAGTGCCATCAGCGTCACCATCACTTACGTATACTTTAGAAAAATATTATGTATATATATATATAACTCTGGATATATTACATTTTAATTATCGAGTATTTGAAAAATTTCTTTTAAAAAAATATTAGTTACACCATTTTCTCTTACTCTTAATTATGGATATATAACATTTTAAATTATCATCTTTTTTAAACTTTAATGAGCCTTAGCCTAAATTTATATATATGTAAAAAGAAAGGTTTTAATACAAAAAAATGTACACTGAAAAGAACAGAAGAAAAATATATTTACCATCATTATTCAAGAGATCTATAAAAGGACATGAGCAATACAAACCTTCATTGAACAATTAGGGCGTCCCTACATATTTCATTTACACTGGTTTGGTTATTGCGCCGCAATCAAGGGGTCGAAGTCCGACGTCGCGTCGGCCTGTTTGTATAAGAGTATCAGTTATGTCGAAACAATGGTATCGATTGTCTCGTGAAAGAGATCATCGACATACACTTCCTGTGACCCGACATGTAAAATGCTTTTGTTATTTTATTCTACATTAGAGATCTTTGAACGGAATCTATTATTTCATAATATATATATATATATTATATATGGTTTAAACTATATCGTTATCTTCAACATTAAGTTACATATATGATATGAACCTTTAAAAAATTTTTAAAACTAGCGACCCAAACGCGGCGTGTACGTAGAATTTCTTATCATAATATAAGCAGCTGTTGTTGACGTTTCTTTGACACTTCTTGCAGTTTTATGAAATTTATAAGAACCTTTTTGGTGTGATTTCTAGATCTTAAAGAGTATCATGGCAAAAATATAAGTATTAATCGAGCTCAACTACTTGTTGCGAAAGCGAAGGGTTGAACATCTGTAGCAATATGCTGAATTGAGAATTCTGCTAAATACGCTGTCTACGTAAGTTTGTTTAGTAAAATTATTTATTAAGCTATCACGGTCGATTAGTAAAAAAATTTGATAACAACTTTTCTAGTATCGACTGGGTCGATTCTTTACTAAAACGAAACAAAAATTAGTAGTAGGTACTCTCAATATATTATAGCAGCCAATGTAAGCTTACAAGTAGCAGTAATTATTTGATAAATTTAGAAAGTTTCATTTCCTTACAAAGATAAGGAAATGTCAAAGTAACCTCCATTATAGTTAAATTATTAAGGTTATTTTTTTTTTCTAAAATATTTTATTGATTGTTTTTTTATGTAAATACAAGTATCGAAATAAATGTAAAAGTTGATCCTCAAAATCTGAGAAAATCATGATTAAAATAGAAGTTCTTCTTATTTAACTTAAAAATACATTACAAGGTCTTGATTAATACAATACGATTAAATATGTGTATAAATTATAATATATTTTTTTAATATGGAAATAATTTTTAAAATTTTGACATGTTTCAAATTACACAATATACCTGTATAAGGAAGTGCATAATTTCTAACGTTTTTACTATTTAGTTAGTTGTAAAAAGAGCTCACTAAATAAGAACAAACATGTGTAGGCTTACACGTGCCGCCTTACTAGTGTATCGTGTTTGTTTTCATTCGAGTTCACGGCGATAATGGAAAATTTTATTAGTTTTTCGTGCTTACCAATATTGTTTCTTGTGGACGATAAGAAATGCAGCGTAGCGTATACCACGTGTGACGGCGCTACACGAGCCAGTTCTTATAAGCCAACCTACGTACACAGGTACGTATGTACTGGTTATAGCAGCTATCACTTAAGCATAGGGAACCTTATATTAAGACTCGGACTTCCCCACTTTCCTCCGAATTATGGAGCATTGCGTATTTATTGACGGAACTCAACTCCGCGCTTTGTCTCGACACCAGACACCAGAGCGAAGAAATGATAAATATACATTTAAATTAATATTTCATTTCGAACCCACAACTAGTCGTGTTTATAGTCACACTTCGTGCCCCTGCGCCACGACTGGCCTTAACTGGTAACGCTTCTACAATTTTATACTTAAGTATTGTTATGCAAGAACTAAAACCGTATATGATTATAGTAACTTTTCAAAGCCATGTCTAATAGTTATGTGTTCATATATATAGTTGTACTTGCTTTACCTTTTATTCTTATCACGTTACACGTGCTACGAGCTTACAATGCACTTACGCTTATTGTGTACTATAGGTGTTTATACTGTATAGGTTCTTTTTTTAAAATCACGTAAGAATTTTTGTAAATAACAATATATGTACAAGGAACTTTAGGGAGAATTTAATATTTTGAATGAGGTCATCGTGGTGCAGTGGCAAATCCTCTGACTGTATATGTGATGGTTATGGATTCGTATTTCCACTCGGAAATTAATTATTTTTATTTTCTGTAGCAAAACAAAGCGTGACGTTTGAATTTCGCCACTGAACACGTAATGTCCTGTATTCTTGCAAAAAGTGGATAACGGAGTGTCTTGACACTAACACTTAAGGTTCTCTCTGCCCTACGTTCTATGTGGTAGAAAAAATGTCAATAGTATTGAGTCTTAAAAATGAATTAATTAGGATTATTGCTTAACAATAGTTCTATGCGGGTATGTTATGGTTTTAAATGCTGGTACTTGACACCATAGGGGCTAAATGTTACAGTGAAATGTGACAAGAATAGAATGTTCGGTGATTTAATTGATTGAGCCACTCAATCCCTATAACGATTTCGTATTTATACTCTCACGCTAGCGAATAGAAACCCGTTTCTGCCGCAACTTTAAGTGAAAGTAACGAAGTACGAATGGCGTATACGTTAGCCTACTTCACCGATGTTTTGTGTGGATATAAACAAGTGCATAGTATTTAAATGAGTTGAGATACAGCCGGATGTTCTGTACAGTGGTGACCCAAGGTGAGCAGACGAGACGGCGGGGCGACGTGGTGCGCGCCGACCTCTACGGTCGACTTACTGGTTTTTTCTAAATATTAATAATTGCTTTAGATCGCTATAGAAATTTAATACAGTCTGCTCGGCAACGAAATTTTATGTTGTAGATTTGAATAAATTGGAATATTACTAATATATAGTGTAATAAAGCAGTATAACATTTTTAAATATGTGTCTGTATTTACGCAGAATATATTTGCGAACAAAATAAGATGTAAAAATACTAATTGAATATGAACCTATGACTTTCAATTCAAAATGTATGTCTGTCTGTTTGTATGTTTTTACAAGCACATCTGAACAACTGGAATGATCTGAATGAAACTTTTTTAGTTGTATAGCTATTATGCCTGGACCTGATCGTATCTATATTTATTTTTAAGTGGTTTTAAGTAGAGTAGAAGCATTAGAAGGTCTCCTTATTGAAAAAGTAAACTGTTTCAAATTAACTAACAAACGACCTTGTGTTGAACAAGACGGACAGATAAAATCTATGTATTTAAAAAGGTAAATGTGTTGCGCTAAAAAGTATATATTTTTTCTTTAAAGCTTTTATTATCAATTTATAACGTCGTTTCACAATTTATAGAAAAAGCTTATTTTTGAAAAAGTATTTTTTACTTTTAATGTTTTTTTTATATTATTTATAGATTACAATTTTCATTGTTTCGAAAGACCACGATGTTCATGTATTTAGTGAATATAATTAGCAAAAATAAATAAATAAAATCCATTGAGGTGATGTAAACTATAAATTAATCTTTGAGATTATATGCAATATTTTTTTCATCAAAACTACAACGCAACAGGAAACTTGGTATAGAATTGAACTTTTTTGACATTGATCAATATTCTTTAAATGATTTTCGCAGTAGGGGCAGGTGAGCCGCTTCACGTGGTCCGCTGGCATTATGTCTGTCTGGCGCACACAGACAAGGGCAAATTTAAATATAAGAGGACAGAGACAGACGCCATTTAGGTGGGGCTCGGTGTTATTGCCTTTTGTGACCCATTATTTCTGAGAATTGCCGGATCATATCGATACCGTCGTTCAAGTTTTCGATATTTTAAATGACTTTCATTGTATTGTAGACTTGTGTAATGTACTCTTTTAAATATAGTAATATTATCTATATATATAAAAGGACATGTACCTGACTGACTGAGGCAAGACGCACGCACAGCTGTAACCGCTGATGGTGGAAACGTGAAATTTGGACAGATGTTTATTTTCATAATCTGGACATCCACTAAGAAGGGATTTTAAAAAAAATTAACTCTAAAGGAATGAAATAGGAGTTAAAAGTTTGTATGGATTTTTTTTAAATCGGCACCGATATTTACATAATTTGAAATTATTTCTCTTAAAAATATTTCATTAAATACGTGTTTCATGGTTTTTAAGAATTTACCCCCTAAGGGTTCAAATAAGGGGTTGAAAGTTTATATGGAAAAAACTTTAAATCGCCACCGATTTTTATAAAAAAATAAATTCAGACTGTTAAAAACATTTTATTGAACACGTGTTTCGTGGTTATTTTAGAATTCACCCCTAAGGGTGCAAATAAGGGCGAAGCTGCGCGCGCCCACTAGTAAAATGATAATATGACATTTTTCCTGCCTAGACAACTGCTAAATAATACAAAGATAGCTGGAAAAATTGCTAGGCTCTTTTGTGTTATTACAGCTTTACTACGTCCATTTATTTATATTTGGGATCCTGTTGCCCGTTTTTATATAGTTATTTAGATAATACAATATCATTACAAAACACAGCACCCCTAACATATTTGTAATATCTAAAATTTATATTTATCAAGCCAGTTTGAACGTGCGCTTGCGCAGCCTGCGAGTTCAGCAGTCCTTCCTCATTTGTGAATGGGTGTTAACAATGAGCCGCTAGCGAGCTGCAATGAATTGTGTTGAGTCACAGACCACCCGCGCGTTGGTATTACTTACGATACAAGAATGTGCAATTTTGAACAAGTATTTTGACAATTATATATTTATCTTAACACTAGGTTCCCTGTGCCTTCCTGATAAATAAAAATATTTATTATTAGGTGATAACAAAAGATCATTTGTTAATAATAATTATAAAGAAACATTTGAATGTATAATACAAATTATATCTTCAGTATGCATAACAGCAAACGTTTTATTTGGTTGTATAATACAACAACAATTAAAACATGTATACAAAAACCAAAGAAGTGAAGTGCGAGTCGGACTCGCGTCCCGAGGGTTTCAGTATCAATTTCATAATAATAGGTCAACGGTAAGTACTATCTATAAAAGTTAACAAACTTAAGTTTGCGGTCTTGTACATTTATGAAATTAAGTATAATTATATGAGTTTATATGTTTTTTTCTGTAATATACAAATTTCTTAATTCAGATTTTTTTATTTGTAGTGTAAGTTTACATTTCTTGTTGTACTTAAACGATTTTTGAAAAAAATATATAGTGTTAAAATTGAAAAGGTTGATTGTGTGTGACTTTTTCTTTAATCTGAGCAATTTTCGTCAAAATTCCGATTAATAATCAATCATTAGTTAGATTACATTTTCGGAGACCATAAAAAAACTTCAATGTGGCACCCTTGTGAGTCGTTTGCCTGAGACTTAATGCAGATTCCTTTTGCTTTGTTTGAATGTTTTTATTTGTCCTTGGCTTATAGTTATTTTTAGTACAACAGGTAAATTAATATTAATAATTAACTAATATTAACTTATTTTAAAATTATATTTTATAATTTAAATTCAGTAAAATCCACCTGTTTAAATTATATAATGAACCAAGACAGTAGGTGAGAATACAGCGACTATTATATTTATTACTATGTGTAAAGTTAATATATAAGGCTTGTTTAACATGATTTATAATGAAAAATCTTCATATAAATAAATAAACCAAAATCAGCTTCACGCTGTATCCCGCATCCCTACGTAGGGTACGGGTAGGCAGAGGGAACCTAGTGCTAAGACACTCCGTTCCCCACTCTCTTCTGCCAAATTCTGGAGGCATTGCGTGTTGAGTGGCAGAACTCAACGCCGCGCTTAACCTCGACACCAGAGCAAAGAAATGGAAATATAAATTTAAGTAAATATTTCATTTCCTCGAGTGGGGATCGAACCATAACCAGTCGGTTTTACAGTCACACCTCGTGCCGTTGCGCCACGACTGGCCTCTAACTTGCATATAAATGCAAGATTATTTGTGTAAACTGTACAAAAACAAAATTGAGGAAAAAGATAACTTCTACGGCCAACGGGAAACCCGTGTCGTTCATAAGCGTGATTCGCATTACGAACATAACATTATATATACAAGTAAAAGGCAATAGTCTGTTGTGGTCATGTTTGTTTGTTTTGTTCAGCTCAAATACTTTCTAAACGACTAACAGTTAGTTCCATGAATAAGAATGAAAGTTGAAACCGGCAAAAAATTGTATTCTCATTATAAGTTTGAGCATTTTACAAACATTTTTATAAATGGAACTCCAACAAAGCTATTATTATTAAGCCAAAAAAAGTATGCCATAAAAACATGAATAGACTGATCTTTTAACATTTTATACACTTCAAAACATTGCGGTATAAAAATCTGTTTTTTTTTGTATATTAAAATTTTTATTTTTGTATTAAGAATTTGAAAAAGAAACATTTTTAGTTTACTTGAAATTATTTAAATTTAAAAAAAAAACAATATGGTGACGAGACACTAGATACTTTTTGTTCAAAAGCACATTCATATAATAATTAAATAAATTTTGAACATAGTAATATTTGAAGACTTAAAAGCATTTCTTAGGCGAGACAAAGAATGGCAGGAATGTAGCCGCGGGAAGGATGCAAACATGCAGCGGCGAACGACCGCGACGGCGCGCGCCATCACCGCACATTCCCTTTGCTTGATTCACTGGTGTATTACTTGAAATGTGTGCAAAGTTTTGTTATTAACTCAGCTTCACGCTGTATCCCGCACACAGCACGGTAGGCAGAGGGAATCTAGTGTTAAGACACGTTCCCCACTTTGTTGTTATTAAGTTATTTTATTTATTCCTTCAGATTTAGGAACTATTGTTTATGTACATATGTTCGTTTATCTGCATGATAAATAACAATGTCTAATTATTGGAGAATAAACCAGTTCCACTTTTTTTGTCTTTAAAAAGATTTTATGTCTTCATTAATTTATTAATTTGTGTTTAATTTGTTAAAAAAATGTTCCAACTTCCAAAACTCAATTACTGATTGATTACCGTGATTACCTAAGGATATAATTATGTGATTATCTAAGAATATATATAATTTCAATTAACATGTGTATATATATAATTTTAATTAAAGCTGCCACAGAAATAGCTTGCTACAAATATTTTAATATACAAAGTATTAATTCGTACTCACTATACTAAGTTTATTTCAATATTTTCCTCACTAACAACAAAATTAACTCATTCAACAAAAAATTACCTATTTCATGAAGAATTAAACACATACATACATACTTTTATTCTACAGACTATTTTTATATTTTTCTTGTTCTTAAAATATCATCGAAAATAACTTACTTTTGGTTTTATTCATAGGTAAATGTCATATCATGGCTGGTATATTTTTTTTATTTTCGTTACGCCTAGAATTAAAACATAAGAACAAATTTTAAAATAATACTTCACAGAGTATTTCTGTGCGCTAACTTGCTAGGCTTGAGTCTAGTTTTAGGGTCACGAATCTTAACATTATATTTTTTAGTTATTTTTTTGCAGGTAAAAGCGAGTTCACTGTCCAGACAACTTAGGCATTCGTTTTTTATGTGTTTTTGTAAGTCCCACTTAAAACGATCAATATATAAGCATGAAATAAGATTTTGCCTCCATACTTAAAAATTTAATATAAATATTTGTTTAATTTTTTTTATTTTAAAATATAAAATTGTAAAACATAAATTCTGTATAAAAAATACATTGAAAAGAATGGAATTTCTTACCATTATTACGTTAAAGTTTTAAAATTGTTCACAAGTCAAATTTTAAACTAAACGGTCTCAGGTATAGCGGTCGATCCGGTCGAACGAAGTTGAGCGCATTGGCGAATGCATCGCGTCCTTCGAAGAATTTGCACTCACACATTAAGAGTGAGCATTAGAAGTAGCCGACAAATGCCTACAAAAAAGATTCCATTAATTATTGTTCGGAAATTCTTAAAAATTTTATTTTTAAAAAATAAAGCATCACCCTTCCTATAAAGCTGTTTCTAAGCTATAACTAAATATGCTACTATTAAATTCTTGGCATATTAAAAAAAATTATATTCATAAATAGAATTTAAGATATTATAACATAACAATATACAAATAATGTATTATATTTACAATTACAAAAAATTGTAGTGTACAATCTGGAAACCACGTGGTTGCCGCCATCTTGAAATTCACAGATTTTGGCGCGAATATTCTGACGCCACGCGGTTTGCTTAACTGTTTATTCTAATTTGAACAATCCTGTGTTGTTTACATAGTTTATTGGATACCTTATATTAGTTGATATATATGAGGAATTTCATATGTAAAAACAACTTTGCTAATATAAAAAAATATATATTATAGCTACAAAGCATTTGTGAGATAAAATTTTATACAACGTTTTGAAATCAGAATTATTATCGAAAGTGTAATATTTAATTAATTTTTAATATATTGTATTTCTATAGTATCAACATATCTATGACACGATTTCAACAACAATTCTAAAATATATATTTTGAACAGAAATAAGTACAGACTGTTATTCATCTTAAAATGTCTGCTTCACCAAACAAATTGGGCTATGTTCACTACGATTTTGGAGTGTTTCCTATTCCCTACACGGTGGGCGCCAAAACGTGGTATGGTACTTCCACGTTAATGGCCGCTGTTCATTGCGCCCGCCTGGGTGTATTGCCCGCAGTTCGCTACGCGCATCCTGCCTACTACGTCTTTGGTATCCTTCTCGCACCGCCACCACGCCTTGGTGCACGAAAGGGATGCGCATATCACGTGCAGCGATTTTTGTACCATAGAAGGACGCGCCACGAGATCAATGCACTTTCCGAGGACAGCGAAGCCGTTTTTATACGGGTTAAACTCAGTACTGCTGACCGTAATACAAATCTTATGATCGGGACCTAAGATTGAGTTTGGATAGGAGTTCTCCAACGTTTGGTGTCTAGACGCGCGGGAAGTGAATAAAAGTATGTAAGCAGAGGCATTCCACTCACCGGAATACCAGGCGCGTTGTGCGTGCGGCGTGCGTCTCTAACCCCGCCACCAACTGCCGATCTCTTTTAAATCCCACTTCGTATTTTTAAACCACTACGCCTATAATAGATTTATGTTAATATAGGATATTTACATATCTAAATATAAAACACTCTTTCCTACGCTACGCTACTATGTTGTTGAATGGAAGATTTATGTCTGTGTCCATGTGTTATTTTGAATTCATTATTTGTTTTTTTTTTTTTTACATAGTTGTTTCCTGTTTAAGGTTATTTTAAGATGTTGACGAAATGTAGAAGTATGTAGAAAAATAATTTATTGTGGTTATTAGAAGTCAATATGTACTGAGTCGTTTATGAAGCATTTAAAATATTTTTTATATAATATGTGATTCGCTATATCTTTTATATTCTGTGTTGCTTTTGCAGATTAGTAAATCCTAGCTATATTATATATCTACTATTGAAATATGACTACATTAATAATAACAATCATATCCATTTTAACTTAATTCAAATGATTTATAAATTAAAATTTATTAAATATTTATAATTAGTTATAATAATAATATTAATTATAATTTTATAACGGGTAAATGGATATGGCTTATAAAGGAAAGTTACCAAAAACTAAGATATGCTAGATTTTTTTAATACAATTGTTCTTTATGCTGACGCTACATACTTTGTCTGAAGTCTGACGCAAAATCTACTTCTATATCGGATGTAGTATCTTCCACAGCTGTGGAACTCCAAGCGTAACATAAAATTCGTTAAATTTTACGAATTTATTAACAAACTTTTGAGACCGGTCGTGGCGCAGGAGCACAAAGTGTGACTGTAAAATCGACTGGTTGTGGGTTCGATGCCCACTCGAGGAAGTGAAATATTTACATTTATATTTTCATTTCTTCGCTCTGGTATCGAGGCAAAGCGCGGCGTTGAGTTCCGCCACTCAGCACGCAATGTCTCCAGAATTCGGCGGAAAGTGGGGAACGGAGTGTCTTAACACTAACACTCTCTGCCTACCCTGCCTTGTGCGGGATACAGCGTGAAGCTGATTTTTTTATTTACTAACAAACTATAGGAATTATGGTCTAATTGTCTATTCCCACATATTTTCCTTGTTACCTTTACTTATTATATACTTACCCGCTAACAAAAACGGAAGGAAACCTGTCAAACTAAAGGAAGTGTTACTTAACTCGCGATAGATTAAGTTACTAGACAATTAGTATTAAATAATACCCTTAAACTTTTTAGGTATCATATGCTACAATATGTATATATATTGAAGCCCCCTTAAACTCCTAAATAACAATTTTTCTTGTATATCTTCCAGCAGTTATATTTTTATTATATGTACCTATATTTTATATGTCAATTATATTTATCTTCACTTACATAGTTTAAAACGAATTCGCAAATTTACGCCTAGATCTTACAACTATACAAAGGCTATTGATATAATTTTTACTATTAGACAGATTCAAGATGGCGGATTATATGTATAATACATGTATATTTTATTAAAAATTGACAAAAATTTCAAGGATTTCTAATATGATATCAGTCTAATCGTATAGTCCCACGTGGCCAAAGTCGCGATCGGTTTGCTAGCTAGGAAATAAAATAATTTTGCTATTTGTAATAACAAACAATTTTTGTTATTAAATTGTTTACAGATCAAAAACCTCGTGTGTATAAATAAATACATTGTATAGGTACTTACAATGTATAAAACATTTAGGTTTCAACGTGTTCATCTACCTTTCAGGACAATGACCGTCGTGCTCTGGCGCTTTTATGGGAATGATACATATTATTATGTGTTTTTAATTATCGTTATCCAATTAACATTTTAAAATAAACCAATTACCATAGATGCCCCGACAAGTTATACACTACTCGTACATTAAAACTGTGTCTGGAATTTGCAAAATGTGTACATATTATTTTTATTTAAGTTTTTAGTTTTTTTTAATTAATTTTAATGATAGTTGTGTCCTAAATCCTTGAGGCCAGTTGTTGTGCAGGGGGCACAAGTGTGACTGTAAACTCGATAGGTTGTCGGTTCAATTTCCACTCTAGGAAATGAAATATTTAATATTTCCGTTTCGTCGCTCTGGTAACGTGACAAACGCTGCGTTGATTTCCGTCACTCAACACGCAACATCTTGAGAATTTGGCGGAAAGTGAAGAACTGTAGTGTCTTTAAACTAGGTTCCCTTTGTCTATTCTGTTATGAACGAAAAAAATCTCTAATAAAGTGACAACAATTGTTTTAAAAAAATAATATACAAAATACAATAACAGTTTAAAGCTATTATCAACAATTTAAAAATATTGTTTGTATTATTGTGTGTTGATACATTTATTCAATGCGTACGCGCATATAAATAGTCAATATGTAAACATCCGCCGATGCATATCGACCGTTATATTGGATATTTGAATTTACGCCATGTGTTGCGTCGCTTCGGGGGCACCCAGGCAGGTGGTTTGCGAAGTACGAACGGGTACTAACCAACGACGCTGTAGGGTCAAAGGACCGCCTCAAGGTCGTCGTCCAAGACGTTTGCGTCGATAACCTTGTTAGGCGCCTCTGTAAAGCTGGTATTAAGCTGACAATATTGTTTTGCGATTGTATGTAGACTCCTTTTTAGTAGTTAATTGTTAACACACTTATGAATTTTTGATGATGAAGAAAGAATAACAACGCTCGAAAAAATATTTTTGTTTTGATCGTTTAAAATTTAAATGGGTTACGTGATTGCGAATAGGTAAAATTCTATGCTATAGATAGGTTGTATATAAAATTGACATCGTTTTGCTGATAAAGCCTCATATTCGAAATTATTATTCAGCATATAGCGGTTAAGTAGTTTTATATATGTACTTACATATATCTATACTTCTGTAGTAATATTATATGGCTAAAGACTGTTTGGTTGAACGCGCTAATCTCAGGAAGTATTAGTTTTAAATTGAAAGAATCTTTTTGTGTTGCATTGTCTATTAATCGAGGAAGGCCTTACTATGACATTACAATTATCGTTTCAATGCAATCCACTGTATTTGCACTTTTTACGAACACGCGGGCGAAGCCGCAAACAAAACCTAGTTTAATATAGCTTAAAGTAAATATAAATTACACGTGTAAGTTTAAAAATGTTATATATACACGAAGCACTCAAAAGTATTACATTTTACATATTATGCGTTAAAAGCAACTGAAAACAATGTTTACTTGCACGTTACACGTGTCCGATTTATTATTAGCAACAGGTATAAAACTAAATAGTATACAACATTTTCTTATGCAAGTGCATTGATTGTTGTCGCCATGCAATAAATATTTATGTTTATTTTATTTGTATAAGTATAAACTATAAATATAAATAATTTTTAAAGCTTAGGATGCCTTTACATTACGATTTGTTATTAAGTGTGTGTTTTTTTTTCTTTTTTTGTTTGTGTTGTTAATTTTATATATTCCTTTGTTTTATGTTTGCAATAAAGTTTATTCTATTCTATTTTAAATATATTATATTAATTATATTATATTATATTAATTCTGCCTACCCTGCTGTGTGCGGGATACAGCGTGAAGCTAATTTTTTAATTATAACTAAATTTCCTTTTTTTAAACATCTGGTTGGATGATAAGAATATACGAAAAAATATCATAGTGAGTACTATTTGTACTAAAACCTGTGTAAATAATAAGATAAAGCTATATAGTAATTTGCTAAAACGATATATTTTTTATATTTTATGCATATTTTAAGCTAGCACCGAAGTGAACACGTGGTAACAGGGCGTAAATGCAAATATACGCAACCACGTGGTGTACACGTGGTATTGTTTCCAGTACATTTTTACACAAAGTCTACGTTTCCTATAAATGACAATGAAAGTCAATAATAAATTATCTCTCTCTTTCTCATCTCTCCACCCTTTATAAAAAGATTTGTGCCGACAGAGAAAATACGTACGAGTAGGTTATACGTCAACTTCCCACGAGTAGGATGAATCTACCACTAATATGTTCAGTCAGACTACTGTCAAGAATTTCAGTCTAAAGGTTACTTTTGTAATAAAGGATTTTATATAGAGACAATAATATAAGCGATAATCTTTAAAAAAACTAAAGGTATGTCATAGCTTGCAGTTATTAGCAAAATTAATTTTTTTTTTATACTATGATTTTCTATAATAAAACATTGTCATATTCATGCAAAAATAGTAGAATATATAAATAAAATGCTATAAGTTGAACTTTCAAGTCAATAAGTCCTTGATAAAATTGATATTATCCATTTTACTATTATTACGGCATTTCCATACTACAAAACCATCATAGATTTAGATCTATGGAAGAAGATCTAGCGAATTAACAAGTGCAAAATTGACAATTATTTTTTCTAATAAAATGAAGCAATCTCTGTAAGGTAGGCAATTACACTCTGATTTATTCTAGGACAATATACAAGATAACTATTTTTTTTTACATTTGCATACAGTTGTTGTAAGCACAAATAAAACGCAGCTTGTACTGTTTATGTCCTTTTGATTAGTTTACCATATAAAGTAGAGCCAGGTGGAAAGTTCATTGCACGATGCAGCTTTTATTTTGTTTTTGAAAAAAGACTTCGCTTGGGCTCACTCCGTCGGCTGTCTCGGAAAGGCAAAAAATGTCGAATCACCTGGCGTTGTTGTGTACCCCTAGGGACTAGGTTTTCCGATTGCCGAATAAAATATTATTTATTTGTACGTGAATGTTGGTATAGGAAATATTAATGTGAAAATTGTTAACTTAATTTCTATTATAAAGTTTCCCTTTTAAAAATGTTAGAAGAGTAAACACAACAAGCGTTTGAACAGAAGAAAACATATTGTTAGTTTTAATCTCGTGTTTACATAAGCCCACTTAACGATACGAGAACAATAAGGCGACGAAGAATCAGGAAAAAACAAATATATAGAAGTAAATATTATAATCTTTAACATTAAAAATTACCATTTTATAAATTTATAGGAAGTGTAGCCTGCAGATGTGGACCAACATGTGCAGCGTTGCGCGTGCCGACAGCAGCAGCTGTGCAACACTTTTTTTATTAAACTTTACCTGAGTATTATCTTGATGGTTTTTTGTATTTGTATATAAATTATCTTGGTTTTTTTTTTTAAATTAAAAATATCACAATGCAGTGATTATTAATGCGCAGCCAAAATAGCTCGTATTTACCATTCTTATCTTCGTATGATAAGTAAATATTAAAAATAACATTTATGTATGCTATACAAACAAACAACAATATAAAAGAGCTTTAGATAAATCACAAAAATATGACACTTAAAACATTCATACTTCCAAAAACAGATTAATAGAAAAATTTAGTCACGGAATATTTTTTTTGTAATACTGGCTTATCACAGATGCTGCTTTAGCAATTAGGAATTAGTGACTAGGTGCTACGTCTACAAGATTATTAAGTTAATTTTTTTAGTATTTTTCTTTAATACTATAAATAAATGTGTAATTAAAGAATGTTCGTCTTCTATTTTGCTATTCTGAGAATGTACAGGTACAAATTTAAAATTTGATTGGAAGAACTCAAGGTTAGGTTAATTATTTTGTTCTATCTATCCAACATTTGAAATAATGACTATTTAATGTCACATTTACGATGTTGTTATAGGAACGTGCCATCTGTTATCTACAATATGTGTAACTTGTTTAATGTCTAGAAGTGATTGGTTTACCCCGAATTGGCAATTAGCTAATAATGATGACAATGAGTGAACACTGTTAATTCCAATATTTTATCCTAAAGATAAATTTTGTTTATTTCCTTTAAGGCCAAACAATACATGAAAAGTAAAGGAAGTATGGATATAGTAATCTTAGTAATATATATTTGCATCGGAACGGAAGGCGTTACGCTCCCGCTGCACATCTTAATGTTATTGATTTTGTTCCCGTCCGCTCAAATTCTACCCTCTCCGCCCTTGTCCCCTGTACTTCCCCTCTATAGCCATAACACGCTGCGTCAGTACGACCCCACGCCCGCCCTTCAAACTTTCAAAACATAGTCACGTGGCCTGTATTTTTGTATAATATTCTGTTATAAATTTTTCGTATATATTTTACATTCATGTTTATGCATACTTTTAAATATTGACATTAAAAAAGACAAAATCTCGTATTTCAATATAATCTTTATAACAATAATTGATTAATTTTAAAATAATAATCATTTTTTTTAAATAACTTCTTCAACTTTAATAATATCAAGAATATATCTTAAAACTATAAACACACAACTAACATTAAAAGAAAGCCCAGGGCCAGTACTCGTATATACGCTATGCACCCACGACACGAGGCAGTTCCGAGGGGGTGGCTGACGGAGGCGGCGGCGGAAGCGCGCGGCGAGGGGGAGCTCCACTTTTAGGAGTGTGCACAACAGCTCACTTTTGTGAACGAGAACAAACGATCTGTTCAGTTTAAAGAACATGTTCAGTTTTACGTTCAGTTCTCTTTATATGTTCAGTATTGCGGGCGTCGTGGCGCAGGGAGGGGGGCTACAAGCGTGTACAAAATATCATTAGAATACAAACGTATATTTCGCCGGAAAAAATGTGGCTGTGATAGCTTGAGTGGTAAGTCGGTCGAATCCTTAACTAGATGAACTTAGTTCAAATCCGGATGTTATCAATCTTTTTTTTTTAGTTTTTTTCTTTTTTTTTTATTTTAATTTATATCTAAATATAAATTTCAAAAGACAATTAAAAAGATCGATCGTCTATTATCCGCGTACTATTTATTAAAAGTAAAGAAGGTCAATTAAGGCATTCATAATAATAATATAAAATCGTTATTTCTATAATAAAACTCCAATTAAAGTTAAATTAAAATTAACAATTAATTATAAACTACCAATAAAATAGACACACATATACATAGCTGTGGATTCGATCGCCATTCGAGGGAATGAATTGTTATTTATTAATATTTTTATTTTATACGCAATGTCTTAAAAAATTTGGAGTGTCTTAACACTAGGTTCCCTCTGCCTACTCTGCTGTACGTGGGTTAGAGCGTGAAGCTCATTATTATCAACATATACACAGAGGTAATTTAATGTTCCGCAATATTGAAATACTTCCATATTTGCCCTCTTCGTGGCATTTTTAAGAAAAGAAATATAAACTTAAACTTATTAAATCTAAAAAAAGATTACACTAACATAAAACTATCACTTATTTACACAAACGTAATTAAATATAAGCAAATAAAAGCAAAAGAAAGCGAAAAAAAAGAACAAAACCTTCTAGCGTCCTTCTAATTAATACACACAATACGTCATTAACCATTAAAAGTGAAATCGATAATAACACTTAAATTTATTTTTTCTCAAATATTCAAATACTAATAAGAATTTTGAAATTACCATAAAAAAAATCTAACGTTTAAGTGTAATAATTGTAAGTACTCATTACTATAATAGTTCTTATCAAATGGTATTAGAGCATAATTTAGAATGTGAAAAATATTCAGCAATTACGACTTACTATCCTCGCTACCAAAGGATTCCAATTTTCAAATTCGAGATTAAGAGTGCGTGTGAGCGAGATGTCGCTATACCTCTCTCTTGTGACGCGAATGATCGCAGTCGGACGGAGCGATCGTTTAAAGAGACAATGAAAATGAACGCGACAAAAAATGAACGCAAAGTTGTTCTAAAATTGAACGGATCAAATATTCTTTTTAGAGATCGGTTCTTTTGTTCAGCTATATAATAAAACGAACACCTCTATCCACTTTACACCAACAAGCGGTGCGCCGTACGTACCGCGACCGTGCGATTATTCCGTCTACTGAGCGGAGGACGTAGTCAATGCCTCGCCTGCATCAAGCGCCGTGTTTGTTACTACTTTAGTCTGCAACGCGCTGTCGAATCGTTCGGTCGTGTTCGCGCGCGCTCCACTGAATAGTCGATTAATATTTATTATTACAATTATATTATAATATAAATTATATTTCTAGTTCAATTTTGTTGCATTCCTTAGTAAAATTTATCGTATTTAATAAATATATCGCGTAAGTTAAGTGTTTGTAACGTGTAGTTTAATTTTGTATATATTAAGCTTCATGAACTGTGATCGTGTTTTGGACAATTTTGAACATTTCTAAAGGAGTGAGATACAACGTATGCGAAGTATAGAAATGAGCGGATTGACCATCAGAGTTAAAAGGGGATCGAGGGGTAGTGCAACACTTCTCGAGGCAGCTAACAGGATTCTTAAACTTCTTGGCGTCAGCTCCACGAAGCGCGGGAAACAGCCCTCATCAAAATCAAAGGTACAGTCAATGGGCCCTTTTACTATTGCTAGTGATTATTTTATAAATAAATTTAGTCGGTCTGTAACTGTACCTACATATATGACATTTAAGAAATTGTAACTAACAGAATTTGTACAAATTCCATGAAAAATGTCATATTAAAAGCGTTTCCCAGCAAAAATACATATCTTCCTACTTTAGATCGCGTTGGTTTTGAGATATCAAGATTATATTTTTTTGGCTAAGAAACTAACATCCAAATATTACTATTTAGGATAAACAAAACATAGTAAATATATTACAACAACATAGCATATTTGTAGCGAAAGAAAGATTGTTGATAAACTTTCGCTGCATCGAGTGAGGACTTTCGCTCGATACTTCTCTACGTGCAAGACGCACTGTTAGACGCCGCTCGGGGCACCGTCGGCCGCGACGAGCGCGCCGCGTATGACGGCGGGCGGCGGCGGGCGGGCGGCGGGCGGGCGGCGGGCGCGGCGCTGACGCGACACTTGTTTGTTCACGCGTCGTCTGCGTGACCATCTTGTTTACCACTCACCACGAACGATTCACGGTTCGCATTCATCACTCCCTGTAACGGCCCACCACTAAAGTTATATATTCACCATTTCGCAAGTTTCGACGTTGTCGTCTACCTCATGTGACATTTACATTACTATAATCTTTTATAATTTATCAATTCACTTTATGAAAATAGAATATCAATGCAATACAATTTATTATTACATAATTTTGTTTGTATTTTTAAATGTGTTACCGTGTGTAGTAATATTTTGTTATGGCATCGATTTGATTTTTTTTATTTATAATACAACTACATAATCTCCCATTTTTTTTTAACTAACTAAAACTGAAAGTACTGACAAACCTATTTGGGTCTAATGATAACTCATTCACTCACACTAGTTCTATTGAACTAATGTTTTGAAAAATGATTTAGCGGTGAGGTAGAAAATGGTCAACAGGAAATAATTTTAAAGAATTTAAATAATAAAATGTGTCAATAACAACAATTAATACGGAAAAATATTCTATAAATAAAGTAAAAGTATGTTAAAAAAATGTTGCAATAGCTTTTAATTAATTTTAAAATACTTTTGGATATAAAAATCACATGATCAAAGCGGCATTCTTGTTTTTATTTAAAATTCGCAATTCATAAACATCTCGCTCATATCTAATTATAATTAAGTTTACTGTTTATACATGCTCATACAGAGATAGCGCTTTGTTTTTATACTATCATTCATTGAATGCGTGTTTACGATGTCTTGAATAAGTTAGTTAAATTTTGTCGCCACTGATAAACGTAGGATGTTGATCGACAACAATATTTACAGTACAGTTTGTTGCGTAGTGTATTGTAATTTACCCATTAAGCTTACTTTCAAAAGACAATCTCGTTACCCACGCGTGAACCGCATGTGACATGTGAAAGAGAGAATTGTTTGATGAATGTGTTCGTACTCGTAGGTGCGGTCATCGACGTAGAGGGTCTCAGTAGTAGTGGGGATCGAGGTCGGGCACGGAGTAGTGTGCGCGGGCCGCGGAATGCGTTGCGACTTGCGGTGGGGAATGCGCTCGGAGTACCGTTGTGGCGGAATGCGAGACCCACTTGCGGTCTACATGGACCAACTTCACTTATTTTAGTGACTCACGCGCCGCATAGATTGAATTCGTTGTTGTTCAACTCGTAGCGTCTATACTTCTTATTTAGACGAGGCATAAGATTCTTTGATTCAGGAATTCTAAAGAAATTGATTTTTTAATACTCCAACATTTAAGAATATCAGCATACACCAATATACGTCGATTTTTAGATCATTAACTTTAGGAAACATTAAATTATTGCAAAACAAGATGACTCGACGCTATATATATTTCGATATGACATTTGTTTGTCGACAGCTTGCGTAAGCCGTCGTACCCTAATTGCAATGTGATTTGTCTATCCTGGTGATCTAAATAGATACACTGTGTTTTTATTACGCCTCCGTAAGCAAACGAACAAAAAACTTGGGCCGCAAACTTTAGAAATTGGATCATCGAACTGTTGGTGAGGCCAATGAACGTGGCGGCGTTTCGAATACATCAGACGTTTAGTTGTAAACTCAACTCTTAACGTGGTGGTGTGTCTTTTTGCACAAATTTCGGTATTGCAAAATTGTTATTATCGGATTTATTTATCGTTAAAAGGAAAATGTATAGTGATATCGTGGCGACAGGTGTGTTAGTTAAATGGTAAACGTGAAATAAAAACTTCTTGTCACTATGTTTTTTTATCGCTCGTTGTCTTCTGTCATTATATAACAACAACTTTTTTTTCTCTTTATTATACACTGAGGACGTACCATGAAAACAAAAAAGTATTTACGTACTTTAAATCCTATTTTTTATTTGAATTCTTGTAATGTGTCAAATTTCCGTCAAGAATTTATCTGTTGTTCGCTTTTATGGTAGCAATAATTTTTCTTTCGTTGTTACAGCCAAACGGCAAGACCACAACTGAAGTACGGGCACCAATAGCGACGTCAGAGTCTACAGCCGAATCACCAGTAAAAATGCAGGCATCTCAAGCAGCAGCCGCGCCTGTTCCTACACCGACGTCGACACATTCGTCAAGTCAATCTTACCGACACACAAAACGCACCGCTAAAGATTATATATTTGGAAAGTTGATCGGTGACGGTTGTTATAGCACAGTATTTTTGGCTAAAGATATTCACACTGGCAAAGAATATGCAAGTAAGTATCTATAATATTACATTTAGCTTCGAGATAACATACAAGTGTGTGTTTATTAGCGACTCTTGTGGTAATACATACAATAATAAATTGTTTTTTTTTTTTTTTCAGTTAAAGTATGTGAGAAGAGTCATATCGTGCGCCATCAAAAAGTACAGTATATAAAACGTGAAAAAGATGCTCTTAACATGCTTTTTAATGTCCCGCATGGGTTTGTAAAACTTTACTGCACATTTCAAGATGAAGAGCGACTGTATTTCGTGCTGTCTTATGCTAAGAATGGAGAATTATTACATTATATTAACAAAGTAGGCTCCTTTGAACTAAATGTAGCGAAATATTATGCTGCTGAGTTATTATTAGCTTTAGAAAAAAATGCACGCTAAAGGAATAATCCACCGTGACCTTAAACCGAAAATATATTACTAGATGAAAATATGCATTTACAAATTGCCGATTTCGGGACAGTTAAAATTCTAGAGCCTGAAAAAATTAGATCTTCTACACCAACCGTGACTGAAGACCAAGATTCATCATCAAACGTAAGATCTAGAAAAATTAGTTTGTTGGAACGGCACAATACGTCAGCCCGGATCTATTACAAAATCGTGTAGACACGCGTGCCTCAGATTTGTGGGCTTTGGGCTGCATTATTTATCAAATGATATCTGGTTTACCCCCTTTTCGGGCGTCAACAGAATTTCTCACCTTTCAAAAAATTCTCAAAATGGAATATGAATTTCCGGAAGGCTTCCCTGCTGATGCTAAGGATTTAGTTGAAAAGCTTTTAGTTTTAGACCATACTAAGAGGCTCGGATCAAATGACAAGGGTGATACATATGAAAGTATCCGTCAGCATCCATTCTTCGAAGGAATCGATTGGGAAAATATTTGGGAACAAACACCACCTAAAATAAGCCCTTATTTACCCGGAGGATCCTTTGAAGAAGAATACACAGTACCTGATCACTTAGAACCAGGACTAGGCGGTAGACAAATACTACGCTTATGGGAATTCGATTTATCTACGTCGAGAGGTAAGGAATTTGACTTTTACATATTTTAAAATTCAAGTAATAAACATCCTACATTATTAACTTTTGTCATATATTCAACGTAAAATAATCTTTAAAAGAGTAAACTAATTCGATGTAGGTACGATGTTTAAATACTGAACAAGACTTGCAGTTCATTGAAGCGACGAGTAAGAGGATCGTTCATGACCTAAATTCTTTGCAAAATGCTCATGTTTATAAATGAATCGGGCCTGATAATAGCAATATGGTTTTCCGTTTCCACTAATGGTCAAATTCCCGCCCACATTGATTTCATTGATAGTTAGTGACTGCAACAGAAATAAACATTATTCATATATAGGTATATGACGTTTTAATAAGTTGTAAGATATCATAATACAATCTGTGTAGATTGTATACAGATTGACGCGTCACCGCCAGCCAGCATTGTTGGGTCTAAACGGACATCCTTATGTTCTCGATTTACGTTTGTACTGTGTAGGCATGATGTCATTTCCCGCACAACAGCCCTGCATTCTCCGTTGCGAGTTGCGACATTATTGAATGACTCGTCACGGGCCTGCTTTATTAATGATCTTAATAAACAGCTGAGATCGCGTTCTGTTACATGTGTAGACAATGACTAAATGGGAAAATATTTTTGCCATTCTTTAATAATCAATCTTTCTCGTACATAGTGTTTGTAAGAATAAATTTAAACACTATTAATGGATAATTCATTTTTTATTACAGGAATTCTAAACATCAGTCCCGAAGAAAAGCGGCGTCGTCTCGAAGTTCAGTCCCGTGAAAACAGATGGCATCAATTCGTGGACGGAGAACTCATATTGAAACAAGGACTTGTAGAAAAACGAAAAGGGGTTGTTCGCGAGACGCCGCATGTTGCTGTTGACGACAGGCCCGCGGCTCTTCTATGTGGACCCCGTGAACATGGTGCTCAAGGGAGAGATACCTTGGTCACCAGAGTTGCGTGTCGAAGCAAAGAACTTTAGAATATTTTAGTGTACACGGTAAGAATTACTATACTTTATTTATATTCTGTTATTTGTCGTTTTCTCTTTTTTTTCTGTGATGTGATTCATTTAAAAACAAGATACAACTTATAATTCACTCCCACTCGGGGATGATTATTTAAATTTTTTCACTTATCACTCAATGTTCCGAAAATTGTGCGGAAAGTTTGAAACGGAATATCTTAAGATTAAGCGCCTTGCAGGATCTAGCTTGAAGCTAAGAATAGTTTTGAATATAACGTAAGATGTTAATGATATAATTCCTGTTGCAGCCAAATCGTACATACTACCTGGAGGACCCGCAGTCGTACGCGCTGGAGTGGACGCGCGTGATCGACGAGGTGCGCATCGGCACGTACGGGCGGGACACGACCTAGGCGGCCCGCGCCCCGCTCCGCTCTAGGGTATAACTAGGCTTCATTTCAAGCACGAAACACGAAATCATCCGGAGATACCTCTCACGACGAAGACTCGTGTCCTCAGTTACGAACAATCCTTTAAGTTTGCGACCACGTTCAGGCCGCGCGGGCACGTCCCCGACGCGTTCACAGGTCGGTGCGCCGTATGACTGATTCCTACTAGTATGTCCCAACTGTCTTAAATTATTGCTCTAATTTAAGTTTATTTAATTGTGGATATCGGCGGTAATATATATGTAAATATTTGTCGTAATTTATTATCGAAATCATTAGGTGTAATGTGACTTGTGTATATTTGGGGCCGTCAACTTAAACGCCGGCCTCGTAAGAATGGACTTGTTATTCGCCACCCGCGTGTTCACGAAGCCCATTCCGGTTGGTAACTAGGCAATTTGTAGCTAAATTAATAATTATTTATTTTATTTTAATTATTTTGCCAACGGAATGCGACTATTGTACAGATTATAAAAAACAGTAGACAAATATAGAAAGAATCGTTTCCACCCTTGCTACAGTGTCGATGAGTGAGCGAGTTGATATAACTGTAAAATTTGTTTGCGAGTCATTGTAGATAGAGTGGAAACATTCTTTGTATAAGAAGGATAGCTTCTTAATTTAGGAAGGGATGTACGCGGACGAATGCGAGGTCCGCTCGTCCTGCTCCACCTCATCGACTGCGAAGTCGTTGAGTTAGTGCTTACAATACACGTGCGTTACATGCACGCTGCACTATAATCCTAACTTAGTTAAAGTATACGGATACTATCGCCGAAGGTGATAGCGACAATGTATGAAATGATCGGGCTATCATCCCGACGTTTCTTAACAACTGATTTCCTACATTCGGTTTATTTTCAGAAAAAAAGTTTTTTTTTTATAAAACAAGTTTGAGTTTTGTTGTTTGTGTTTGTTATTGTAAAAATTGTGATCAAATTGCTAGAAAATTCAATGTCATGGCTCTTTCTTGGTACTTTTGTTATTTTGTTGTTGTTTTTTTTTTATGAAATCAGTTAAATATTGTAACCTTTTAGCTTAATAGTTTTAAATGCCTAAAACTTGCCTGGAAGTATTTGTTTCAGATGGGCTTAATGTAATGGGGATTTAATCCAAGTCACTTAGAAAAATATAAAAATCTAGGAAAATATGAGTTTCCATCTATTAAATTCAGTTATTTCAGATTGTTTGATTGGCTTTGGACTGTATTCAACATAAAATGGAACTACTCCATGACATTGTTACTAATAAACTGTCTGCATTTAAAATTAAATAACTGTTAACTATACTAGTTATATTTTAAAAAAACATTTGTATTGCGTAAATTCCATAAAGTAAATAAGAAATTGAAAATAAATTGAAGTTGATTTTTTAAGAATTTTGCTTTTTTTATATATTCCTCTTTCCTACCTTAACCATTGTATTTACTTACCTATTCATATTATAAGAAATAAAAAATATAAAAGTAGGCTGTCGTGGCCCAGGGGCACAAGGTTGACTGTAACACGACGATTGTGGGTTCGATCCCCACTCCACACACAATGCTTCCAAAATTAGGCGGAAAATGCGGAATGCAGTGTATTAACACTAGATTCCATCTGTCTACCCTGATTTGTGTGGGATACTGCGTGAAGCTGTTTTTTTTTAAGTAAAAACATGGTTATACATTTAACTGAAACGAATGATTGATAAGAAAGAATATTCGCAGTAATTCGAATTTTGATATTTCGTTCCGTTCACAAATTAATAATGTTAATTAACACTTAGGTAATATTAATGTCTCTCGATAATTAATTACTAGCTTTTTAAGAATAAATTGAAAAAGTTAAATTCGGTTTTTTTATGGCTTGATTTTGCAATGACGCTAAAAATAATTTGCCAGTATCACGAAAAACACCAATAGATGAAGAAGCAAATTTTGTAAAATATTAGGAACTGATGAACAAATGATAGACTGATCTTGTTCAAAGTTCAAACACTTAAACAAACTAAAAAGTTGAAATTTGAATGTATACTTTTATTGAGTATGAAAATTTAAATTTGAAACGTAAAAATTAAACACTTTTAAAGCTATTGTTATAAATAGGAGTGTGCACAACAGCTCACTTTTGTGAACGAGAACAAACGATATGTTCAGTTTAAAGAACATGTTCAGTTTTACGTTCAGTTCTCTTTATATGTTCAGTATTGCGGGCGTCGTGGCGCGGGGGAGGGGGGCTACAAGCGTGTACAAAATATCATTAGAATACAAACGTATATTTCGCCGGCAAAAATGTGGCTGTGATAGCTTGAGTGGTAAGTCGGTCGAATCCTTAACTAGAAGACCTTAGTTCGAGTCCGGATGTTATCAGTCTATTTTTTGTTTTTTTTTAATATATAATTTATATCTAAATATAAATTTCAAAAGACAATTAAAAAAGATCGATCGTCTATTATCCGCGTACTATTTATTAAAAGTAAAGAAGGTCAATTAAGGCATTCATAATAATAATATAAAATCTTTATTTCTAGAATAAAACTCCAATTAAAGTTAAATTACAATTAACAATTAATATAGACTACCAATAAAATGGACACACATATACATAGCTGTGGATTCGATCCCCATTCGAGGGAATGAATTGTTATTTATTAATATTTTTATTTTATACGCAATGTCTTAAAAAATTTGGAGCGTCTTAACACTAGGTTCCCTCTGCCTACCCTGCTGTACGTGGGTTAGAGCGTGAAGCTTATTATTATCAACATATACACAGAGGTAATTTAATGTTCCGCAATATTGAAGTACTTCCACATTTGCCCTCTTCGTGGCATTTTTAAGAAAAGAAATATAAGTCTAAACTTATTAAATCTAAAATAAGATTACACTAACGTAAAACTAACACTTATTTACACTTTCGTAATTAAATATAAGCAAATAAAAGCAAAAGAAAGCGAAAAAAAAGAACAAAACTTCTAGCGTCCTTCTAATTAATACATATAATACGTCATTAACCATTAAAAGTGTACAATACGTCATTAACCATTAAAATCCATAATAACACTTAAATTATTTTTTTCCCAAATACTCAAATACTAATAAGAAAAAAAAAATTGCTTCACGCTGTATCCCGCACACAGCAGGGTAGGCAGAGGGAACCTAGTGTTAAGACACTCCGTTCCCCACTTTCTGCCGAATTCTGGAGGCATTGCGTGTTGAGTGGCAGAACTCAACGTCGCGCTTAACCTCGACACCAGAGCAAAGAAATGGAAATATAAATTTAAGTAAATATTTCATCTCCTCGAGTGAGGATCGAACCCACAACCAGTCGGTTTTGCAGTCACACATCGTGCCGCTGCGCCACGACCGGCCTCTATCCTAATAAGAATTTTGAAATTATCATAAAAAAATCTAACGTTTAAGTGTAATAAATGTAAGTACTCATTAGTATTATAGTTCTTATCAAATGGTATTAGAGCATAATTTAGAATGTGAAAAATATTCACCAATTACTACTTACTATCCTCGCTACCAAAGGATTCCAATTTTCAAATTCGAGATTAAGAGTGCGTGTGAGCGAGATGTCGCTATACCTCTCTCTTGTGACGCGAATGATCGCCGTCGGACGGAGCGATCGTTTAAAGAGTCAATGAAAATGAACGCGACAAAAAATGAACGCAAAGTTGTTCTGAAATTTAACGGATCAAATATTCTTTTTAGAGATCGGTTCTTTTGTTCAGTTATATAATAAAACGAACACCTCTAGTTATAAACTGTCAACTGTCATCAATAATTGGCTCTTGATAATTAAAATAGATAGAGTGATGTTCGTATTTTTCAATATATATTATGATAATTTAATTTGGTTTCAAAATTCAACTCCCATAATATATGTATAATTTTATAACATACATAAATAATATTCGAGCGATAACGATATAATTTTAATTTATTAAAGCGATAATAAATTTGCAAATAACAAATAAGTTACCTCAAATCGAAATTGTAAAGGTAATATCATTTATCCGTCATATTATATATAATGAGTTGAGTTAATTAATTAGAGTTGCATCCTGTGACTACTTCCTGTGGGGATATCTCAAAGCCAAGGTCTTTCAACATCGCCCTCAAAAAATGGAAGCTCTTAAATAAGCGATAAGAAACAAGGTTGCTGTCATTCCACCCGAGATGATAGGCAAGGTAATGGAAAATTTCCGAAAGAGGCTTACAGAGTGCATTAACAATGGAGGCCGACATTTGAGTAAAATATTGTTCAACTATTCGTTAATGTAATATGTTAATGTAAATGGCATTCTTTGCACTATATTTCAATAAAAAATATTTGAATTTATTGTTTTGAATTTATTTATTTCCAAAAGACGGGAGATCTATGTGCCGCACCCTGTACTTCTTTTTTATATTTGGTTCACAATTTATAATGATACTTAAATACTCAAATATAGTATTGTAAGCGTATCCGATGTTAGACAAAGACAAGGAATTAATAACTTGGAAGTGTAAATATTGGATTCTTTGAAAAATCATATAATCATATACCTTTTTTTGAGATAGAGAAATAAATATTTAAATTATATAATGATAATTTTGTTACAATAACTTTTGTAATCTTTCTGATAGTAGCAAATTTCAAGCTCATAGTATTTTTGGACTTTTCTAGCAAAGATTATATAGGTGACTTATAACCTCTTCATTTGAAATAATGGGTTTACCCTCCAAAAACTGTTGTAATGACCGGAACAAGTAATAATATGAAGGCGCCAAATCTGGAGATTGTGGTGGGTATGGCAATGTATCATTCAATCTGTAAAGGATTTTGGTGACTGATCTAACTTGTTTGAGGTCTCGCATTATCTTGCTGGAAAACTACACCTTTTTGTATTGATTAATTCTGGTCTTTTTTCTTAAAGTGCTTCATTCAGATAGTACCATTAATAACAGTAGACTTCAGAATTAATTGTTGTTAACAGTTACAATGTTAAATTAAGGCTTTTCGAGTATATAGTCATATAGTATACGGTTGAATTCGATAAATTTAACTTCTCACCAATTTCACTTGTTATTATTTACCGGTTTACATCAATTAATAATAAATCATCTTTATCGTGTTTTTACATATTAATGTATTTTAAATAAATATTAAGAACGTTTGATAAAATCGACTCGATTATACGATTGATAGTTAATACTCGGTTAAGTGATCAAGTGTCAAGTCGATTAGAATTTTGACTATAGTCTATATTTTTCGTCTGTAGTCTAGGTGTTCGATGTTAGAGATATATGGATATTGACATCGATAACAATCAAAGGAAAAATTATTCCAGTTCCGGAAAACTATTTAGAGTTGTTTTCATCAGATAAGTCATTAAAATGTTATTTTTTTGCCGTTTATACTTCGACAAAGATCATTATTTCTGTAATTACTAATCCTACAATAATGCTTGAAGTTTAATAATTGTCTACTACGCTACATTAGTGCTTGAAATCGATTAGGAGTACTAAATTGACGCACTAGATGTACCGATATTTTGTGATGGATCGAAGACATGCCAAGACATCGATGTTTTCTTGGTAAGTTAAATAATGTATAACATCACTAAATATTGATCTCATTCAATCATTCATCTGTCATCTGTCATCTCTAGTCCATTCTAACCTCTATAACTGATATAATGCTATAAAATATTAGTTTTTACTCATAGTTAAACTTATAAGTAATTGTTCATTATTTATATTTAAATTACAAGATTAATTATACTTTGATACATAAACTAATATGACAACGCAAGTAATAAAATATGTGGGAAGAACGACAAATTTTAAGGGCAAAACACTATGGGAAATTGTTGGAAGTCTTAAAAATTATGGTGTGGGCAGGATCATTGCTCGATCTGTATTTGAACGCTATCCGGAGCCTAGTTTTATGAAGATTGTGAAAGTAGAAACTTGCCCAGATGAGGTCAGTTACATTTATATACTTTTATATTTTCAAATTTTGTACATTTATTCGTCATAATATTAGGAAGTTAAAACATATTTGTATATTTATTTTCATAAAATGCATACTGAACTAATCAATATTTCTTTCTTCCTTCCTTCCTTCATATTTTTATATTGTTTTTATAAATAAACGTCTAATGTCACTAAGTAAAAAAAAATACTAATTGTTTTATTTCCTCATTTGATTATATGTATGAGTAATAAGATTTGAAGCATGGTGCTGTGCTTGTTTGCTTTCATGCATTCTGTACTATGTACATGTTCAACTAATATTATTTTACTAATATAATTAGGACAGAGTAACAAAATATTAAAATATATAAGTTTGTTATAACTATGAACATTTTAACTTTAATTCACTCTTCATATTATGGATCCAATCTTAAGTAAGTTTTGAGATTAATTATATTTTTAGTTTACTAGTGAGAATGTAATTAAGCATTTTTTTTAAGTTAAGATAATTAATATTCTATTAATTCATTATATATAATATACAGGGTGGAAGAGGCAGCGCTCCTTTTACGGAAACAGCATATATGGTAAAATATTTCAAACCTATACCTAAAGAAATTAATCAAGATGCATCAACAGTTTGGGCGTAGGATTTTTTTTTTCATTTCACGATTTTTATCCATACCTGTATTTCGTGTGACGCGATTAGATATAGATCCCAATAACATAAACACTTACTACTACAAAAATACTACTAAAGGTTAAACAATTTTGAACTTTATCGCCAATACGATACGACTCGATTTCGGAATGAGCCGTGTGCGGCGGTGTTCCTTTGATAGGTTTATGTGTGCGTGCGTCGTCCTTACAAATGGCGTTTTATTTTAAATTGACAATTTTATTATTTATTTTGTTTCAAAAAATAACTTTTTCATTTTTGGAAATTATTTTTTTTCTGATTTATAATAGACTTTTATAGAGTAGTTGAAACTGTGGTTTCATTTAAAGTGGTGCTTACACTTCCACTCTGTATATTCAGTTGTGGCGCAGTGGCACGAAGTGTGGCTGTAAAATCGACTGGTTGTGGGTACGATCCTAGATTAAATATTTACCTAAATTTATATTTCTATTTCTTCGCTCTGGTGTAGAGGCTAAGCGCGGCATTGAGTTCCGCCACTCAACGTGCATGCCTCCAGAATTCGAGAGAAAGTGGGGAACAGAGTGTCTTAACACTAGGTTCCCCCTGCCTTATATTATTTAATATTTATATTTCTTCGCTTTGGTAACAAGGCAAAGCGTGGTGTTGACCTCCACCATTGAACAAATAGAGATATCATCTGCCTACCCTGCTATGCGATAAAAGCGTCAAGCTGGTTTTTTCCTTTTTTATGTAGGAACTTAACAAATAACTCAATAACCAATGCCTGAAGAATTCATAGCAAACTGAAGGATGGAAGTGTCTTAATGGGGGACCGATAGTTTTAACATTAGGTTCCCAGGTTAACTCTGCCGACCCTGCTATACGCAGAATATAGCATGAAGCTAAAAAAATAACTTAAAAACTAAAATCTAAACTGGTCATTACTTTATATTTCAGGAACGAAGAAGAGTAAGAGTTTGGGTTGAGAAAACATTTAGGGGTAGGAAGTTACCTAATTTAACCGAAATTTACAGAACATCCTATAAACCTGATTATAAACTTATTCCTAAAGATGAGGAAATTAAACTATTTGAAGCAGTTAAAGCATTAGAGAATAATCCTGAAGAAACTCTACCAAATAGTATTGAAATGCCACCATTAATGCAACGATTAATTGCAAAAGATTATAAGAAAAAAGGAAATGAGGTAATTTAGCCAAATTACATTATAAGTTAATAAGAAACTTTCTAATCAATAAAAATCTTAAAATCAATTATCTTACTCTTGTAACAAGACAGCACAGCATTTAGTTCTGACATACATGCAGTGTCAAAGATTTAAGTAGAAAGTTTGCAATGGAGTGCCATAACAATATAGTCTATTCATTTTGGCATGAGGCAAAATGTAAACAAAGAAATACTGTTTCTGAAAATTTTATGTAACTTTTTAATATATTTTTTAAAATTTGGTCCAGGTTTACTCATAAATAAAATATAAAAAAAATAATATAACAAATAGAAAAAAATCAGAATACAACTATATACTTAACAAAACAAGAAACCTAATAAAAACAAAAAACTAACAACAGAATCACAACAACAGTCTTATGAATAGGTTGACCAATAGTAAAAATGGTTTAATGTAAAATTTCCGCAAAATTTCAATCCCAAAAATCATTTTATTGATTTCTACTAATTTATATCATAATTATATTAACTAACAACTTCATCACATTGTGTAGTGCATATTAAATTGAAAATAAGGAACATATAACATTATGATTGTTGCCTTAATTTTAATTTAGTAGAATAAAAATAAATTGTATTCAATTCATTCAAATCATTCATCTTACTATTCAAGTTATGCAAAATAATCAAGATGTTGTATTGAATCACAAACATGTATAGTGTCTTTATAATTTTATTTGACAAAAAATATGTTTTTTTCTGTCTTAACTCGAAATGTACTAAGATAAAAACAGTAAATTATAATAAGTAAAATTTTACATAATTTTAGTAGTAATCCTGTCATATAGTATATATAATCTTTTCATATGAAGAATATTACCACTAATATTGTTACCAATTTGTGCTATAAAACAAAGTATATAGATACATCTTAACATATTCACACTTCATTCCGCATATAGCAGGGTAGTCTGAGAGAACCTAATATAAGATACTTTGTCTACAGTGGCCTTGCTTTGTTTGTCCAGAGCAGGAAAATAAAAAATATTCATTCCCCTAAATTGGACCGAGCCACCAAGCATGCTGACAATCAGACGTTTAAGCTCATTTTGTAATCTTTATAATTAACATTGAACATTGAGGCCAGTCCCAGCACAGGGGCACAGAGTATGACTGTAAATTCGACTGATTGTGAGTTCGATCCCCACTTGAGGAGATAAATATTTATTTAGAAAACGTATAAAAATTTTAACGTAGCGGGACTCGAACCCGCGCCTCCTGGAAACCAATCAGGCGCTCTGATCACTAAGCCATACGTTCTCATCAACGTACGACGAAATTTTTATACGCTTATTTATGTTGTTAGCATCTCTGTGAGATTTTTACAAACTTCCGCTACCCAAAGATAATTACTAAAAATTTTCGTCTGGCAAGAGAGAATGCTTTTTATTAAATATTTTTTAAAGTTTTTTAAATAAGTATTTTTCTTTCCTAAGTCTGCAATAACACTTTAGAAATGCAAGGAAAATAAGACAAAATATTTACTTACATTTATATTTTCATTTCTTCGTTCTGGTGTTGAGGTAAAGCGCGGCTGTTCCGCCACTTAACACGCAATGCCTCCAGAACTCGGCGGAAAGTGGGGAACGGTGTGTCTTAATACTAGGTTCCCTCTGCCTACGTCGTCTACCTTGAAATTGATGATTTAATTTTTATTTATTTTAACATATGATTAAATTACATTTCAGGACATGAAAAAATTCGTCCTGCCGATTACCTACAACCACACCCCAAATAGAGCGAAAAGAATTGCTCAAGATGGCGAAAAACCCACAATTCAATTTACAATGGGTCTCGGAAAACCAATAAGTCCCTCACTTTATGAAGGAGTTGATTTACAATAATCAAAACTCATTTATAATATAGATATGTATATGGATTATATTAGACACAAGTAATTAGTTATTTTTAAATAAAACACTGTTAAGTTAGAAGGTAGTTTATTTCATAAATATCATTTATTTATACCATGTTGCGAAGCAAATTTTTTTGCTAGCAGAGGATTTGAATCCATTTCTGGATGTGATTTTTCTATGTCAAGTTTCTGAAAACAGAAGTAATATGGTATTTTTGTTAAAAATATCTCGTACAAAAGTATTAGAGAAAGAGGCTGAAAAACTTATGAATAATATTTTATTATACAATTTCTGTTTATTTAGAAATTTTGAGTAACATTTTAATTAAAGGGCTACAATATCATTAAGATATAAACATCTTCCTCAATTAGACTGACTAGTTAAGTTATTAATTGACTAATTCTAGATCTTGGTACTTTAGATAGGTAGACACTTTAAAATGCATAAATATAAATGATGAATGAAATATAAAAACGAAAGGATTTGACAATATGTACGTAAGTAAAAAAAACCTCAATCATAGTATAAGCTCATTCTTGGGTTTCTTTCTATCTTTAAATACTGGGGATTTTTTTTTGGTGGAACAAAGAATGAAATGTGAAGGACAGTGAAAAAGAGATTACAAATTATAACGACTTTAGATAATATTTTTTAGCTTCACAATGTGTCCCACCGATAGCAGAGTAGGCAGAGGGAACCTAGTGTGAACACGTCCCGTTTCCTACACACCGTCTAATTTTCGAGACATTGTATACATTCAATGTAGCTGTTCACGCTGGTGAAAGACAATCATTGATATTTATACTTTTAACATACTTTAAACTAATAAATTAATGATAAATGATTACCTTCCAAAATTCACGCATTTCTTGCACTTCCTCTTCACGCTGCACGAAATACTGTCTTACAGATTTTTGTATCAATGTAGCTGCATATTCCTCTGGCCATAACCAAGATTTGGGGTAATAGGGGCGAGGACTAAAAGGTTATATGTGTTTACTACATAATTAATTTGCAAGCACAATATGTTAATCAAAGATATTGGGCATTAAGATCAATTGAATCAAAACAATCATTCGGACGGTAAAAAATAATTATCATTCAGTTTCACGCTGTATCCCGCACATAGCAGAGTAGACAGAGGGAATCTAGTGTTAACACACTCCGTTTCCATGCACTGTCGAATTTTTGAGATATTGTGTGTGTGTAGTGGCGGAACCCATCGCCGCGTTTTGCCTTGTTACCAGAGCGAGGAAGTGAAAATATCAATAAATAACAGTCACATGCTTGTGCTGCTGCGCCACGACGGCCACTAATGATATTGATAGTCATTATTAAAATATCTCTAGATTAAGATTAAATCTAAGATATTAAGAATAGTAGCTAGACACCAAAGTAAGCATAATATGAACAGGCTGGTCACGTAAAATAATGAAAGTAATATATACATATATCTTAGTACCTAAACAGTTGGAAGGACTCTTATAGCGATGGCCTATTTACATTTTTTTATTTTGTTAATCCATATGTGTATATACGTAGTGACTTAATCTTTGGATATGTATAAATGTATAGTTTTTTAGTAAAAAAATAATATGGATAAGCAATAAACACCTGAGAGTGCAACTTTTATCATTGAAATGGAAAATTTCCACTGGATATCAATTCCACCACCGCGTGTAAAGGAACACCCTATTTACCTTATTGCGTAAATAATGACAGCGTGACGCTGATTTGATTAGATTTTTTGAAAGTTTGTGGGGATCGATGTTTGTTCCATTATCATAAACAACACACAAACTACTGAACGGATTTAGATGTATCTTAGCAGTAATATTGCTTGTACACAAGAATAACACATAGGCTACAATTTACGTAAGCTCTTATTTTGTATAATTATGCTATATGTTATATAATATAACATATAGCAAAATTTATGTATAAATATGTAAGTTTAAGTTAGCGAAGCCGCGTTGAAAAAAGATATAAACTAAAATGCAACGTTAAATTTTATTTTTTACATTTTTTGCAAATAAATTAGTATATTATAAGAAAAAAGTGAATATTCAATATTTTTCTTACTATTTCTTAAGGCGCTCGCGCACCCAGGGCATATTAAATAAATGTAAATTGTTCAATTTACGATCTGGATGCCGAGGGTTGTTGTTCCATAGCAGCTGTAATTAATTATTTAAGATAAGTGTATAAGATATTGAGGCCATCGTGGTGCAGCGTGACAGCTTCTGACTACAAACGCGACGTTTTTTGGTTCGATTCCCACTAGGAGAAATATATTATTTTTATTTAAAGTGAGGCGTTGGCTTCTTAACAAGAGACGTTTCGGAAATTAGATGGAAAGTGGGGAATGGCGTATTTTAACACTATGCTCACCCTGTTTTCCCTGTTATATGATTGATACAGCGTGAAGTAAAAAAAAGTACAAAAGAAATAAATTTAAAAATGTATACATTTGGAAACTTAAACATTTAGATAAATGTTGACTACTTGATATTGTTATTTCACTTGTGAGTACACTAAATAAATAAATAACTATAGTAGAAATTATTTTATTGGAAAATAATAAAAACACATCCATTAATATAATATTTTAGAGGAGCTCTTACAAAATATTTTACAATAGATAAATATGTTGTTTGGTATTTCTACCAAAAAAATTCTAAAGTCGAATAACTAAAGAGAAAACAAAGCTAACCTCTGCCATATAATCAATGCCGTTGAAAAAACATCTCTGAATTTTCAACACGTCCCATATTTCGGCCTTTGTTAAAGTTTCTTCCAAAGCAGGTATCAAACACGGGAAGATTATGTTTTTCACGTAGTCGCATTCAGTCTCTGCGAATCCAAGATATTTTTTTATATATATATAATAATATTTATTAAACCTCATGTTCCGGAATTAATAAATTGTAGGAACTGTTTTATCTCTTAATTATAAATAAATAAAATAAAAATACATGATAAAATAAGTGGAACGCGGTCCAAGTAAACCTTAAGAGATATGAAAATAGCTAATTAGGAAAAGTGATTCAGTTTTACCGAAATTATTAAATACAAAAATATCTATCTAAAGGGTTAGGAAGCATTATTAAAAGAAGTTATTGCATATCTCATTTTATTTTTTTATTTACTTACTTCCTTTTACGTATTTCGAATGATGCTATTGGTCCTAATGGCCTCTAAAGTTTCACCGGATTTGAGAAGACCCAGCTAGAAGAGCCTTGACTTTGGCTTGTCTACCGTGGAAGGAATCGACAATTGAGAACATAGTGCCGCAATGGTTAGACTCGGACTGCGGCTTGCATACATCTGTATGAGTGGGGGACTTCGCTTCGCTTGGTCCTGGATGCCCTTTTGAATACTTACTTCACCAGTACCCTTATTTTTATTGGTACCATAGTAGTATGGCAATAGTCATAATAACCATGCAAAAGAAGTTGCGGGCGGCAACTAGTACATACTTTATATTTAATTTTATTGTATGTTTTATTTTACATCTATTAATTTGTATGTTAAAAATAATACTAACTGAGGAAAGGTGGTTTAGCCACCGGCTCCTTTTTATCTTCAGAATACTGTCCGATCTCGTTAAGTCTATTTTCACTCTCTTCAACAATTTGCAACCAATTCGCTTTATTTCGTTTGTTAAGTAATATAGGAAATTCTACCTCAGAGCAAGTAAGACTATCTGGCAGCGTGAAAGCAGTCAACGTATCGCTTATATCAGTCACGGCCGTTTTGATTTCTTTGGACTTTCCTTTACGATCGGTTCCTTTTCCAGCCATCCTTTTAATTTAATTGTGTAGTTTATTTGATTTATACTCAAATATAGATTTTCTGTTCATTCAGTTTACTTATTATTATGCATATTTAATCTCGCTATCGCATTTCTTAAGAGAAAAATAAAATGGCAACTGTCAAGACATTTTTTTTTAAAAAGTTCAAAACAGCCATGGCTTTTACATTATGAAAAAGTTAATTGTAATTATAAATCCTTTAATTTGTAAGATATAATTATTAAATTGGTGTCGTACCTTTAGCTCACTTTAAAATTATATAAAATTGATCGGTATATTAGATAATTTTTGATGACGGTAAAGTTAATTAGATAAGTTTAAAGTACGTCTTGTAATTTGAATTCAGAAGTTGATAATTCAAATAGAGTATTGGTACTAAAGTAGTACTAACCAGTTTAGCTGGAGTTTGTTCAAAAGATGTTGCAAACCTTAAAGTGAAAAATACGGAAACCATTACGTTTTCGTATTTTTCACTAAATTCAGGAGGCATTGCGTGTTGAGTGGTTGAACTCAACGTTGCGCTTTGCTAAAATTAAGGATGAAAGTGATATTATTCTAGAAGGTATGGTAGTAAACCTATAGTTTAGTGTCGATAACTTAAGTATTTCGTTACAGTTTTATATTTTCAACACTTACAAATAGTGTCTATCATTGGTGCATGTCGGTTAGAGATATCAGTACGAATGAGTATTATTTGTTACGTAACTTCTCTGCCAATTAAAATCTATTAATTCAGGAGAGAAAATTTGAATTTATATATACATATAAGTATATTTAAATATACTTATAAGTATATTATTTCTTATTTGAAATCTATTAATGCAGGAAATCTATTAATTTCTCTCCCGAATTAATAGATTTCAAATAATAAATAATTATAATACCATATGTGTAGATATCAATTATTTATTTAATTGTTTGTTAAATATCTCCCTTTAACCCGGCGTTCGTCGCTGCTGAGTAAAAAATAGCATAGAGGTAACCAAAACGTATATATCTATTTTTCTACATAGTTTAGAGACTTGCCGCTTTAGGTACCTTTCGGCTTAGAAACAAGAGACTACGTCCTTGGACACAGTGGACATGTAAAGTAAAAAGAAAAAACATGTAACGACTTTTTGATATATATTTTATTGTTTTATCATTTCAGTACTATGAATTTCTCAATTAGAGTTAGCACTGTAACAACAAGAAGATAGTCACATTGTAATTACACCAGAAAATGAGGATCTCGAGGAGAGCAGTATCCATGACAGTGATGCTGAGCAGAATGCGGATTACAACAACATTCCTGAGATTCCTCTGAATAAATTCAAATTCAAAATTCAAATTCAAATAACGTGTACAATTGAGAAAAGACTATGCAGGAAATGAGAATATTTTATGGACTTCTTAATATTTAATGCCTATGTTATTTATTATCAAACGTAATAATGAACACCTGGGAGGTTCGATTTGCCAACCAGGGACTGAGATTTAAAAGAATTGGTGAAATGCTTAGTTATTCCTTTAGGTTTACATTTCACGTTATTTATTTGGTACAGACCATAAAGACTAAAACAAAATTTATTTAGAGTTTACACAAAACAACCAAGATAATACGCTAAGTTCCTGATCACATCCATTCATATCTCAATGTGAAGATTTTGAATGGAGGAAAGATCGGAAAACTAAGACAGCTCGTGAAAAATGTTATAAGAAAATATGCCGAAAACATATAAGTCCTAATTTTAGCAGTTGTTGTCAAAAAGTGAAGGATAATTAAATCGTAAGACAAATACTGATGATTTTTTTAAGTGATTTTTTATCTTCATTTACCGGACTTTTTTCATCATAAAAGTTTTTAGTTTTTGCTAGTTTATAGCAGTATAGTGTCGTATTATATTATCTAATTTCAGTTTGCCTGTTTCCAAAACAAACATAATACTTATTTTAAACTTTTTAATAATATGAAGAATAAAGTGGACTTTTTGAATGTTTTATTATGAATTTTACTATTTATTTATAGATTATGGTATAAATAAATAGAAAACAATAAAAAAAAAAACATTTTAATACCCAGGTGTTTAATATAGGAAACTATGAATAGTGTACAAAGTTCCTAGTTTGTGTATGAATGTGCCTAGCGGCGAACCACGTGTTAGAGTAACTAAAATATTGTTTTCAAGCTATTAGTTTTTGTATCTATATATAACTATAGTGTTGAAGTCATTTTGAGAAAACGGTTTTTTTATAAATTGACAATTGAGATACCGTCAAGGGCTTTATATATGATTCAGGAGTTTGTTCTTAATACTTTGTAATAAAATAAAAATACAATATATTAAAAAATATTTTATTTTACAATAAACTGCACAGGCAATTACTTAAAATCTCTAGCCATTACCGACCAAAGAAAAATAATAAATTAAAGAATTAAATAAACATTCACATTCTAAGCATTTTTGAAACTTTTATCATAATATATGATATTGTAACCATAAAATCCTAACAATAGGAGAATCCCTAATAATTGGAGAATTTTCCAGTAATTTGTGAGATCCAGTCTAGATAGTGAGCAACTTTGACGTAGACTCCTGGAACGCCAGGTTGTCCACAACCAATGCCCCATGATACAACACCAACTAGTTGCCATGTGCCGCTGCGCTCACAAACTAGGGGGCCACCACCATCACCCTTGCAAGCATCTTTGCCTTCTTCTCCTCCAGCGCAAACAAAACCAGGGTTCAATTCATAGTTATAGCCTAATCTTGTGTGTCTTAGTTGCTGTTGGCATTGACCGTGACCTAATATCGGTACATCGACTTCCTTCAAGATGTTTTGGTATTTTCCGTTAGATCCGAATGCGTCCTTACCCCAACCTGTTGTCCAGCACCTCTGTCCAGCGTAGTCAGTATATTTGTCTGGGAGACAAGCAGGACTAATGTGAGGATATTTAGTCCATTCTACAGGATGATCCAATTTTAAAATTGCGAGGTCGTTGTCCAATGTTCCAGCGTAATATTGTGGATGCACATGTACTGAGATAACGTCTCTTTCGATATAAGGGTAAAATTCAACATCATGATTGACATCCCATTCGCCCAATCTTACTCTTAGCTCGAAGCTTTTGTATCTGCAAAAAAAAAAAAATAGGTCATTTTACTCTGTACAAAACAGTATATTGCTTAAAATGTTTATAAGTAGTGTGTATATTAATGTCAATATTATAGGTCGTTTTTGATAAATGAGTACTTACGACTTAATGCAATGAGCTGCAGTCATGATGTGAAGGCCGTCGATAAGTGTTCCTCCGCATGCGTAAACCGACTCTTTAGGATCTTTCTTCAATATAGCTGCCTGCCATGGATATTCACCGAATTCACTATCTCCGTCTATATACGAAGGAGTCTTGATCCTGCCATTGATACCTTGTGAGTGCCTAATTCCACATTGTCCACGATTAGATGCCTGGGGTTGAAGAGGTCGTCGGCAACACACTTGATTTTGTTGGCACTGAGGAATTTGTTGTTGAGGTCCGAAGTAGCCTTGACGCTAAGAGAACAAATAATAAATAATTTAATTTATAAATTAATAACGAGACAGATCTGTAACTAAACAAAAGGTGTTAGTCGAATTCATTCTGAAATATCTATTATTACCTCTTGACTTTCACTTTTTGATATTTCTACGGGAATTTCCCTTTTTTTTCTGTTTTCAGGAAATCGTATTGCTTGATTTTCCCGGTTTACCCCAGAATTAGAAGGAACGTTAAGGGATCGTGAATACGCGTATCGGGTGGCATAGGCGAGGCCCTTATTATTTACACTATCATTTAGAGATCTTTCGAAACCAAAATTATTGTATGAATTGTATTGAAGAGTATCATCGTAATTATTGTTATCTTCGTCATAATAGTCTTCGTTACCTATAGTTGCTCCTAGTGCATTGTATTGATTATGATGGTTATACGGGTATTGTGGTGAGTATGTGGGTGGCCTATGTATTCCGTATCCCTCATGGTAATCTACAGGAGCATGACTAATAGGTAAATGACCAATGCCGGGATAGGGTGGAGGATGATGACCCACAGGAGGAACGATGGGACGATATGGATGGGAAGGATATGGTTGATGGGGATAATTGTTATATGAATATGGATTATAGTGATGGTGGTGCTCATGTTTGTTTAAAAGGTATTGTTTTTTTTCATGAAATAGATGACCTAATTTATTGACAACATGTTCGTTAGGGGTCACATGTAAATTAACAAATGGCTTGACAATTTTTTCACCATAGTCGTTTTTGGTGACTTGGACGGCTAGTAATGGATTTACAGAAACAAGACCTAAGTTAAGACCACCTCCATTTAAAGCAGGGCCGTAAGGATTGTGTAAAGGATTCGAATTATAGGGATTTATAGGATAACCAGAGGAAGGCTGGGGCAACCCAAAAGAAACACCAAACGTGGGCTGCACTTGTTTGTTGTTATTATCGCCATTGCCGCCGTATCCAGTCAACCCAAGGAGGCGCTGCAGTAATATACAATTTTTTTATAAAAATGTATTTTTAAAATGATTTTGTTCATGTAGTGTTAGAATGAAGTCCAGTGCCCATTGTTTAGTTTTTCTTTTGGTAATAGGTATGTATATTTATTTTTATATGATATACATACAACATAATTATGTTTTATTAGGTCAAATTAAAAAAATACCTCAGTCGTGTTTTAGATAAATTAATGTACGAAAAGGAAACGTTTATGCATGTTAGGAATATTGTGAAATATGATTTGTTGTGTTAGTTTCTTAATTGCTTAATAATTTTAACTTACCGGTTCAATTTCTTTAGCAGCGTGCTTTTCTTTAACTTCATTGACATCCCTTTTACTGATGTTTTTCGTGTCTGTAGTATTTTCATTATTAGCTGTTTTATTCAGACCATCTAATTGTTCTTCTGTTAGTGCTAAAATTTCTCCACCTTTGTTACGAGGGTCTATTGGTAAATATAAATCGTCTCTGCGCCCAATAATTTCTTGACTTGGACATTGATCGTAGTTAACACAGACACATTCAAATCCTTGAGCCTTAGCATCATGATAGTTCTGTTGATATTTATTATTATTTTGTCCAAATGACGCCGGGCCTTTATTATACAAATTGTTGCTAGCTCCTACATGAAGTTCTTTCTTATAAAACTCTCCATTCTGAGAAGCATATGAACCCAATGAATTTCCGTACCGTTGATCTTCAAATGCATTATTTGAAAATTGGTTTGGTAGCCCTTGATTTACTAGATTAGTACTGCCTTTATTGAAAGCGCTGTGACCGTATTGAGATCCATAGATAGTATCTGTTTCATACACAGGCTTGCTATTAGGTGAAAATCCGCCAGTCATAGGCTTGAAACCTCCATTAAATTCGCCTCCTGATGAAGTTATAATATCTGAAGATTCTTGTGTATGTAATTGAGATGATAAATGCCCTACGGATCCGACGGGAATAGCAACTGGCTTGATTATAACTTTTGGTTCCTTATCAGCATCACTATGAACATAATGGTGATGAACATGTTGTTGCACAATGGATTCCGTTTTAGTGTTGGTATGGACACTAGCAGGTACTTTATTATAAGTAGGTTTCAAATTTTCAAAGTTATAAGGTTCGTTAATTGCGTAACTGGGAGGCTTAGTTACATAGTTAGCTTCAAACCCATTATATATACCATTGCTTTGAGAAAACTGATAATTATTTCCGGCTACGCCATATTTGTCTGAAAATCCAGGTCTTGGATTTCCGTATCCTGGTCTTTTTGGGGGTAGTTTTTGCGGGCGGGGAGGGTATAGCATTGGTTTAGGTGGTCCGTAAGCTCTGGGTGGCCCGCGCACTGGAATTGAAGCTACTGGTTTACCAATAGGCTTTATGTCAACGGGTTGGGCATAAATTAGTTCATCTGGTGAAAGATAAGTTCTTTTTTCTTGTGAATCTTCCTCATCGCACTGAAAAAATGTAATATAAAGTTTAATATAGCGTAAATAAGCAATTGATAATAATATTTGATATTAGTTAAATTAAATATTTATACGTCTAGATGTAAGTAGTATATTATTACCTGGATTAGCCCTAATGTACAAAGACGTCCTTTAATCAAATTTCGTGCTTCCAAGTCGTCACCGGAATCGAGCGCTTCTTTAATGGTGGGGTCACTATACACGTCATCAAATCCGCTTAAACTTCTACCCTGCTTACTGCTAACTAATTCGTCTACAATATCATCTAGGACAGTTGCGTTAGCATTAAAACTCTTTCCTTGTGCTTCACTAATTTCTTCTCCTTGTAATAGTTCAGTCGATTTTCCGTCCGCATTTTCTGTTTTTTTATCATCTCCTCCCCAAGACCAGTCAGCTGATATGCTTGCTATAGTTAGCGATAGCAAAATACAACTATATATAAAAAATCGCATGATCTGAAAAAATTAAAAACAAGAATTTAGTCTTATTCGTTGGAACATATAAGCAAGTGATGTCGAAATATGAGTAGGTAGGCGGGAAACACTTTTACTTTCGCGAACAATTGTTATATAAGCTCCAGTAATGTCGGGGCATCGTTGCGACTGTTCAAGCAAGAGTGCCTCTGCGAAAGCGCTCTCACGAGTTTCATTAGCCTACAATTTATGCAAAATATTATATATGAAAACTGATTGTATTATGTATTTTTTTTAATTATTATTTGTAATTATTTTTTTTTCTCTAAAGTCTCTAGTCGAAGAAGTAAAACCCATATATCAATGGTGCTTTATTATATAACTGAGCCACACTCTTTTGTTTATATTATGAAAGTGGTAATGGTGTCAGTGTCACCAAAAACCGGCACAGCGGACTATCGACAAGCTCAGCACGTTTCAATCGGTGCGTCATCATTTCTCGTAACCGCTGTGATGTAATGTTCTAAATGTTATTCTCATTTCTTTATGCAATACGTTGTAGTGTTAAACTTCGTTAAAAACTTCATTTCGAAATCATTTACATAGGTTTATTATTAATGCCAAATTTCAGACGAAAAAATATATATTTTACGTCGTAAATTTATAATTTAAGTTTTTTTTAAACTACACTTTAGGTGGAGAAATTATGATTAAGTTAATTTAGTTTTTATTGCGTTTATGCGTTTGGACCGCTATTTGCTTGTACCAGACCTGGGTAAGGTAATTAATTAAAAATTAATAAACTTAAGCATTTATTCTCGGATTTGAACCCATACTCATTGTATTAAATAGGATCGTCCCAATTTACTAAGATACAAATGACATTAGATAAACAAAACACGATATTTCACTATTTACTTGAGCTACTTAAGTTTATTAACATATAATGCATCGTTTCCTAGTTTTCTTAGGCTTGCTTCTTACGTCTGAGTAGAAAGTGAAAGCGAAGTTCTATGTCTCGATTGAAGATATACGTAAAATTATTATAGTCATGTTGATATTACTTAAATATTTAAATAAAAATCCTTAATATAAACCTATGTTATAAATATGATGATTTTCGTTAAAATATTATAAAAACAGAAAATCAAAGTGAAAAGAAAAGATTTTTTTCGTTTCAAACACCTAAACAATAATTGAAAGCTATTGTTTATTCACACACGTTTTTGTTGCACCAGTCACTTAGCGTTCTCTATAATAAAGCACGTTATAATTTTTACCGCTATCTTAATGATATTGTGTTCTTAATATTTCTAATCACAATAACTTACTTTTATTAACACTTTCTTGAATATCACCAAAAAAAAAATTAAATAGTTTTCACCACTTCACTGGTGCTCTGTTTGCGTCGGAATGACTGCCACATCCACCACCGCTACGCTTTATACTTCGACCAAAGTAAAAATGCACGCACTCAGATTTGGTAAGATGATCGACTCAGACTTGTACCAATGGACGATTTGGAGGACGCTGTCGCTCGTTTATCGCCAAATTTCTATGGGCGATATAGGTAGTTTGTATCATATTGCAATATCGTGGTAGAGGGTGTGACGTCTGCAGTGTCATTGATCAACCCTATCCTCGTTCATGCTTAGGTTCCAAGTATATTAGGCAATGAAGACTGAATTGAGGCCAACTTGGCGGATCTCATTTTCTTTATTGTTTAAAATTTTTGGATGATTATTTTTGAGGAAAAATGTATACATATGTACTTAATATTAACTTCAAGTTTAAATTCCTATATCTTCCATGTGTAGCAAATAAACTTTTTCATATTGTTACGAAAAAAAAACATATTATTGAAGATTTTTTCATCTTGACTATGTATATATATTATATAGCTTATTTCAGCTTTTCAGTTGTATCCCAAAAATTGCAGGGTAGGCAGAGGTAACCCAGTGTTAACATACTGTTTCTGAATTCGAAGCATTGCTCTTGTGACGAAATGGCTTTTGAGCGAAGACATGGAAATATTCATAAATAATAATCCATTGCCACGAGTGGGAATCGAAACCACAGCCGCCGCGTTACGGACTCTGTTTACGACGGTATTTCTTATATACATTATATTTAATTTTAAGTACAAACATAAATTTAAACGTAAAGTCCCTAATCATAACGACTTTATATCATAATATATTGTAATATATCTATATATCTAGAACTATATAGATATATTACAATATATTATGATAATATCGATTAAAAATATTTATATAATAATAAGAATAAAATCGAATACAATGTATCTATTGTGACATAATGTTATTCAATGAGCACGTCTGTGATTCCTAGCACGATATAATGTAGGCTGTATCCCATCTTAAAAGGATATAACGGCTGCGACTCACTTTCTCTCTCGTTTCGTACACACGGAGACAAATAATCCACTCGATTTTCGATCTTTTTAAGGAATTCTTTATAGAATATTTATAAAGAACTTATAATATAGTATGTTTTTGTATTTTTAGATACTTATTTACCTATTCTTTAAATACAAGCTATGAAGATGATTATTAGTTCGAAAATGTTTGATATGAATCTTTGAATATTTTTTTCATTTGCTTTGTTTATGTTGTAACTTTGTGTTGTTTATACTATGGGAGTATAAATGAGCATTGTGTTATTTTTTTTTGCGTCAGGCTGTATTCCGCACACAGGGTAGGCAGAGGGAACCTATTATTAAGACATAACGTTCCTCATTTTCCGCTGAATGCTAGAGGCATTGCGTGCTGAGCGGCGGCACTTCAAGTCGCGCTTTGACTCGACACTAGAGCGCAGAAAATGTAAATAATAAATATTTCATTTCCACCAGTGGGTATCGAACCCACAACCTGTCGCGTTTACGATCTTATTTTATGCCCTTGAGCACGACTGGCTTCTATTAAATGTGGATAAATTATAACTTAATAATCTTTCGCTGATATACAATATACTAGTACATAAATGTCTTATATTATGTGCATGTATTAAGTAAGCCATAGTAAGTAAATAATAATAAAATTAGCATTGTATAATACTTAAAAGTGTTTATAAAGAATAATTATCATCTTGGTACTATAAATATAAAAAAACTATTACGTGAGAAAGATGATTTAATAATATTTGTTACATATCCATCTATTCGGGTTATTTATGTATTGGGGTAAAAGAATTCAACGCGCTCAGCGCTACGAACGCCTACACGTAAATAAATATGAAACTTAGTTTAATTTATTTAATTTATTTTATTTTTATTTTTATGTATCATGTTCTATGGGATAGTATTTGCAAATGTTAGGTGCTTCACTATTAAGATAACATCATAGGTTTTTATGCTGACAATAAATTGATGTAAATAAAATAAAAATGCTCGAAAAAATCAAGAATGGACAGGTTTAAAAATCTATCATTTTATGTTCTTAAGTTATTTATTTGCTCATTTGATTAGTCGGTTATGACAAACGTCTTTGAAGTAATTGTACTGATTTGGATCTTGTATTTTTGTACTTTTTTGGATCTTGAGTACCTTTTGTGACCTTAATATTTGGAATACTGACACATTTTTCCAAGGTTCCCACCAGGATTTGTTTTGGGCATTGACACGTTTGCACAAGACGTGCTTTCCAGTGCAACGCAAACCGGACCTGCGCGGGCGCAACTACTGACGCTAACTGCTTGCGCAAGAGTTCGCTGAACCACTTCTATGACTCGCCGTATTGTTTACACTTGGGTTACTGGTAGAAGTCTCTTGCGATATATAGTTTATTTTCTAAGAAGCTTCTCTTTATGAATGAAAATATAATTTTATATCACCGTAAATATTTATTACGTTTCTGTAATTTTAAAATACACCTTATTTGATCTATAAAGATTTTTTTTATCTCATTTTACATAGTTTAAAATTAATAATAATGAAGTAATGGTGCTAATGTAATTTTAATATATTTACATTAGTACTCCTACTTATGGGCCTAACAAGAGAACAATAGCTCGTAGTTCACACAATACTATAATATATAGCAATCTCAAATGATACGCTTTCTGCTTCACATAGAAAACACTGTAATAAAATAAAACAGCACATCATTAAGGAAACGTAAATATTAAATATTGTGGGACAAATAAACAACATAAGTATATATAAAATTGCAACATTTTAGTGTTTGGTCCTTTCTCCGTTTGTTATACAAATGAATCTCTTAATATTGTTAGGATAGAATGAGGTGAACGTACAGGAAGAAGAGGAATTAAACTCTCTTTGTTTACTTCAAAATTCTGGAGACATTGCGTATTAGGTAGCGCAACCAAACGCTTCACTTTGCCTTGAGACCAGAAGAAATAAAAATTTAATATCCTCCAGTGGGAATCGAATCCACAATCTGTCGATTATAAATTTTACAAATTAGTGCAATAAATTTATAAATATATAATTTAAAATTTCTATTTTTCTTTAACAAATAAGTTGAACTGGTTTATAGATCCCGCGCTACGTCAAAGTTGAGATCATCGCCTTCGATTATGTAACCGACTTGCAACTGCGAGTGGCCGTTAGCCACATTACAATGTTATTTACTTTTTTTCTTTCCACGTGAAATAGATCAATGACGCATAGGGTTAATAAACTTATGCCTCTTGATTTTGTTTTAGATTTTTTTCTTAGAGTAAAGCTTTTTTTAGTTAGTTAAATTAAATCAGCTTCACACTGTGTCATGCATACAACAGAGTAGGCAGAGGGAACCTACTGTTAAGACACTTCGTTCCTCACTTTTCGGCAAATTTATCGAGGCTGCCCGGCGTTGACTGGCAGAACTCAACGCCCGGCTTTTGCCTTGTTGCTATAGCGAGGAAATGAAAATATTAAGAAATAATAATATAATCCCGCGTGTGGGGATTGAACCCACAACCGTCGCGTTACAATCACATCCTGCGCCATGCCGACCTCAGGTACGTTAAATAATTATATCCAATTGATAAATATTATTGAAGCAATCGTTGATATAGCTGGGCTTAATATATTCGTCGGTTATAAAATATTTTCAGTTAACTCTACATATTTCATACATACATATTTAGACTAGAAAACATAAAAAAAAGCTAGTGACTAATAGTTTCTAGTAGTAGTCTTCGGACTTTTTGCAGCATAATAATTTAAATCATCCTGCATTATAAATATAAGTAAGATTATAATGAACTACGATCGTATATTAGTAGCTACTTAATACAAAATCTTAATATAGAAATGTCATATAGTCGCATGTCTTTCTTATCTTTTGAAGATTGATAAATCAAAATACTCACACATGGCAAAAATAACATATTTTATTTAAATAAAACACAAAATAAGAAACAATTGTACTTTTTAGAAAATGTATAAAAATTTGGACGTAGCGGGAGTTTTTAAACGTTTTCAAAAAAAAAGTATTTTTCTTTTCTAAGTGTGGAATAACATTTTAAATAAGTAAAAAAATATATGTATTTATAATTTTAAAATAGCTTGAATCATTATTATTAATATTCTGTATATCATTCATAAATTCAATTTTTTGTACAAATTGCTAGTGAAGTAATGTTGCAAGTTGAACGCGGGTTTTCCGAACGCTTATTGCAACTCGCAGTGGAGGCCGTGCAAGCCTACGTGGAACAAAAAACAGTAGAGTTAATGTTTGTCTTCTTTTTATATAAAATAATATTTATACCAAAATTAAATTTACCTTTTGAGGCAATTAGGTGCCTAAATTTTTTTTAAATATTAGTAATAGTGCATCGAAATAACAAATTAATTAATAAATTGTTATTGCAATGACCTATGAAATCTTGATTCCATTACAAAATTATCATTACAGCCGGTGATCACATATTCCTTTTTGATACACACTTTTTTTCGTTTTCAGATCAAAACAAATATAATTTTGAAAAATGTCTAGTAGTTATTAAGAAAATATTTTTTTCTTATTAACTACTAGTTATTTTTTACATGGGTAATTGCTAGTCCTGTATGAAACAAATAAATAAAAGTGGTTAATGTTTTTTTTGTTTGTATAAATTTCCAATGTTGGGATGTTATTTTATATTTGTGCTATAATTTATCACTTCTTGTCCAACTTTAATTAAATGAGAAACTCTACTTTACAGATACACAGATGGACAATAAAGTTATTTTATAATGGTTCCATTATTTTCTTTTGAAAAATTTATAATTAATTCTGAAAAAAATTTAAAACAATAATGGAAATAAAGTTTTTAGTCGTACGGCAGCTCTACAACAGCGGCATGCCAATTTGTTCGATGACCTACTTTAGTCCGATCGAATGCTCCGCCACGTAACTCTGGGCTTCCCTGCTCCTGTCAAGGTCTATTCGGTATTGTCTGGACAGGGACGCTAGTTTGGTTTTTACGTCTATAAAATGTTAATTTAGCTTTATTACCCTTTGACTGTGTGAAAAATATTTTATTATCGAATGTATATATATTTATTTGCCTGAGACAAAGAAATAATTATATAATTTGGTTGTAGAGAGAGTTAGGGAGTTCGAATCCTATATGGGCAATATAAGTTCTTTTGGTTGATAAAACGTTGAGTTCATCCCCATAAGCCATACACGATATGTTTATAAGTTTATAAAGTAAGTAGAGGTAGAAAATGGAGGATCTCTTGGAATGAATGATGTATGGAAATCTATCGTTAGCAATTATATTATATAATTAAGGATTTTTAACACAAGTTGTGGCTTAAACCTTTGTCATCATCAATCGTTAAAGTATATGTAAGTTATTATGTTACTTTAATTATGTAAACATTTTGTAATTGTATAACTACTCCCATTCTGCTTCCTATGTTTACGAAGAAAAATATTTCATAATAGTTAGTAAAGTTCGTAGTTCATACACGTAAATTTTTCTCTGTTGATATATTAAGTATATATTTTTTTATTTTGTGAATTTTTGCTCAAATTCATTATTTTATATCTTTAGAATATTTGTATATAGCTGTAATTTTTTGTGTCAGTTTAAAAAATACTGACATCTGTTGCGCACAACTTAACAACTACAATATCGAATTTATGATTCTTAGCCGCACCCTACGAGTATGTAGCAACGGAATTCTTCATAGCCATTCAATATAGTAGGTAATTTACTTTGTTCACGAAAGATGGCGTAACTAAAATAAATACTTATGGGAAAAAAATGTATTTATTTTGCTATTAAATTCGCTAATAGACCATCTAGTAGTTGCTTATCATTAATAAATTAAGAATTAAACTATATTGAAATAAAATGATTAATTTAATTTAAAATAAATATAATATTAATGTAATGAAATAAATAAAAAAAATATCATATACTCACACGAGGTAGCTTAAAAGCTCCGCCATCTTGCCGCAAGTGGGACATGGTCCAACCGTAAGCGCGATAGCTGTGAGTTCAATTCTCAGGTAATGATTATATTCGAATTATTTTCATAGCAAGCTTCTCCGCAACATCTCGAATTCAAGCGGAGAGTGTGGTTAACAAAAAGTCTTCACTTGACATACAGAGAAAAAAACATGTTTTGTTCACTTTATCCTTCTATGCGCTAAAGACCTAATCAAGTAAAAGTAGAAAAAAAATACATTACATTTTTATTTATTTTATTCATTTCTGAATTCATTCCATTTGTTAAGAATTGAGATAAGACTATGGCTTAATTATAAACATTTGAATAATTAATAACAGCAATAATAATATTACTTGCGTCACCTTTATACCTGTAAGTGATATAATTGATTTATAGTTTTATACTAATGTAAACTATTTACTTGAAGGCTTTATACACAGATATACCTACTATTTATTAGCAAAGTTTTAAAATATAATCAGCATCACGCTGTATCTCGCATACAGCAGGGTAGGCAGAGGGAAACTAGTGTAAGGACATTCCGTTCCCCATTTTCTGTTTTCAAGTTCTGGAGGCATTGCGTGTTGAGTGGCGGAGCTCAACGCCGCGTTTTGCCTCGACACCAGAGCGAAGAAATGAAAATATAAATGTAAATAAATATTTCGTTTCCTGGGTGATCGTGGGGATTGAACTTCATACTTTCTGCCCCTGCGCCACGACTGGGCTCAATCAACAAAGTTTTCTAAGCTGAAAGTAGTAATGTAAGATGATGAATCATTTGATTTTAAATTATTGAGGCCAGTCGTGACGCTGGGGCTCAAGCGTGTGACTGTAAATACGACAGGTTGTGGGTTGGATTTTTCTTCGCTCTGGTATCGAGACAAAGCGCGGCGTTAAGTTACGCCATTCAACACGTCATGCCTCCAGAATTTGGCGGGATGTGGGGAATAGGAGGGTCTTAATGGGAACTAAGTGTCTTTAATACTAGGTTTTCAGTTACTTCTGCCAACCCTGCTACACGGGTACAGCGTGAATCTAAAAAAAAATAATTATTTAATCATCATCAATACAATATTCATTTTGTTTGTATATTTTTTAATTTATTGTATTATTTTATATTATTAACATAAGTACTATTTTCTATCTAAACTGTGCTACTGGACAAACAGAATTATAGTTAGTTTTTAGTTATTATTTTGTTATTCGTCCATATTCTAATTCTATGAGAGAATCTTTGGACTGTTGTAATTTAATTGAGGAAGCCATATTGTGTATTTTCTATGTTTAAAGTTGTTTTTAACAATAAAACCCTTCTAAGATTCTTCTTAGCATACAGATAATATATACATATTTACAATTTTAAGCTCAAGACCGGTAATTTAACACAATTTGAATTAATAATTTAGGCAATTAAAAAAATATATACTTATATTAATTGGACAACTATATTTTTTTATTTTAAGGAAATATATATATGTAGTTTATAAATACATTAATTAACGTCCTCAATGGACTTAGAAATCTATTCGATTGAAATGTCATCCGATATTTAATAAAATTTTACCCGACTTAATGAAATAAGATATTTGGATATATTATGTTTTTGTTTAGGCCAGTCGTGGCGCAGGGGCACAAAGTGTGCCTGTAAAACCGATTGGTTCTGGGGTCGATCCCCACTCGAGGAGATGAATATTTACTTAAATTTATATTTCCATTTCTTCGCTCTGGTTCCGAGGCAAAGCGCGGCGTTGAGCTCTGCCACTCAACTCGCAATTTATCCAGAATTCGGCAGAAAGTGGGGAACGGGGAGTGTCTTAACACTAGGTTCCCTCTGCCCACCCTGCTGTTCTTAAAATCGGGTAAATGTTTATAAATCAAAAATAATAAAGAATTATTAACGTTTATTAGATAATTTGTATTTTATTAGCCACCGTTTCAGCCAACAATATGGAATGTCATTAAAATTGATGGAAAATGGAGAATCGATTATCCTAAATTCTCAGTATACCTAACAAAATATGTAAAAGTTATACTTGATGATAAGTTATAGTTATGTTTGCTAATTTAAAATCATTACAATAACAAAACACACCAGTGTTCTTCCTTGGCAGTGAAAAGATAAGTTTCCGTGATATCTCTTTATGTAGTACGCACTGATATATGTATATATTTTTCGTATTTTAAAATGTAAAACGAAATATTGACAGACCGACTTATCTATTTTATTTATATATATAAAATAAAGCATGTACCAGCGACCTTTATAGTTACAGATTTTGGCGACATACAAGGACATCACATTTATGTTCCTATACGCCCAATAATGGGTGATCAAAATAAATTTATGCAAACATTACGGATACTTGTATAAATAGTGAGACGAGTACGAATTAGGCATCAGTCAGCCAACACGGTTTGAAGTGATCTACATTGAAGAATACCAGCACAGACCTCGTTCACAATGCGTTCGTTGGTGGTGTTTTGTGTCGTCGTAGCCGTTGCCGTCGCTGCTCCTAAGCCTTCTGAGGAGCATGTAGCTGACAAGAGATCTATTGGCCATGTAGCGTACGCTGTACCTTCAGTCCGTGCCGGTCTTATAGAATCCTACCTCGAGCCACGTGTGGACTATGTTGTTCCCTCAGCATACGTAGTTCCATCAGCCCATTTACATTCATCTCCAGCAGTGGTGGTCGCCCAACCTGAAGTGGTAGTGGCCCAACCTGAAGTGGTAGCCGCTAGGGCTGTTCTCGAACCAGTGAGCGCTGTCCAGAGTGTGGTGCCAGCAGCAGTGTCTCACCAATCCCGTGTAGATGTACATTCCTCCCCGGCCGTAGTAGCTAAGGCGGTATACCAACCTGCCAGCGCTGTAGTAGCAGCCGTACCTGCGGTATACTCTGGAGCTTCAGCTGTCTCTCATCAATCAAGAGTAGACATCAAAAGCTCCCCTGCTGTTATTAGCGAGCAATATATTCAACCTGCGTACGTTGCCTCTTCACCTGCTGTAATTGACGCCGCACCAGCAGTCGTCAATCTCCGTTCCTCTTATGTCGCCCCAATCTCTGCTGTTTACTCTCCAGGTGCTGCTGTATCTCACCAATCCAGAGTCGACGTGAAATCTTCTCCAGCTGTGGTAGAAAAACTAGTGTACTCCCCATCTGTTTACTCTGTTAACTGGTAAATGTTAAAATTCAGAACAATAAAGAATGTTTGATAAGTAATTTGTTTTTATATTTGTGTTCTATTAGAAAATAGAAAGTGAAATGAAGTCATATATGCCTTCTGTCATCGCGTTCCCGGGAGAGCTTCTTATAATATTCAATAACTATTATTTTTAATATTACATTTTAAAGAAACAACCCCTATATATCTAAAGAGTTGAAGACTATTCATATATCTACTGTTACGCGTAATATGGCTCAAGTCAGCCTTCAACATTGTATGTACCTATATTGAAAAGCATATTATGATAACTACCATAGGTTTCCAAAAATACTCTTTTTTACTCTAATTAGTCCAGTAACTAATATGTTTTTGACAGGCGTTACATTTATAGTGAAAAAAGTCTTGGTAATTTACGAACTATCGAAATTATTGTTTTATTAAAAAAACAATATGTATTCATTTTAGTCATAAATTAATTTTAGTCATAATTAAATAAACGTTGGTTAAAAAGCTAAACCAGTATACTTAAAGCTAAACGCATTGTTTGAGATAAAGTCAATAAAATATTACGTCACAAAAGGTAATTCGTATAAGGAAAAAATAATTACGTACAACTATTACAGATACTATATTGTCCTTTCTCTATAATAAAATTATAAAATAAAAATATTTCCTTATTATTGCATTATCAGGTGTTCAATCTTGATAAATATCAAACGCGGGACTAGGCTGTTTATGTTTTACTATTACATCAAAACAATCAAAATGATAATATTTACACAAAATAATATCGTAACTTATTCGAGAAAATGATTTTTTGTTGTTAAAAATTTACAGCTGTAAAAATATTTGCTTATTCTCGAAGGTATTCTAAATAATACTAGTATTTTAAATTATTAGGTTATTAGGTTACGTAATGAAACCAAAACTATTTATTCTGTTACTTTTTGTAGATTAAATATATTTTTAAAAGAACGATTACTTCAATAAAGACAGAAGATACAATTTTAGCATAATCAAAAAGGGACTGCTACTATTTATTATAATTTATTATGTCATTTATTTTACACAAAATAGTTCATAATATTGATGTAAATGAAATTTAATGTTCAAACATTACCTCTTGTAAACATATCAAAACTGCAACCTAACTAAAAAAACCAGTAAATGGTTAATGATTACGTATTCTGTATTTGGTATTAAAATTAAATCAGCTTCACGCTGTATCCCGCAGTTAGCCTAGTGTTATGACACTTCGCTCTCCCCTTTCCGCCGCATTCTGAAAGCATTACGTGTTGAGTGACATAACTCAATGTCGAGTTTTGCCTCGACACTAAAGCGAATTTTCGAAAATATTAAATATTTTATTTTCTCTAGCTAGAGGAATAGAACTCACAACCGGCTCTCTTGCTGATCTGTAAAAAAATATTACTTTTGGCCACAAATCTCACAAATGCTACTCATGCCAAGATCAATTTTGAGATTGCTGCCTGCTTTCGTCGATCACGTGTACACATAAAATACCTCGGATTAATCCTAGATGAATATCTCAAAAGAACTGAACATATAAATGTAATGATGTCCTGATTAAGAACTATAGTATTTTCTCAGAAAAAAAATGATTTAACGCAACTCAAGAAATGTTAAAGATATACTTTTCCCTTGTGCATTCATTTTTAAATTATTGCATACTAGCATGTAGTGGAACTTGCTAAGTACGACGCGACGCTTCGATTAAAGAGCTCAAAGATATATTTTAAAAGTAATGACACACAAACCTAGACGACCTACAGATTTATATCAAGTATGTAATGTAGTCACTGTTCGAAAATTGTGTATATTGCATACTAATATTGTTAGTTTATGAGGCACATTTAAATAGCCGCGACACTGTGTTACAATAATGCGGTTATTAGAGTGCAAAAAGTTTTTTTTTTATAGTTCTACTAAATGTAGTAAATAATCAGGCCAAAGGTTTAATATGAATATTTTTTATACCAACATATATATTGTATATTATTATTCTAACTAATTAAAACGATATTTTATTTTCTTATTTTTATTATATATAAATATATTTTTTGCTTATTTTAAGTATTGCAATAATTATCAACAGTTCGTCAGAGGGGCTCTTCACCAACCATGGACTAAATGACCAGCGCCATGCGCCAAGGGAGCGGCGTGGAGGAGGGCAGCGGAGTGGGCCAGAGGAGCAGCGTGGACGAGGGGAGCGGCAGCGACTACGCTGTGGGCGATGACAGCGGGGCTGCTGCGTACGTCAACGCGGGACTGGTGGGACACTGCGGCGGGCGCGATGGCGTGCGCGAGCACTGGGGCGGCCACGGCGTGAGAGATGACGGGGGCTACTGCGTGAGACACCACGGCGGGGCTGGACACTACATCCACACGGGACTGGTGGGAGACGGCGGCGGGGGCGACGGCGAGAGGCGCGCTGTATGCCCAGTGGCCGAGGGAGCGCTTCTTGAGGAGGTGTCCGAGTCCAGCGAGGCCGTGTCCGGCAAGTCCGTGTCCGGCGAGTCCGTGGGCGGAGTAGCTCAGCAGAGGAGCGGCGAGACCGTGACTGATGATGGCAGGGCTGGAGCGTACGTCCACACGGGACTGGTGGGATACAGCGGCGGGGGCGGCGACCACAGCAGGGGCGACGATGGCGGCGTGAGCGACGGGGGCGGCTACGACAGCGGAGTGCACGAGGGGAGATATGGCGGCGTGGCCGAGGGGCTCCAGGGCCTTAGCTTGCAGGTGAATGGCACGGGCGTTGATAACCTCAGCGGTGTCCAGGGGGCGGCCGTGAGGGTCCAGCACGAGAGCTGGATGGTGCGCGGGCTGCGCCAAGGGGATGATTGAGCCGCAAGCCACAGCGGCGAGAGCGAAGAACACCACCAGCAATTGCATTGTGAACGTGGTCTGTGTTTGTCTGACGAACTAGATCACTTCAAAACCGTGCACGGTCGACTGATAAATTCGACCCGCACTCAAGCATATTTATACTGAACGGAAATAAATCGAAAGAACGGCGAATTTAATGCGTAACTGTGCGGTAAAGCTAGAACAATGTCAAATGTTAATAAAATGTCTGACCTCGAAACTTGTAAATTTGGCGGATTAAAAACATTAAACTTCATATGGCAGTAGGCATTAATAATTAAAAAAATATTGCTATTTTTTTTTCCTAATCTTAAAATTTATTTTAAATTATATACTTAAATCTTTTTTTAATTAAATACTTCAAATGGTTATATTTAAGGAGTGTTAGTGGTTAATATTTTTTTTGAATGAGAGAATGCTGGAGGCGAATAGTAATAGATGAAAATATTGTTTTAGGTTTTCAATTAGAAATATTAAGCACATATAAATAAAATATATTTAAATAAAATGTAGAAGATTAATTTTCGTATATGAAATATTTTTTATAGAAATTTAAAACTAATGGAGGCCAGTCGTAGCGCAGCGGCACGAATTGTGACTGTAAAACCGACTGGTTGTGGGTTCGATCCCCACTCGAGGAGATGAAATATTTACTTAAATTTATATTTCCATTTCCTCGCTCTGGTGTCGAGGCTAAGCGCGGTGTTGAGTTCTGCCACTCAACACGCAATGCCTCCAGAATTCGGCAGAAAGTGGGGAAGTACCCTGCTGTGTGCGGGATACAGCGTGAAGCTGATTTAATTTAAAACTAATGACACAAAAAATTTTTTTTTTGTAAAATAGTGTAGTAATTAAGAGTGTTTAAAATGTCTTCACAAGTTTAAACATAGCAATCTAATAAAAGTGTCCACATCTTAGAGAGAATTTGAAACATAATTGATATAGTCCAAAATATATCTATTTAATAAGGAGGAAATTACTGATAAATGAATTTGGATAATTATGTATTTTAAATTATAAACCCTACAAATTAATTACTTATTGCAATATGAAAATTGCAAGGTAAAAAAGAAATATGTGCGCTTTTATCCTTATCATGAAAAGCTATACAAACTATTTTGATGAGTATTTTTTAAACAATCTTCAAACAATTCAATCATTTTTAACGTAATAAATCAGCTAATATGTGTATTATTTAGCTTTCACCTTTTTTCTTGTGTTGTTTGTTTTAACAATAGGGCCTCTTCTCTCTATTTATTTGTCTCGCTTTCGCTTCTATATAGGAGAAATTAAATAATTTTAAAATAAAGATACCTGTTAAAATTTATTTTTTTAGAAAACATATAAAACTGTGAACTTAATGGGATTCGAACCCACACCTCTTAGAAAGTCCAGGCCCGTCCAGGTCCATCCGTCCCTTCATTAACCTGTTCCTAAGCATGAATTGAGCTCTAACTCACAACAGTTGCAAGCAGTCGAACGTTTTTCAAATGCTAATCTTCTTTAGACCGACGTCATCATTTAATTTCTTCATTAGAGAAGAGAGCTTCACAATAGCTATATATAAACTATTTTGAAATATTATTTCTTAGTAATATTCTTAAAACAAAGGAACACTTCACACGAACCGTACCTACATTAAAATATAGAGATTTAAATACGAAACTGGTAACTGGCGTTCTAGTCTGAGCGTCTTATAAAATATTTAATTTATACTTACCTAAAAATATAACCTATTTTAGAACTATTATTTTAAGTAGGAATAAAATTACCTGTTGTTTTGCGAGTAATTCCCAGATAAATACAATATTGCGAATAGGTATTTAACTATATTACAATTAAATAAAAATAAAAATAATCGGTGTATAATTTCTTTTCCCTTTGTTACACGTGTTAAATAATGCTAATAATATGTAGAATGAAGTCGTCGTGGCGCAGGGGTAAAATTATGCGACAGTTGTGGGTTCAATTTCCACTGGGCAAAGGAAAAATTTAATATTTTCATTTTCCTCGCTCTAATGACGGCAAAGGTATAGTGCGGCGTTGACATCCGCTACTTACTAATTCATGCCTCGAGAGTTCGGCGAAAGGAAGTGTCTTAATGGGAAACGGAGTATTTTGACACTAAATTCCCTGTGACTTTTCTGCTGAATGCAAGATGCAGTGTGAAGCAAAAAAAGTAATTTAGTGTGGCGACAAACAGCACATAGTTCAACCATGGAGCTATAAATAAAAAAAAAATCGTAGGTTCTAATATTTTGTATAAATGTTGTAGTCTTATTTCTCTTATTCTATTGCTCTTATTCCTGACTTTAAACTAAAGCTTATAGCCTCAACAGAAATTGTGGGGGCTATTTTGTTGGAAAGCAGATGTCTTCACTGAATCCACAAAGGTTCAATATTTCTTTATTTCTTATTCACGCTGTTCCTTTGTCCATGGTTTAAGTAATTTAGGAGAAGTAAACGAGTAGTAAATATTATATAGATTGCGAATGAATTTTCAAATTGACAAGTTTCAGTTTTAAAATTTATGTAAGTTTATATATGAGCTTTATATAAGCCTTAAACACATAGCAAGGGTTGTGTAAATTTATATTTTTCTTTCAAACAATTTTTAATGAAAATGCAACTATTGGTATTGGTGATTATTAAAAAATTAGTTTATAAGCAATATAAATCTTATAACTTAATATCAATAATTAAAATTTAATATAATCCTCAAATGAGTGCAATCAAAACTTTTTAATTTACAATTTCATGAGATGAGAGTTTATTTTTTGTTAAAAATTATAATTAAATCATACCTGCTTGACTTGTCTAACGTTCAAAAAACAGCAGTTTCATAAAAAAATGTGTCTAGTATGACTTGAGCCGACGTTCTGTCACTTAAGAAGAATATATAACAGGGTCAATTTATAGATGGAGAAATTATGACAATGTGTTAAGAATAATCATTTACATAATATGTCAATTATGAACTCTTGGGTCGCTTTGTAAATAAAATCTGTAAAGAAGTTATTGTATAAATATTTATTGTATAATATTATTTTATTTACTGCAATAATTATCAACGGTTCATCAGAGAGGCTCTTCACCAGCCATGGACTAAGTGACCAGCACCATGCGCCAAAGGAGCGGCGTGGAGGAGGGCGGCGGAGTGAGCCAGGGGAGCAGCGTGGACGAGGGGAGCGGCAGCGACTACGCTGTGGGCGATGACAGCGGGGCTGCTGCGTACGTCAACGCGGGACTGGTGGGACACTGCGGCGGGCGCGATGGCGTGCGCGAGCACTGGGGCGGCCACGGCGTGAGAGATGACGGGGGCTACTGCGTGAGACACCACGGCGGGGCTGGACACTACATCCACACGGGACTGGTGGGAGACGGCGGCGGGGGCGACGGCGAGAGGCGCGCTGTATGCCCAGTGGCCGAGGGAGCGCTTCTTGAGGAGATGTCCAAGTCCAGCGAGGCCGTGTCCGGCGAGTCCGTGTCCAGCGAGTCCGTGTCCAGCGAGTCCGTGTCCAGCGAGTCCGTGGGCGGAATAGCTCAACAGGGGAGCGGCGAGGCTGTGACCGATGATGGCAGGGCTGGAACGTACGTCCACGCGTGACTGGTGGGACACGGCGGAGGGCGCGATGGCGTGCGCGAGCACTGGGGCGGCTACAGCGTGAGAGACGACGGGGGCTACTGCGTGCGACACCACGGCGGGGCTGGACACTACATCCACACGGGATTGGTGGGAGACGGCGGCGGGGGCGACGGCGAGAGGCGCGCTGTATGCCCAGTGGCCGAGGGAGCGCTTCTTGAGGAGGTGTCCGAGTCCAGCGAGACTGTGTCCGGCGAGTCCATGTCCGGCGAGTCCGACCACAGCGGGGGCGATGACGGCGGCATGAGCGACGGGGGCGGCTACGACTGCGGAGTGTACGAGGGGAGCGATGGCGGCGTGGCCAAGAGGCTCCAGGGCCTTAGCTTGCAGGTGGAAGGCACGGGCGTTGATGACCTCAGCGGTGTCCAGGGGGCGGCCGTGGGGGTCCAGCACGAGGGCCGGGTGGTGCGCGGGCTGCGCTAAGGGGATGATTGAGCCGCAAGCCACAGCGGCGAGAGCGAAGAACACCACCAGCGATTGCATTGCGAACGTGGTCTGTGTTTGTCTGACGAACTAGATCACTTCAAAACCGTGCACGGTCGACTGATAAATTTGACTCGCATTCAGCCATATTTATATTGAACGGAAATAAATCATACGACGAATTTAGTGCGTAACTGGTTTGTGGAGCTAGAACAATGTCAAATGTTAATAAATTCATTACACTTCGACCTCGACTTACTAATTAAATTTATTTAAAAGTACAAAGTTTTTGAATGAAAGTTTAAAGTTAAGGACACTGCTAATAACAATTATTTTGTTTTGCTTCAAGCGCCATATAGAATGCATATTATTTCTAGCAGGGTATGCAGGAAACACAGGGTTAAAACACTCCGTTTTCACTTACCGCCAAAGTTTTCGACATTTTTTGTGCTAAGTGGCGTGATGAAAATAACTGATACCCCGATTGAGAATCGAATCCATAACTGTTATGGATTCGGTATCATATTTTAAATTATGATAAGTAATTTACTGAACTGAGAATCATATCAATAATGATATCGATGTAATAATATAGAATGGTATATTTTAAGTATCATAAATTTGTTACATACATAAATATTAAGAAAAAAACAAAAGTCAACTTCCCGCTGTATCCCGCATACAGCAGGATTGGTAGAGGCAACCGAAAGTTAAGGCACTCCGTTCCCAACTTTTCGCCGAATTTTACGAGGCATTGCGTGTTCAGTGGCAGAACTCAACACTGCCTTGGCGTCAGAGCGAAAAAATATTAAAACATAATAATTAATTACCTCGAGTGGGGATCGAACCTACAACCGATACAGTCACACTCTTGTGCCCCTGCGCCATGACGGCCTCAAGTTATATATTAAGGTTTGTAAATAAAGTAAATATAATTTTAGAAGCCTAACTGGAGCTGGAGCTTAACTTCACTTTCCATTTGATATTAAGACATGTCTCAAGCTTGTCCAACATGCTTTGGCACTAAGGAAAAAACTCGGCTTAACACCGGGTTTTCGAATAAAAAACCCGGCTTAATGTCGGGTTATTACCGGTTCCGCCACTTAACATGCAATTCCTCGAAAAAATCTATATTTATATTTCGTAATAATATATATCAGCTTCACGCTGTATCCCATACACAGCACCCTGCTGTATCCCGCACACAGCGTGAAGCGGAAACCTAGTGTTAAGACACTCCGTTCCTCATATTTATATTTTGTATCATACATTTTTGGAAACTCGAAACGGTTGGAACACTTTACAGTAGTCCGTGGTCACGGGTAGACTGAGGTGACATCCATTTATGAGGTCCTGGAGTCTTGCAGATGAGTGGACTGTATCTTGTGTAGTGGGACCCTCTGGTGTAGTGAGATTGATACTGCAAAATTTTTATAATTGGGACCCAAGTGCTAGAAAGTTTCCACCCGTCTTCTCGTACCCAAAATATAAGGTATTGAAAATGGTAATGAATAAGCGTTCCAGAGATTCCGTTGGATATGTTTTTTTTTATTTTAACTGTCTTTTATCCAGTAAGCTGGTGTCTTGACAACTAATAGCCACAACCGTAATCATGCATATGAATAGTTATGTTATGTTAATATTATATATTTAAATAGTATTTATATTTGTATATATAAGACACATATACAAATATAAACAATAATAACCAAATACATACAAAATGTACCTGTAGGATGCATATTATATGTATTTGGGAGAATATTTTTTTAAGAAAATTAATGTATCACAAGAAATATATATGCAAATTATATTGAATTGGATAATTTAGTGCGATTGCCAAGTGTTTATTCTTTTTTCAAGTATTTACTTAAAACGTAATAAATAAATTAATAACCGATTTGGTATTACATGGATCTGTCAACTTTATACGGTAGAAGAACTGAGTTATGTTTTTGATGGCATTAGTATTACCATCCGTACCGTTACCGCACCTTGTGAGGATTCTCATAATGTCAAAAGTCTCAAAAGTCAATTGTAGGAAGAACAGAAGCTTCTAAGTCAAAGCCATCAAAAGATACGAATATTTATATCTTTATGTATGAATTTCGCCGCGTAATAATAAAGGAAAAAAGTAGAAAAATTAAATTTTATAGAAAAAAATAATTTCAAACTTATTGTGTAGATAATATTTATAATTTCATACAAAATGACAGCAAATTTAATTTTGAAAATTTTATTTGCCTCGTATTCAAAACGTTTTTCTTGTAGATCTACTAATGATGAAATTTGGCAATTAGAAAAGGAAAAATACGAAAAGTAGAAATTTATATTACGGATAAAAACTCTAAACTATAACATACTTATAATTCATTCAAAATCAGTGTACGGGCGTGTACACTGATTTTGAATGAATTATAAGTATGTTATAGTATGCAAATTTAAGTTTATTAACTTTTATAAATTGCAAGTAGATTAAACTCGTTACCCATCTCGTGCCGTACTCAGGCGCATTTGGACAGGTGTCAGGACGAGACAGTTTGTGAAATAAAGTATCACCATAAAATAAAAGTAGTAAGCACAATAAAAAACTTTATATTCATTGCGGTTTAGTTAAGCTTGTACATAATTATGAGGACAGACTAAAACATTTTCAAATGTTCTCTTTATCTGATCGAAGATATCTGCTTGATAACCTTTTTATTTAAACTTGTTAGGGGTTCAACTGATGCAGGATGGCTCTTAATAGACTTTGCATTGCCATCTAGACTGCCTAGATCTAAAAATGTGACATTGTTTCACGAAAAATTATGTAAAACTAACCTTGGTCGTAGTGCACCTCTTAATAGAATTATCAAATCTTTTAAAAAGTTAGGAACAAATAATGATATTGATATTTTTTTTGATTCTCTTAGTAAATTCAAGGAAGCAATAAAACATAAACTATCTCATAAGTAATAAGGTTATTCCCGACTGCTAAGGAAGGGTTATGTTTTTCTATGTAATATTCTTTATTACCTCATATCTCCACAACCTCTGAAGGGATTTACACAATTGAGGTATCATTAGATTTGTATTAGCAGCCCAAGTATTCTTAGACAGGTGACGTTAAAAAATAACAATTATGGCAGCTGTGGGATCCCATTGAACTTAGTGAAAAAAAAATGTTTCGTTTCGAATACCACAATATGGGTAACAAATTCAAAAACTTAATACGAGGATTTCAAAAAAGTATATCATGATTATCATTACTTTAATAAATCCTAACAAAAAAGTGAATAATATTATTTTTTTTGTAAAAACAAAAACCCCGACTGCATAAAACTATAATAGAAGAACATAAACAAGCCCAATAGTTTATTAGGATTAACAGTCGGGACCTATAAGTGATTCTTTAATAAATAAAATCTTTACCAGGAACCCCGTATAATTGAAAGAGGTCCCGACTGTTAATCCTAATAAACTATTGGGCTTGTTTATTTTCTTTTTATTATAGTTTTATGCAGTCGGGGTTTTTGTTTTTACAAATATTTTTTTATTTCATGTGTATTTTTGCTTTGGTTTGTAATATTGTTACTGAGGTGTTTTAAATGTATATGTGTGTATGTATGTATATGGATATATATGTATATGTGTGTATATATATATGTGTGTGTGTATTTTTTTCCTTTTTACCTAAACTATGTGTATTAAATTCTTAATGATGTTGTCCTCTTAGAATGCAGTGTTGCTTTTAAATAGGGCATCATTTAGTATAAAATTGTGAATGTTAGTGTTATTTAATGTAAAAATGTATGTCCTGTTAGTGACCTAAATAAATAAATAAATATTTTTTTCTAAATCTTTGTGTCATATATCTCTTAATGGACAACTGTGAGAACAAAGCTGTCAGAGCAAAAGTTGTTCCTAATAAAAGACCTATCCAATAATATATTTTTATCGCCCCAGTCCTGCCCATTGTCCTTTTAAACACTATTTTATCTTTAATTTGTTGATGTACGTAGAAAAAATACAATGGCAAGTAGGTACTTACTACTTCTTCCGTGGCTGAATTTTTATATCAATCAACTGTCAGAAACAACTTGTGGGGAACTTAACACTAGGTTCCATCTGCCTACTCTGCCGTGTGCGGGATACAGCGTAAAGCTGATTTAATTTTATTTTAACTGTCAGAAACAATTTAACATTATTCTGCCATATCACGATTGTCCAATTTGAAAGTGTTACTGTGCATAGCCTAATATCTATTTCATAATACTACTGTAATGTTAAATAATTTAACAATAAAGTTATAGCTTTGATATAATTAATTGCTTATAAGTTAAAAACGATTTCAAATAAATTTTAATAATTTTCATTAAGATTAAAGGCGAATTTGTGAATATGAAAAACATTTTATATTTATTATTTTGTTTATTTATAAATATATTTTTTTAGTTTTAAATATTGCAATAATTATCAACAGTTCGTCAGAGGGGCTCTTTACCAACCATGGACTAAATGACCAGCACCATGCGCCAAGGGAGCGGCGTGGAGGAGGGCGGCGGAGTGAGCCAGGGGAGCAGCGTGGACGAGGGGAGCGGCAGCGACTACGCTGTGGGCGATGACAGCGGGGCTGCTGCGTACGTCAACGCGGGACTGGTGGGACACTGCGGCGGGCGCGATGGCGTGCGCGAGCACTGGGGCGGCCACGGCGTGAGAGATGACGGGGGCTACTGCATGAGATACCACGGCGGGGCTGGACACTACATCCACACGGGACTGGTGGGAGACGGCGGCGGGGGCGACGGCGAGAGGCGCGCTGTAGGCCCAGTGACCGAGGGAGCGCTTCTTGAGGAGATGTCCGAGTCCAGCGAGTCCGTGTCCGGCGAGTCCGAGACCGTGTCCGGCGAGTCCGAGTCCGTGTCCGGCGAGTCCGATTCCGGCGAGTCCGTGGGCGGAGTGGCTCAGCAGAGGAGCGGCGACGCCGTGACTGATGATGGCAGGGCTGGTGCGTACGTCAACACGGGACTGGTGGGACACGGCGGCGGGGGCGGCGACCACAGCAGGGGCGACGATGGCGGCATGAGCGACGGGGGCGGCTACAACAGCGGAGTGCACGAGGGGAGCGATGGCGGCGTGGCCGAGGGGCTCCAGGGCTTTAGCTTGGAGGTGAATGGCACGAGCGTTGATGACCTCAGCGGTGTCCAGGGGGCGACCGTGTGGGTCCAGCACGAGAGCCGGATGGTGCGCGGGCTGCGCCAAGGGGATGATTGAGCCGCAAGCCACAGCGGCGAGAGCGAAGAACACCACCAGCGATTGCATTGTAAACGTGGTCTGTGTTTGTCTGACGAACTAGATCACTTCAAAACCGTGCACGGTCGACTGATAAATTCGACCCGCACTCAAGCATATTTATACCGAACGGATATAATTAAAAAGTAAGGCGATTTCAGTGGGTAAATGGTCAGCAATGCTAGAACAATGTCAGGTGTCAATAAAATGCTTGACCTCGAAGTGCGTGGCGGTCATAACGTAAGGATTTCGTGGTCACAGTATGTAGTGCGCAACATATGTAAGTCTAACTTACGACTGTATAGTGATAGCATCAGTTACCTAACCGACGCCGTTAAAGTATTCTTAAAATAATACATTTTAAAGATATGAACGTGATTTGGGTTTTATAAGTTAATGCTATCCTATATAATGTAAAAATTGCGATAGCGACAAATGCAAGACAGCAAAGCGTTTCAAAATGCTTAGTTGTTCAAAAATCAGGTTTGCCTTTAGTACCTATAACTAAATTAATGGAGCATTTGTATAGAATGTGAATAGAAAGGTAGCCTTGTTTGTGCAAGCGGCAACGGGTGTACCCGTACACAAAGAAAGGTGTCGGCCGACCTCTCGAGCTGGTCGAGGCGCGCCGCAGCTATCAAAATACGGAGAACGTTGTTCTATATACGTTACACCCATTTAGTTCCGTGTTTTTAGCGTTCTAATATCATTTTATATTAAAGGAAGTAAAAAAATCACGTAGAGTTTTTTACAAGCTGGTTCTAAGTGTTATATTATAGGTAAACTATATTGAAAATAATAATAATAAGATTTCTCTGTGTTATAATATACTTATAATTATATAAATTTATTGCGCTATTTTGATGTTATTCCTATGAATTTAGAAGAAGCCGTGTTGAGGTCGTTGTGGTGCAGGGTCACAAGGTGCGAGTGTAAACGTGATGGCTGTGTGTGTATATTGAAAAAAAAATAAGATTTCTCTGTGTTATAATATACTTATAATATATTTTATAACTTTATTGTGTTATTTTGATGTTATTCCTATGAATTTAGCAGAAGTCATGTTAAGATTATTGTGGAGCAGGATCGCAACGTGCGACTGTAAAGGTGACGGCTTTGAGTTTGATACTCATCCGGAGGAATGAAATATTTAGTACGAGGCAAAAGCGCAGCGTTGAGTTCCGCCACCCATCACGCAATGTCTCCAGAATTTGACGGAAAGTTGAGAACGAAAGAATCTTAATAGGAACAGAATATCTTAACAATAGGTTCCCAGGTTACCTCTGCCTACTTTGCTATGTCCGGAGTACGGCGTGAAGCTAAAAATAAAAAAAAATAAGCACAAAATCTTTTTGAAAATATATCACTAATCGTTCATTAGGCTTAATCCAAATGACTTATAACTAACAAGGAAGTTCGTTTATTGAAATTATGGGTATCTATAGTAGTATAAGAGATTGATAGAATAATTTAAAAATAATAAAAGTATTATAAAATTGAAATAGTAAACGTATTTTAGCATATCAAAGAAAGACTCGAAAATTAGGCGGAAATTAGGGAGAGGAGTGTCTTAAAACTAGGTTCAGGGTAATACAGATATATAAATTGTAAAAATGTAAAATTAAATTTGGTCTTTAAAAAAAACGAGATTTGGCCTCTATAGCGTACTCTCGCTTGCACTCTCGGCTCAGGCTGGATGGATGAGTCATAGTTTTTCGCGCGTGCGTTCATAGATTGACGAGCGTTATCACATCAGACATATATCGTTATTGATATAATTTTCGATATTGGACATTTTGTATCGATATAATGGCAAAAAATATCGTATCGATATCTATATCTATACTTATAATAAATCTGTAGAAAAGTCGTTTCTGTACATTGAAAATATTTAAGAAAAAATTAGCCAGGGTGTTAAAGGATAACTAATAGAATCCATTTCCAACATTTTTGGAATTTTTGTCTGTTTGTCTGTTTGTCTGTTTATGTGAACACGTATCACGTAAAAAGTACACAATAAATTTAAGCAACTTTTATACATAAAAATTACAAATAAATCAAGGTAGGTTTTAGTGTTTATTTCATTGTAATCGCTTCACTCTATCAAAAGATATAAGTATTTAAGTTTTCAAGACGTTAATATTTGAGATAGTAAAAAACGACACAAGTAACGCTATCTATTGACCAATAGTAGGTACTAACGAATCTTGATAACGCAAAAAACGTTCTGTGGAGTTAAACACTAATTACGACAGAAGGAATATTAATCATTTTAATACTAAAGAATATTAATCATTTTAATACTAAAGATATAAGTATTTAAGTTTTCAAGAAGTTTATATTTGAGATAGTAAAAATCAATACAAGAACGCTATCTATTGACTAATAGTAGGTACTAATGAATCTTGATAACGCAAAAAACGTTCTGTGGAGTTAAACACTAATTACGACGGGAGGAATATCAATAATTTGAATACTTTAACACAACGTCGTTTTCGGTTAATATAATTTTATGTTAGGTGAAATTTAACATAAAAACAGCATTTTTAAACTGTCCTTAATTTTAAACCTAAATAGATGGCGCATTTAAATAAACGGCGCATCTAAATAGATGGCACTTTGCATAAAAAAAATATAGTTTGGAAAGGTTACTGCTACACTCTATCAAAAAATAATGTACTTAAAGTTTAAAAGATATTTATATTTGAAAAAAAAAAGAAACATACGCAATGATATCTATTGACTACATATGATAATGAATGTTGATAACGCATAAAACATATTGTTGAGTTATTATTTGCTAAACGTTAATTACGTCGTGTAAGTGTAATCTATACTTATAATAAATTTAACATAAACATAGTAGTATTTTTCTAACAATGTTCGAATGGTTACAGTTCAATTGTAAGTCCAATAGATGGCGAAAATTACCTTCGTTACAGTCTAGCTTAATTCGTAATTATTTAACACAGTGATAAAAAATGATTTAATATTCAAAGAAATGTTTTGAATAGGTTCTTCAGTCCGTTCGTTCGTTTATATTATTAATATTTTTTTAAAAAACGTATAAAAAAATAACTTATGGGAGCAAACTAAAAAAAAAATCTCTCAAGAAAAAAATGCTCTGACACTGTTAATAAAAATATCCCGCAGTATTATTTCATAACTTACAAGCGACACGTAACGGCATTGCACTATTGCACCTGTATGTTGCATGTATGTATGTGCCAAGGGTATTTTAGGGTACAAAAACACCTCAAAATCCTTTTAAGATAACTTTGTTGTTTGTCTGTCTATCAAGAGTATTTTGTACAAGATCGCTTAAAGGTTAGATACCTCAATGTTCAAGTCTATATTCCCTTAGAGCACAAAAAAAATCTATCTTCTAAATCATCGCAATCAAATGACGATAAACTATGAGGGTTTATGCATCCCGTTGATACACAATTACGAAATATGTTAAGAAGTTAAAACTTACGGTACGTATAAAGGAAAATTCCAAAATTATTTTTCAAAAATTGACAACTTTTTGTATTTGTGTCACAGAAAAAAACTATTAGGTACAAATTTTAATCTGTACTTAATTTGATACAAAATGACAACTTTAATAAGTTATTCTTTTGGTGTATTTCCATTCTTGAAACTGGTACGAAACTCTCGGGTCATGAGTACGACTTGAACTTGACCGAAAATATTGATTATTTCATAGATTATATAAAAATGCCTAATAATGTGCTTTCTATGTATATTCTGTATACCAATTATATATTTACTTAAAATAAGTGATTAATTTAAAAACTGTTCAGGAGCTAATATAAGTTATTTTACAAAGAATATAGTGAATACTTATCCAAATAAATAAATTAATAATTAAGGCTGTTTGTAATATCTCTATTTCTTAAATGAATAATCATCTAATTCAAGCGGGTAAAGCCGCGGGCAGGCCGCTAGTATTAAAATAACAATATCGACGTACATACGTATGAACGTACGTACTTACGTATGCGTGACGATTTCTACTAAATCACACTACACATAAGCCGTTAAGGAACTTGGTCCAAAAATATTGTCTTTACGTTTAATGATAATTTTATTCTATTAGTGGTCAATAATTATTGGCGTTTTTAAAGTTATTACGAATATAAGTTATTACTTATATACTTTTTATTACATTTAATAAATAAATATTGGGTGATATTTTGCAATTATTCTCACATTTAAAATTTTAATTTAATTGAATGCTATAAAGATAATTGAGGCCAGAGGCCAGTCGTGGCGCAGCGGCACGAAGTGTGACTGTAAAACCGACTGGTTGTGGGTTCGATTCCCACTGGAGGAGATGAAATATTTTTATAAATTTATATGGCCATTTCTTCGCTCTGCTGTCGAGGTTAAGCGCGGCGTTGAGTTCTGCCACTCAACACGCAATGCCTCCAGAATTCGGCAGAAAGTGGGGAACGGAGTGTCTTAACACTAGGTTCCAGCTGCCTACCTTGCAGAGTACGGGATACAGCGTGAAGGTGATTTAATTTTTAATTTTTTATTTAATATATATTTTTTTAACGAGAAGACTACTCATCTAGTGCAATACCATATAATTCCGAAAATGTTATTTTGAAAAAATATGCACAAAGTGTATAACAAATGATACATTTAATATATATGTATTTAAATTATATGACAGTAAGATGCGGATATGAAAGAGTAGGTGTCGTGAGATAAAGGATGTCGATAAACTCGCAAGCTCATAGAACTGGTTTATTATCAGCTTCGTCAGCGTGCATTCATGTTTATTGCACAACCTACGCATTCATTATTTCTGTACACTTTTAGTTATTAACGGCGTCTGTTAAAGGTCTCTAATGCTGTGAGCTTATAGTTTTAACGTAGAACTCTTAAGTCTTATTTAAATATTTTCTCCTGCTTCGTATTTCAGGAATTATGTAGTTAATTCCTGAAATAACAAATAGTAACTCTAATGTAATAAATAAATAAAATAAATAAATCAGTAGGTAAAGGAGACCGGTTTAAGACACTCCGTTCTCCACTTTCCGCCGAATTTTGAAGGCATGGCGTGTTGAGTGGCGGAACTCAATGCCACTCTTTGCCTCGACACCAGAGCGAAGAAATATAAATATAAATCTAAATAAATATTTCTTTTACTCGAGTGAGGATCGAACCCACAACCGTCGCGTTACAGTCACACCCTTGTGCCCTTGGGCCACGACCTAGGTACTATAATGTATTGTACGACTTAATTCTTAATATTTAGAATTAGAAAGATTTCCGCAAATTTCTTATAAGAAATTATAAACATATAAGTTATTGAGAAGTAAAATAAAATAAAAGTACCTTGAAACAAAATAACCGTGTCTTTTAATATAGTGTTTATTTTGTTCTAAAATTATATGATACAAAAATAATTTAATTAAAACCTGTCCAAGATTGTTTTATAAACCTACTACTAAATTGTTTGTACTATATCAAATTAATACGGGTTTTCACTTTTTGGTAAAGGCGTGTCCAAACAGAAGTAAGAAAATATGATTTTTTTTTCGAGACGAAAATATTAACGATTTTTGTATAAAAATTAAAGAAAATTGTTTTTTTTTAGTTATTTTTAACTAAACGATCAAATCTGTTTCAAATAAAGCCTTTATATTTTAAGCCTTAATATTCATATATATGATAAAAAAATATTTTAATTTAACTTTGTTACTTTTATAAAACCAAATGGAATTGTAGTGGAAAATATATGTGTGCACATGGCCTTAACTTTGATCGGCTACTAGCTGACGTGAATTGACGTGAACTTGAAAATATTATATTATATTTGTTTAACTTGTTTGTGTTTACTATCATAATTACATGTCTTACTATTAATATTATTTCTGCGGGGTATGATTTCTAAGCGTTTTTCGTGGCTCTTTTCTCCACTTCCTTTTGGTCCCTTTAGTGAGTACAAAGAAATTCTTCGTAAACACATGTGTTATATGAAATCAATCTTTTCAGTGCGATTCAAATATAAAGCTATTGAGTTTTATCAAAACACAGCTTTATCAAGTTACGATGGTGTCAAAGTGTACAGAATAATTGTTGTTAAAATATATATATAAGGGGAATATGTGCCGTTATTATATAATAATTTATCATTGCTAATATAAAAATATAAAACAAAATAGTGTCACGTTGTATCCCTTACACAGCAGAGTAGGCAAAGGGAACCTAGTGTTAAGATATTCCGTTCTCTATTTTCCGCCGAATTCTGGAGGCATTGTGGGTTGAGTGGCGGAACTCAATACCGCGTTTTGCCTCTTCACCAGAGCGAAGAAATAAACTAAATTAAACTAAACTAGCTTCACGCTTTATCCCTAGCGGGGTAGTCAGAGAGAAAGGAGCGCCAAACGCTACGGTAAATATAAATAAATATTTTATTTCCTCGAGCAGGGATTGAACCCGTTACTAGTCGTGTTTACAGTCATACTTCTTGCCCTTGCGCCACGACTGGCCTCAATATATTGAAGTAGTATTTTTAGTGTTTGCAAATATTTAATATTTATTCAGGATTTTATTTATTAACCTTAAATCAAGAATGTAAATTATTTTTATATTTTTTTAAATGCGATAATATTTTTGTATTACATATAAGATTTAATACTTTTTCTCAAATCAAGAACAATTTTTTTTTATTACTTTAAAATTTTAATAACTAATAATTTGATTGAAATACAAATAAGTATATTCGTAAGTTATGTACATACTTAAGTAATTATTCTAAAGACTTAACAGCCTTACATATGGTAAACCAAAACCATATCGTTTAAATGTAGTGACGTTTTTCCATTTAAAATATTTTACTATTACTATTGAGAGTTTTACTTACTGAAATAAATGGGTAAATAATAAATTAAATTCTCTTTATTTAATTTTTTTTTCCCACTTTTGGCTAAAGATTCCCGCTTTTTAACCTAAAATGTTCCAAAATCCGGCTTTTTGCCGACAAATTGGCAACGCTGGTCTGGAGCCAGTGAACTTTATCTATTTATAAAGTATGATCCTGGTTAGTCTGTAATATAATAATTTTCTAAAATCCTTTTGCCTAAGAATTGTTATAGAACCAATTCTATAACAACTCGAAATCAATTATTAACCAATTTCCGTGTAATAAAATTGAGAATTTCTTATTACGTGAGGGCGGGCTGTAGCTTTCATGTTACGAATCTTTATAACCTTTTATATATTATAACCTTAGATATAATATTCTGAACTTAGAAGTTCGTAGACCTCGAAACAATATATATTTCACTACATCGACTATATTAATATTATATTAATGTAAGACTATTTGGTATTTGAAATTCCGCTACCGTAATAAGATCCGTGTCGTTGCCCTGTTAAGCTGCTTAATCCTTACAACCTTAGCAATTGTTCTTTCGTCATTTAATATTTTTGCCTTTGAATAAAATTTGATTGTTTTTTCATTTTCTGTTTTTAAATTTTTCTTGACTTCTGCTTTTACATTTTACGTATTATAATAAACCTTTAAATGACTATCGTCATCGACATCGACATCAACAAAGTTATACTAACTTTGATTTCAAATGTTAATGTATTTACTCTAATGTCACTAAGTTATATCATGTATTTTTATGGTATATTTTTATATTGAGGCCAGTCGTGGCGCAGCGGCACAAAGTGTGACTGTAAAACCGACTGGTTGTGGGTTCGATCTCCACTCGGGGAGATGAAATAATTTACTTAAATTTATATTTCTGTTTCTTCGCTCTGGTGTCGAGGCAAAGCGCGGCGTTGAGTTCTGTCACTCAACACGCAATGCCTCCAGAATTCGGCAGAAAGTGGGGAACGGAGTGGCTTAACACTAGGTTCCATCTGCCTACACTGCTGTGTGCATACAGCGTAAAGCAGATTTTTTTTAAATATTTTTATTTCTGTTTAATAATATGTATGGCTGTCCTGTACGGCTTCTGATCGGCTGACGTGTTCTGTTAAAAATGTACTTAAAAATGTTGCAACACTCTACGACCAAGATTTATTTAGATTAATATTTCAAGATACTAAATTCTTCTTTTTTCGGTAGAATTCAAGATACCCAAGACGTGCTTTGTTTAATAAAATGAAGTAATAGAAAATATTAAATAATATTACAAATAAATAAATCCGATATAAAACTGGGACATGTTGTTTTGCAATAGTGTCCTTTGTATGCGCAATACGGCTTCGTGAGAAAAGTAGTCCTTGCTCTCATTACAAAATTGTATAAACAAATGACTACCAAATGAAGAATTGAAAATAAGATCGACAATAAAGAATTCTGTGACTATTGTATCGATATTACGATAAACTAAGTTATCGCAAATTCAAAGAAATTAGGTAAAAGAAAAAATTATACAAATGGAAATTTTACGCATATATAATATTGTTTAATTTATATATATATATTTTGATTAGTTTTTGATTAGGTTCTTGTTATGTTTCACGTGATAACGTTTTGTTAATCGATGGACGCCGGCTGCACGCACAAAAAAGCATGACTGATTGTCACGTTCTGCCTGAGCCGAGAGTGTCAATTGTATTTTTTTATAATTTATTGTAAGTAAAATTTCTGGGGTGGGCACCAGACTGTACTGGGGTGGGCATTTTTTAAAAAAAATATGAATGAAAGGTTGATTTACTTGCAAAGTATGAGGTGTTTCTATTTTGAAAGTTTTTCGAAGGTTGGTTGGTTGGGTTTTAGTTGCACAGAGTGATATGTCAGTTTATGGGAACGTAAACAGTAAAAATTAACGGCGGAGTGACATTACTATTTGATGAGTAGAGTTACAAATAGTTATTCCTACTTGTAACTCTACTTGTTAAAAAGTATTGTGTTTAAATAAAATAAATAAATCAGCTTCACGCTGTATCCCGCACACAGCAGGGTAGGCAGAGGGAATCTGGTGTTAAGACACACCGTTCTCCACTTTCCGCCGAGTTCTGGAGACGTTGCGTGTTGAGTAGTGGAACTAAACGCCGCGCTTTGCCTCGACACCAAAGCGAAGAAATGGAAATATACATTTAAGTAAATATTTTATCTCCTCAAGTGGGGATCGAACCCACAACCAGTCGGTTTTACAGTCACACTCTGTGCCCCTGCGCCACGACTGACCTCTAGATATTATTTAGAAAAAACAATTACACGTCAAAACAACGTTGTAAATCTTTTAAATTCTCTAACTTATATATAATTTATAAGGGAAAATTCAACGGATACAACAGGGTATTAACCTTGAGGTAAGTTCTCTGTCTTGTATTACGAATCATTAATATTGATATAATAACAAATAGATTAGAGTAAGAAGAATTTGCTTAATCTTGTCACGTTCATTCATATTTATAATGACCTTGGAGAGATGGCTTTTGTGTATTTTTGTACGTAGTGGGTGCCAAAATGTCGCTATTAAGCTCATAAAAATTCTCATTCGATTTAAAAATATATTTGAAAGAGCATAATATAATGTCTTTTTATGGTACGTATGCACATATATGGATAGAATGTTTGAAGAGTTTATTTTTATGTTTGCGTTGCTATTAGTTTTACGCTGTATCCTGTAAACAGCAGGGTAGGCAAAGGGAACATAGTGTTAAGACACTCTGTTCCCCATTTTCAGCCGAGGTTTGGATTGCATGCATCTGCATTGCGTGATGTGGGAATATTTTTTTAATTTAAAGAAATATTGCCAAGTAATGAAAATATTAAATATTTCATTTTCTCGAGTGGGGGTCAAACCCACAACCAGTCGGGCTTACAGTCACACACTAGCATCTTTGAAAAGAGTTTGTTTCGATTAATTTATTTATTTATAAGGCCTACCAACAATTGACACAATTATTACATGCCCTTAAAAGTAAAAAAAAAAACAAAGTAAATCATATCTAATTGCTCAATCATTTACAGGTGAGCTCCACATGCAATGACAAAATATGAAATAAAAAAACAAACAATAATTTAAAAATAAATACAGCACAAACAATAATGAGTATTACAAACAATTATAAATGTACATTAATAAGTTATTCATTTTATATATAAATGAAAATAACTAATCAATTAGAAGGTAAAAGATACTTATTAACAAATTAATTTTAAAAAGTCCAATTAAATCAATAGTACTTCGTATTAATAATCATTTTTAGAACCTATAAAATTTATTATAATTTTTTTTCACTTTACAAGGTGTAACGCTACCAAGAACTCTCAGTCCAATCTATACTAATATAATAAAGCGGAAGAGTGTGTTTGTTTGTTTAAGTGGTAAGATCTCTGGAACTACCGGTCGGACTTACATTTTTTTTTTGTTTTGTATGAAAGCTACTCGTACATTCCTCAGGAGTGCTATAATAGGCTATATAACATTACGGCTTAGTTTTCAGTTAGCCTTAAATAATGAAATAACAATAATTAAGAACGTCATCGTATTACCTTATCCGCGTGCGCTGCTGAAATGGTTAAATATATGTAAATATGTGACAAAATTGTAATTGAAAATTGCTAGGTGATATTTCACCGTTGTTTATTTGACAAACATATTGAAATTTATGAGCGAAAGTTACTCCATCATCAAGGAACTTTTATGATGATAAGCTTTGGCATGGAAGTAGTATACTTAGACGTATACTACTTATTTTGAAAACGTATAAAAATTTGAACGTAGCGGGACTAGAACCTGCGCCTCCTGGAAACAGATCAGGTCGGTCCTTTCGGTATGACCTGGTCGGTTTCCAGGAGTCCCGCTACGTTCAAATTTTTATACGTTTTCTAAATAAGTATTTTTCTTTCCTAAGTGAGGATTAACTCTGTAAAAATGTTTAAAAATAGACGTATACTTTTAAAGAAAATGTAATATTTAAATATCTCAACGCTTTGTTTACAGCAGCAAGCCCAGACCCGAGTCCCGCTTGGGGCGCCCCTGCCGCCGATGACATCCTCTCATGCAGCCACGTACTACTTGCTCTTTCTCCGAATTATGAAAAATCATTGAATGTATAAATTATATATAAATTAAAATAAAATAAGTATTATAGGTGTATGGGCGTAATTGCGAGTGGCCCACTAGTATAAAATAATAAAGATAAAAAATCTTTTTATTCCAATTGTAACCCACAATCATCACTTGTCAATCAATCATATTTCACCTATAAATATGACCACGACCAAAGATTTGTAAAAATACAGAGAGAAATAATTTACGTGGTCGTTGCGGCGCAGTGGCACAAGCGTGCGACTGTAATCACACCTGTTGTAGGTTCGAAACACTCGGAGGAATTAAATATTTAACATTCTCATTTTCTCGTTCTGGTGATGAGACAAAAGCGGGACGGAAGCGTCCTATTAGAGAATGGACTTGTCTTAACACTAGGTTCCCAGGTTCCATCTGCCTACTCTGCTATGTTCAGGATACAACGTGAACCTAAGAAAATATATAATATAAAATTTTCTTCGTGATAAATAACCTGTTTGCAAATATATATCATGTTCACGCATATTATTGCCCTTGTGCCAACCGGCCTTTGAGTAATTATGTGTCTACAAATACTGCGGTATTTGCGAAACTTCAACCAATTTAGAACTTCCTACGTCAAATGGTTTGTTTATGTCGAAATACTGTATACAATTTGAGCAAAACATTGATCATAATGAAACCTATCAATATTAAAATGACTATATATATCCTATATTTAAAAAAAAAAAAAAAATTAAATTAGCTTCACGCTGTATCCCGCACACAGCAGGGTAGGCAGAAGGAACCTAGTGTTAAGACACTCCGTTCCCCACTTTCTGCCGAATTCTGGAGGCATTGCATGTTGAGTGGCAGAACTCAACGCCGCGCTTAACCTCGACACCAGAGCGAACAAATGGAAATATAAATTTAAGTAAATATTTCATCTCCTCGAGTGGGGATCGAACCCACAACCAGTCGGTTTTGCAGTCACACCTCGTGCCGCTGCGCCACGACCGGCCTCCTATATTTAAAAAAAGAAGATATTTTGAAATTATTTATTTATTTTAAAAATTACAATAGGTACCTATAAATAATTCTCTAGATCACTTTACGAAAAATAATATCTTGAACCTGATGTAACATTAACAAAAGCTCTTTTTTAAATAGCTCCACGCTGTAGCCTGCATTTCGGGGTCGGCAGAGAGAATCTGGGAACCTAGTGTTAAGGCTGTCCGTTCTCCGTTAAGACATTTCCAAATGTCCTAATTTAAATAAATAATTCAAACTTACAATATTATCTACAAAGTAGCTACAGTAAATACATACTAGGTTTATTGTATATAATATATACAATAAAAATAACGGTAATTAAGCATTGTATGCCCACAATGTCATGTTACACACGAGATTCACATTTTGCAAGTAAAAAAATATATATATTTTTTTGCAACTATAACAATAGCGAAATATTTACAACATCCACGTGTGTGTGAAGTTTTATTTGCCTTGACTTAGATTATCAATTCGCATAATGTAACGTTTTTTTTTTTCTATTTTTTTTATCTTCTTTTTATCTTCTGTAGAGACCGATCTGATCTAGATTTGTAGATATTTAAATATATTTTTTTATAGTCACGCTGTATTCCACATTCAGCATGATAAGCAGAGGGCACCTAGTGTTTAGACAAACACGCGGCGTTGAGTTCCGCCACTCAACACGCAACGCCTCTAGAACTCGGCGGAATTTGTGTTGTACAAGCAGGCGAAGTATGCGGGGGCCACTAGTTTTAAATAAGACCAGGAGTAGTGTTTATCTTTTATTACGATCTCATTTATTTATATGAAATCATCTGTTTTGCTTGTCATTTACTTACTTGTTTTATTTGATCAAAGTGAATTAAACGGATTTTCCTTTATTCAAAGTCAAAAAGTTTAGTCTAGTATATTTAAAAAATTGAATGTTTTAAAAAATGTTACTTCACTTATTTAGAAAACGTATAAAAATTTGATTTTTTTATACGTTTTCTAAATAAATATTTTTCTTTTCTAAGTGTGGTCACTTACTTTAAAAATGTTAAAAATAATATTTTTCTTCTAGCTAGAGTTATTGTAAATTGAAAGTTGAAACACCGTTTACAGCAAGCAATATTTATACTTACATAGTACCCAAAATGTATGACCACCTTGAGCCTTGACTAAAAAATCTATATAGATCAATGTTGCGGGCTAGAATTCGTTGATGCCAGTTGTGGCGCAGGGGCACAAAGTGTGACTGTAAAATCTGGATGTGGGTTCGATCCCCATTCGAGGAAATCTAATATTTATTTACATTTATATTTTAATTTTTCGCTCTGGTGTCGAGGCAAAGCGCGGCGTTGAGTTCCGCCACTCCGCCACTCAAACCACAAAGCCCCCAGAACTCGACGGAAAGTGGGGAACTGAGAGTCTTAATATTAGGTTACCTCTGCCTATCCTGCTGTGTGCGGGATACAGCGTGAAGTTGATATTAGAATATTATAATAAAGTGTTATACGTTGTAAAAGTAATTTTTCAACATAGTAAAAAAGGTTTAACTGTATGACTTTTGTTGCGCATGGGTAATTTAGTATCATTATCTCATTCAACTTAATATCAGAGAATGCGTAAATCATTAATAATTTTAACCTTGAAATTTTCCCTTCACAACCTTTAAATTTATTACGCTTATTATGTTTATAAACCTACCTACATATGTATATAAAATAAATGATTTTTAAAATTAAAAATGGCGCAGGGTCACGATCGTGAGACTGTAAACGTGACAGGTCGTGGGTTTGATTCCCATTCGAGAAACAAATTAAATATTTAGTATATTGAGAGTGGGGAGCGGAGTGTCTTAACTCTAGGCTCTCCTGCTTCATGTGGGATACAGCGTGTAGCTAAAAAAATTGTTAAGTTCGAGTCAGACTCGCCCACTGAGGCTTCCGTACCAAATTCGGGATCTTAGGTCAACGTAAATTTTAACAACTGATAAAAGTTGAGAAACTTTAGTTTGTTCATATGCACTTATTTTAAGTGCATATGCCCATGTGCATTAGTAGTATGGATTCGTTGGTTCTGGCGCAAGCGCCAGAACCAACGAATGCCAGTGTGCCAGACCCCGCGAGTCGATGCGTCAGAACTAAAAAAAAAAAAAAAAAAAAAAAAAAAAAAAAAAAAAAAAAAAAAAAGGTTTAGCCCCCCATTTGAATCGATTGCGCTGGGTCCCAGAGCTCTATCTCTAACCATTCCAAAGATAGCTTTTCGATTAATTAAATCCCACTAGTCGCTTATTAGTCACCCTCATTAAGCTCACGCACAGCCTAATCACTCACTTCCCCGAATTGCTAACGAAGAACCTACGTCACAGTGCAGTGTTGCTGTCTCTTTCTTGCATTACTCATCACCTAACGACGTCACAGTGCCTGTCTCTTTGTCGCTATGTTAAAAAAAATTACAAAATATTTCTTTTAATTTGTATGAAAAGTTAAAAGTTCTTTTACAAAAACATTTTTTTTTCCAGGGCACATATGAAATCAATAGCTTCCACCTAGATAATCCAAGTTTTACAGTACCCAAAGTATACGGAGAATACAAAATGGAAAGTTACGTATGGAACGACGACGACTTGATACGATGTTTCAATTGTTTCTATAAATTTATTCCAAAATCTGACACTTATGACATCTGATTAGTTAGTTCATGAAATATCTAATCTCACTATTTTTTATTTATTTTAATACTAGCGGCCCGCCCACGGCTTCGCCCGCTTAAAATACATAAATAAATATTGATTTAATAAGCAGAATTGATTGACAACTATAATAACTTCAAATATGATGTTTTTACGACATTATCGGCAAAGAATTTTTGATTGTTATAAATAAAAAAATACTACCCTTGTTGATATTTGATATTTATAAAATATACATAAAGCTAATTATTTATTACACGTATATATTTTTGTAACTTTATGTTCTTTTTACCTATATAATATACTCTGTTAAATGTGCTAATGTCAGTGAATAATTTAATTTACTCATTCAGAAACAGCCTTAAATGTTAAATTATTGATTTGAAGGATTCATAATATTCTTTGTAAAATAACTGTAATAATTGCATATTAACTCCTGTACAGTTTTTAAATTAGTTACATATATTATATGAACGAACCAACCAAAAAATCTTTGTATTTACTTGATATTTCTTGCAAGATCGTTCTTTATCTCTGTGTTGAATTAATTACGACTTAAACTTAACTGTAATGATTTATGAAGGTAATCTCCACTAACAATTCAATTTTGTTTACTTTATTGTATAAAATATTGTATAATAGTGGTTCAAAAATATATATTTTTATCAACAGTCATATAACCCAGACGTTTCGAATGTCATTCTTTAGCCAGGAATCTTACCAGCGCGATTGCTATATAATATTCGCAGGCAAGCTAATGCCTTGAGTTCATTCAAATGACGATAGCTTTTTTTTTAATGAATCGATTTTGATAAATTAAACTTTAGTACTTAAGTTGAGTTAAAACAAAGCAATTGGTGAAATTTTCAAGTAAATCGGTTCAGTACTTTCAGAGAAAAATGCGGACAAAAATATGTCGACAGACAGACAGACAGAGAGACAGACAAGAAATTTAAAAAAAAAACTTTTTGCTTTCTATTATTCTTTTTAAGTGTCCCTCTATCCATTTCAGTCAAAATTACTAAATGTACAGACAAAATATTTTTACTGTCTTATTATAGAGATTATTTTTTCTTTATTGATTTATGCTTTTTGTATAAAAACTTATCTATGTATATATATTAATTAAGAATAATCTTTTTTTTTTCTATCTTCAAGTTCATTAGTCCTAATTTAGTATTCACCAAAGCAATTAAAATATTTTTAGAATTTCGTACCTCATAAGGTTCAAACGGAACCCTTACTAATATCTAACATTTAAGTCTACATTCCCTTAAAGCACAGAAATCAAGCTTCCAAGTCTATACAATCAAAAAATACGAGCATTTATAGAATCGACATTGCTGAATTTTGTATGAAATTCACCGCGTGATCAGAACCTATAGGGTTTAATTATATAATTATGAAATTGGACACGAAGTGAGGACAAATAACGGAATGAGAATAAATAAAGAACAAATAAATAAAAAGAGAATAAATAACAAAATCTGTACATTGAAAACTTATAGATATTTCATAGAAAAATGATTATAAACTTATATTTGTTCTTCGTTTCTTACAAAATAAATGCAAGTAGTATGGATTCGTTGGGTCTGGCGCAAGCGCCAGACCCAACGAATGCCAGTGTGCCAGACCCCGCGAGTCGATGCGTCGGAACTAAAAAAAAAAAAAAAAAAAAAAAAAAAAAAAAAAAAGGTTTAGCCCCCCATTTGAATCGATTGCGCTGGGTCCCAGAGCTCTATCTCTAACCATTCCAAAGATAGCTTTTCGATTAATTAAATCCCACTAGTCGCTTATTAGTCACCCTCATTAAGCTCACGCACAGCCTAATCACTCACTTCCCCGAATTGCTAACGAAGAACCTACGTCACAGTGCAGTGTTGCTGTCTCTTTCTTGCATTACTCATCACCTAACGACGTCACAGTGCCTGTCTCTTTGTCGCTATGTTAAAAAATAAATACTTGCAATTTCTCTCATTTTAATGTGAAACAATATTTTGTTTATTAAAAACTTCCCATTTAATATATATATATTGTTATGAAATCTAAATAGTTCTATTGTATTTTTTATTATACAATGTTTGAAATAATGGCGCGCCGGTGAAACAATATTTTGTTTATTAAATAGGTCTCGATTTGATTTATTTTTATACTCATTTTCCTTTGTATTCATTGTTGTAGCTTACGCGCTGCGTTGGTGGGAATAATGCAGAATACGAAGAAAACATGTATAAACAGTATTACTTCTCAACATCTGACGATGAACCTACCTCGCCATACCCTATCAAGATACGAGAGAGATCAAAGAGCAGTGACTCTCTAAAGGAGTTCTTTCAAGAACCTCCGAAGATAAAAAAGACAAAACTACATTCTTCATCGGTGGGGCGAGCGACGAACGATGGTACCTCATATCTTACTACCAACGAAGATGACGGATCCAATGCAACACATCTCATAAAAATTGAGATATTTGAACTGAAAAAACTGGTTGATATACCACCGGAGGAGCACTGGAAATATGCAGATGTGAGGGTCAAATATTATAACAAGAAAAATAGCAAAAATAGCCACCACCAAATTACACGAAAGTTGGTACATAGTATCACCAAAGAAATTTCTAGTGCACCAAACCTAAAAAAATATCACTTTAAAAAAAAGACTAAATAAATTATTTTACTAAAATTTTACTTTGTTTTATTTTCATTTTAAAGGCATTTTAATAAAACCAAATAATATTTTTTACATTAGCATTTATTACATAATAAATAATGTTTCATACATATTTTTTTACATAATGCTATCCTTATTTAAAATATTATAAAAGATTTGAACATATCGTTTAATAGAAGATCATTATTATTATTTGTATCTTGATTAAACATTTCAACAAAGTTAGTGAGAGACATACCTCTACGCTTAAGATATATATATACAAGACAGTATTCACCACAAAAAGAAGAAAAAACATTTTGAATTATCTTATTGCTATATATCCATCTACTTGTATTTCGCTTTAAAAATGATAAATGATAACTATTTGGTTTTCGACCAAAAGTATCGAAATATTCTCCAATTCCATTTGTACCTATGTAAATTGCTATCCAATGTGAGCCTGGTTTTGTATCAGGATCTAAATTACTGATCAAATAAACAGGAGTTGACATATGAACCGGCAATCGATTAGCAGCAAAAACATTTGACGTTAAGGTGGGATGTATTGCTTTTAAACATTTACTTATCTCTAAAGTATTCATGATATTTACGTTTACTAAATAGGTCTCGATTTGATATATATTTTTTTATTTATTTTTTAGTCGTTATTGTGAAATTTTAAACCTGTTCAAACTTCTAACAGATTTTGTCATTATTACTAATGGCATTGTTTCTTTATTACTCATAAGTCATAAGCATTAGTTTGAATATTATCGTTATCATTTGCGGTAGTTTAATAGGTTTGTTCATTTATAAAGAATCTATAAAAGCCAAAAACGTTTCTAACATACTCACTTTTAAACCGTCTTGCGGTACATTAATTCGTGTTGAGTTAAATAGTAGTTGAAAATGTCGAACTGTGATCATGTTACTAGTGTGTTTTTTACTAAAGAACAGGAGATTGAAAGTAATTGCTGGACTGACAAGGAATTGGATGAAATTTGCGAGATTGTTGAATCAGCAGAATGTGCTATGGAAGTTTTCAACGATAAATTCATAAGTATTGAGTCAAAGACTTTTGATTCACAATTTGATGAAGCTTTGTTCAACATAAGTGAAAGTGTGGAAAAGCAGTAAGTAATAATGATTATTAATGTTTTTTTTTTTTATTTATTTCTTCTTTTTCCTGTTTAAATTTATGAGATATTGAATTTAAAACTTATTTTTTCTTTGTTAACCAGCTTACAAGTTGGCAGAGGCTTGAAACGCGTAGCTCAAGATAACAATAAAAAAGTTGTGAAAATGAGACGTCCAAGCGAACCTTCAACTTCGAGGGATTTAGAACCATCAGTTCAACCATTAAACATTGACATGATCAAGTGTGAGGTATGCAAAATACTTGTTAAAAGGAGATATTTAGCAAATCATTACCGAAGCAATACTCATAAAAATAATGCATTACGCATTCATCACAGTTTTCCTAATGTAACATTAATCGAAAAAGCATTTGGAAAACGTGTTTATACTTACAGAATAACTCCACTCTCCGTTAGTGATGAGCTTTTAGATTTTAATTTGTTTTTAAATTCCGTCAGAGATACTCTTTTTACTTTAGTTAGTGAGAGTATAGTAGCTTTGAAAACCTTTAAAGTTAATTTTATACTCCAAGCTAATTTTATTCAACAATGTAAAGAATTGACAAATACTTTTGATTTTCAAACTCCGAATGTCGTCATTAACGAATCTGTTAATCTAAATGAATTTCTCGATTCTCTAAATGAAACATTTGCAAACAAAATAACTGAATTTGAAAAGAAAGACAGCGGTTGGTCTATTCAGAAAATATTAAGTTTGGATATGAATGTGAATAAATTTAATCCACTTCGCGGATCTTCATACATTGATTTGCCTCACGACATACGAAACAAAAAGGCAGTAATAAATGTAAAAAATAGTGATGTTCAGTGCTTTAAGTGGGCTTTACTCTCAGCATTGTACCCAGCAAATAAAAGTTCAGATCGAGTCTCTTCATATTCAAAATATGAAAACAAGTTAAATTTTGTTGGTGTTCCTTTTCCTGTGAAGTTAACAGACATTCATAAAATCGAAAAGTTGAATAATTTGAGTGTTAACGTTTATGGACTGGAATACAATGGTTTGAGTAAGTCTAACTCTGTGGTTGGTCCATTATATTTTACAAAGTGTCTCAAACCTATTCATATTAATTTACTTTACATAACAAGTGGAAGTAATGGCCATTATTGCTATATAAAAAACTTATCTCGTTTAGTGAGTCATCAGGTTACATCAAGAAATAATGCCATTTACATTTGTGACGGCTGCCTTATTTATTTTAACAGTCAGGAAGCTCTCGATAGACATAGATTGAATGATTGCACACATGTCAGAACCGATCTTCCAAATAAAAATATAAGTAAAAAAAACTGGCGTGGTGAAAATGTACCAAGTGATAAGATAAAATTCGAAGGTTATGAAAAGAAAAAGAGAGTACCCTTTGTGATTTACGCAGATTTTGAATCTTTTCTCAATCCAATCGATTCATGTTCCAATGATCCTTTTAAATCTTTCACTACCAACGTTCAAAGACATGATGAGTACAGCTTTGGTTATTACGTCAAATGTTCATATGATAATAAGCTTTCTAAATATGTTACTTATACCGGCGAAAATTGTGCTAACGTATTTTTGACAAGTTTACGTAAAGATATAGAAATTATTTGTAGAGCTAATTCGTTTCAAAAATGTCCTCTTCCTCTATCAGAAATAGACAACAAAACAATACAAGAAGCTTCTATATGTTACATATGTGAGAGTGAATTAAAGGACGAACGATATATCGATCACGACTGGCATTTAGGTACTTTTATAGGTGTATGCCATGAGAATTGTAGCAAAAAAATTCATAACACCTCATTTATTCCTATAATATTACATAATCTGAGCAATTACGATGCTCATTTTATTGTACATGCATTAAATTTTGTCGAAGGTGAGGTACAAATCATTCCACAAAATAAAGAAAAGTATATTTCCTTCTCAAAAATTCTGAATGTAAATGGTAAAAAGGTTAGTTTGAGGTTTATTGACTCTTTTAAATTTTTATCGAGTAGTTTAGATTCACTAGCTAAGAATCTTAATGACGATGAGTTCCGAGAAACGAAAAAACAATATCCCTCCGATAAAGACTTTCAGTTGTTAAAGCGGAAAGGTGTTTATCCATATGAACATATGACTTCGTTCAAATCATTAGAATTATCATCTTTGCCATCAATTGAGTGTTTCGCTAGTACATTGACTGGTGAAAGCATTTCAGTTGATGATTATAATCATGCTCAAAAAGTATGGTCTCATTTCCACTGTCAAAATATGGCTGACTATTCTAATCTTTATTTAAAAACTGATGTAATACTTTTATGTGATATTTTCGAAAATTTTAGAAATGTTTGCATGAAGACTTACGATTTAGATCCTGCTCATTACTATACCGCTCCAGGGTTAAGTTGGGATGCTATGTTAAAATATACCAAAGTTGAGCTAGAATTATTAACAGATTTTGATAAAATTGCTTTTGTCAAATCCAGTATTAGAGGAGGCATATCGCAATGCAGTAATCGCTATGCAAAAGCAAATAATCCACACATGAAAACTTTTGATAGTAATGATCTTATTTCATATTTAATTTATCTTGATGCAAACAATTTATATGGGTGGGCTATGTCTCAATATTTGCCTTTGTCTAATTTTGAATGGGAAGATCCTTATGTAAATTATAATGTACCAATCACCTCTGATATTGGATATATTTTAGAAGTAGATCTAGAATACCCCGATAGCTTACATGATGCTCATTCCGACTTTCCATTGTGTCCAGAAAATATTTGTGTAGGTAATTCGAAAGAATCTAAATTAGTTACTAATTTATATAACAAAAAAAAATATGTTATACATTATAGAAATCTTTTGCAATGTGAGAAATATGGTTTGCGAGTACAAAAAGTTCATAGAGTATTAAAATTCAAGCAAAAACCTTGGTTAAAAAAATATATTGAATTAAACACCCAATTACGAACTTTAGCAACATCCGACTTTGAAAAAGATTTTTATAAGCTGATGAATAATTCTGTATTTGGAAAGACAATGGAAAATATCGAAAAAAGAGTAAACGTAAAGTTATTAACACATTGGAAAAATCATGGAAAAATCAAAGGTGTTCAGAGTCTCATTGCTCGCCCCGAATTCCACAGTCTTTCCATTTTTTCTGAAAATTTGGTCGCAGTCCAACTTCGCAAAACTAAATTGTTTTATAATAAGCCCATATATTTAGGTTTTAGCATATTAGAGATATCCAAGACTTTAATGTATGACTTTCACTATCAGTACATGAAAAATAAATTTACCAACATAAAATTGTTATATACTGATACTGATAGTCTGATATACCAAATATTTTGCGATGATTTTTACAAAGAAATTAAGGGAGATTTAAATTCATATTTCGATACTTCTGATTATCCTTCAAATAATCAGTTTCACTTTCCTCAAGTAAATAAAAAGAAATTAGGATTTTTTAAAGACGAGAACAACGGTAAAATTCTTACTGAATTTGTTGGATTGCGATCAAAAATGTATGCAATGAGTGTTGAAGATCGTACTATCACCAAAGCTAAAGGGGTTAATAGAAGTGTAACCAAGAAACTAAATGTTAGTGACTATAAATCATGTTTATTTAATAAAAAAATACAACTCGCTGAAATGTATAGATTTAGAAGCATCAAACATATTATATTTACACAAAAAAATAATAAAATTTGTTTGTCATACAACGACACCAAGCGACATATTTTGCATAACTCAATGGATACATTAGCTTGGGGTCATTATAAGTTAAGATAGTATTAAGATATCATTTTTATTGTATTAGTTAAGAAAATATAATAAAATGTTATGTATTTTTTTATATGTACATATTTAGTTTTACCTTTTAACTGAATAGACGTATCCTACTACATTTAACATGTTTCATTTTGAACACCCTTTCACTGCTATTATAGCGGGTCCTAGTGGCTGCGGAAAATCAAAGTTCGTATGTGATTTTTTGAAAAACATAAATCATGTTTGTAATCAAGAATTTAACACTATCTTATGGTGTTACGATGAAATGCAACCATTATACAATTTAAATGGAGTTAATTACTATCAAGGAATTCCTGACTTGAACATGTTTGATGGGAAGTATCCTCAATTGATTATAATCGACGACCTTATGAGAGAATCTGATGGGCGCATAGTTGATATTTTTACTAAAGGGAGTCATCATAGAAACTTGAGTGTATTCTATATAACGCAAAACTTGTTTCATCAAGGGAAAGGACAACGTGATATATCGTTAAATTCTAGCTACATCATTTACTTTAAAAATCCTAGAGACAAAACTCAAATACGTTTTCTTGCTCGTCAAATAGTACCTGAGAATCCTAAATATGTTGAAGAAGCATACAAAGATGCCACTAGTAAACCACATGGATACTTAATGATAGATTTAAAACAAAATACAGATGATATTTACCGAATGAAAACTAACATATTTCCTGATGAATATACTATTTGTTACATTCCTAAGAAGGGATATAAATACAATAACTCTAAAGACAATTCCATCATTATTAAACAATGACGCATAGAGTAAAGGCACATAAAGAGTTTTTAAGAGCGTTACATTGCTTAAAACCAAAATATAGAAAAGTTTTACTTGGCGCTTGTAATAAAGAAGAAATCGATTGTATTTGTGAGTGCATATACAATGTTTTGAAAGGGAAAATTCCACTGCAAGACGAACACAAAAATAAATTAGATAAGTATAAGAATGTTTTAAGAAAGCTTGTTTCAAAGACAAAGAACAAAGCTAGAAAAAATATTATAATACAAAAAGGTGGAACTTTCTTACCAATTATCTTGAGTACAGTTTTGGGTGCACTATTTAATTCATTGATTTAGAATAAAAATGGAGAACGCAAAGAAAATGATATTAATTGAACCTGAAGCAATAGAGAGACTTAAGAAAGATAATGCTAATACTACCGTTAACAATTTATCACAACTTGATGAAGAAATGAGTAAAGTTTTAAAAACTAAATTAGACGACAGAGAGAAATGGTCACTTTATCAACAAACTCTTCAGAGATATTTGTATTTTATTGCTAAAGATCGAAAACCAATAGAAATACCCTTAGTAAATTTTGGTGAGTCGGGAAATTATATAAAAGAAGATGTAACAACAAAGAAAACTGCAGACATTAAAGAAGAGCCTATGAAAACACACGAAAGACCGATTAATGAGAATATTCCACACAAAAGTAATGACTATTACACTAAATCTCAACTGCTTCAACTCATACCAAAGACATATAAAATAAAAGGTGAGCTGTTAATTGATATTTTATTGAAAAATAAAAATAAGATTAATTGGAACGATGACGGTACAATTTTTATAGACAACAAGAAAGTTTATAAAAGTAATATTGTTGACTTAATCAATGATGTTGTAAGACCACTCAAAAACAGTTCGCCACATGGTTGGGTAGAATTTTCGCAAGTTTTGAAGGATTTAAAAGTACCATTGAGTTATATAGGAAATCCAAAACGAGCGACTTTCATAAATGTCATGTCAAAGACACCTGATTTTGGGAAAACATCACAAGCTGTGACAGAATCTTCAAGCACCGCAAATCAATTAACTCCCCAAACATATCCAAAATCGAACGAAGAAAAAGTAAAACGAAAAATTGCTTGGGAAAGATGGACCCCTTATTAGAAATCAAAAATATTTATTATGATGTTTCTAATCCTGCTGGTTATAGTAGTTTAAATAAATTATCTGAAGCAATGAAAAGTAAAATGACTAAAGAAGATACAAAAAAATGGTTGGAGTCTCAAGAAACTTATACCCTACATAAACCTGTTCAGCGACGATTTTCGAGAAATAAATATGTTTTATCTAATATTAGCGATCTTTGGCAAGCTGATTTAAGTGACATGAGAAATTACAGTGAATGTAATGATGGAAATAAATATATTTTATGTGTTATCGATGTTTTTAGTAAATACGCATTTGCTAGACCTTTGCAAAAAAAGAACTCTGAATCTATAAAAAAATGTTTTTCAAGTATATTTTTAGAAGCTAACACTATTCCCAGACACTTACAATCTGATAAAGGTACTGAATTTATATCGAAAGATGTACAACAGTTTTTAAAAATGCGAAATATTAATTACTATACGACGAACAATCCTGATATCAAAGCCAGTATTGTTGAGAGATTTCAGAGAACATTGAAAATGAAAATGTGGCGATATTTTACACATAAAAATACTTATCGATATGTTGACATTTTACAAGATTTGCTTTATTCATATAACCATAGCATTCATCGAAGTATTAAGATGCGTCCTTGTGATGTTAATCAAAATAATATAATGACAGTTTGGCGTAATTTGTATGGTAACACAAATAGTCAGTATAAAACCATTCCTAAATTTCAAATTGGTGATCATGTTAGAATAACAAAATATAAACACATATTTCAAAAAGGATATGAAACAAATTGGAGTGATGAAATATTTATAATTACATCAGTCATAGAGAGATCACCGTGGTTAGTGTATACTTTAAAAGATTTAAAAGATGAACCTATAATAGGAACATTCTATGAAAAAGAGTTACAAAAAGTAACATATGATCCCACTACAAAACACAAAATAGATAAAATTATACGTACTCGGTATTCAGGTCTCACAAAGGAGTTGTTCGTGAAGTGGAAAGGTTATCCGAATAAATTTAACAGTTGGATATTAGCATCGAGCTTAGAGTCATGAATAACGAAGATTTTTATTTAACGCTACTTAGTAACAGCTCATTTTTATACTTTCCTGATAATAAGACAACACACTTTTCAACAAAACTTCCAAAATCTATCAAACTAGAAGGAGAATGGTCGGTAGGAATTGTTGAATTTCAGTATCCATGTACTATGTTTACTGTTCAAAGTAAACAAAATATAATGTACATAAGTAAAAAAGCGCAGGTTCCCAATGAAGCTGAACCACAGATTGTTACTTATAAAAATCATATCCCAGCATCTAGTTATGAAAATATAGATGATGTTCTATCAGCACTGAATTCTAGAGAATCATTTAAACTACGCTACGATAAAATTTCAAAATACATCACTTTAACCGGAAATATCGATGACCTCATTTCTCTTAAGTTTTCTTCAAAATTAAGTCTTCAGCTTGGTTTTGATCCTAATACTGATGTAAGAACTAAAACTACAGGTAAATTTCCAGCTAACCTTTACTTAGGTTTACCATCACAACTATTAATTTACTGTGATATCGTAGAACCTCAAATAGTGGGAGACGTAATGTGTTCATTGTTACGGATTATTTCCTTGGATCCAGTTAAATATGCATATGGATCGAACAAAATGCACGTTTTTTCGCCACCGCACTATATTCCAGTAATGCGTAGAGAGTTTGATACAATTGAAATAGATATAAGGTCTAACACCGGAGAAAATATACCATTTGAATTTGGAACGAGCTGTGTTAAGTTACATTTCAAACGCAACTAATTTAAATAAAATGATGTATGAGAAACGTAGTGATAATATTTGTCCATATCAACAATATTACATGCATCAAGCTGGAACTGGAATTGGGGTTATCTATAAAGGTACAACACATCAGCGTGGTCATGGTATTGGAAGTTTTTTGGGTGGATTGTTTAGATCAATTCTACCTCTATTGTCAAATGGAACAAGAGTGGTTGCAAAAGAGGCATTGAATGCTGGTGTAGGACTTTTATCAGACATGGTACAGGCAAAACCATTAAATGAATCAGTGCAAGAACGTTTTAAGAAAGCTACTTCAAATTTAAAAAGAAAAGCTGATGATAAAATAGATCGAGTGATGACAGGATCAGGTAACAAAAACAGTAGACGTCGCCTACAAAGTCTCATTCAGTCGGAGAATCTAAAAGGAAGAACATTAAAAAGAGCTAAAAGAAATTTTAAATTAAATTACAACGATATATTTTCAACAAATAAAAATAATGTCGTTTTTACATAATCATTCTTGTGAATGTGCCAAATCCGAACTGGATTTATTCGCTTTACCATCAACTCAAACAAGCATAGAAAATGGACAATGGATTCACTACAAACCAATTTCATCACTCAGCGACGATGGACCATTAGAATTTCAAATTCCTGGATCTGGTGATGATTACATTGATTTGTCACATACATTAATTCATGTCAAAGCAAAAATAGTAAATCAAGATTTAACACCTCTTGAGGATACAACTGTTGTAGCTCCAGTCAATTATTGGCTTCACTCTCTTTTTAGTCAATTAGATGTCTATTTAAATCAAAAACTTATGTCTCCACCAAATAATACATATGGATATCGTGCTTACATAGAAACTCTATTAAATTATGCTCCACATGCGAAACAATCACATCTTACATGTGGATTGTGGTACGAAGACACTGCTGGGAAAATGAACAATACTGATGAAGCAAATAAAGGATTCGCAGAAAGACAAAAATATGTAAAGGAAAGTAAAGAAGTGGAAATGATTGGACATTTACATGGAGATATTTTTAATCAAGAAAAGTTTTTGATAAACGGTGTTGAAATGTGTGTAAAACTAGTTAGATCAAGAGATTCTTTTAACCTCATGGCTTCAACAAATGATATAAAAGTAAAAGTATCAATCACTGATGCTACTCTTATGATTCGTAAAGCTCGAATAAATCCGAGTGTACTGCTTGCTCATCAAAAAGTTTTAGCATCTACAACTGCAAAATATCCAATCACAAGAGCTGAAGTAAAAGTCTTAACAATTCCATCTGGTGTTCAGGGTAAAACACTTGACAATGTTTTCCTTGGACAGATACCTAAACGGTGTATTATTGGATTTGTTAATAACACAGCTTTTAACGGTAGTTATACTAAAAACCCATACGATTTTGATAACTTTGGTATTAATACGTTTAGTTTATATATCGATGGTATGCAAATACCATCAAAAACTTTACAACCAGCGTTTAGTAATGGAGTTCATACTCTTATGTATCATACACTATTTACGGGAACTGGTATTCACTTCTTGATGAGGGTAATGGCATCAACAGAGATAGATATCCAAAAGGATATTGTCTGATGGCTTTTGATCTAACTCCTGATTTAGCTGCAAACACCTCTTCACATTGGAATTTAATCAAACATGGGAGTGTTAGGTTAGAAGTAAGGTTTGAAAATGCTCTCACTCAAACAATAAATTGTATTGTTTATGCTGAGTTTGATAATTTAATTGAAATAGACAAGAACAGAAACGTTAGTGTAGATTTTAGTAGTTAATAGATTGTAGGTCTTCTTATAAAATAACATTCTCCATTTCATATGTTATATATATTTGATAACTTTTGTGTGCTGTAGACGTAAATATCATGAATACTTTAGAGATAAGTAAATGTTTAAAAGCAATACATCCCACCTTAACGTCAAATGTTTTTGCTGCTAATCGATTGCCGGTTCATATGTCAACTCCTGTTTATTTGATCAGTAATTTAGATCCTGATACAAAACCAGGCTCACATTGGATAGCAATTTACATAGGTACAAATGGAATTGGAGAATATTTCGATACTTTTGGTCGAAAACCAAATAGTTATCATTTATCATTTTTAAAGCGAAATACAAGTAGATGGATATATAGCAATAAGATAATTCAAAATGTTTTTTCTTCTTTTTGTGGTGAATACTGTCTTGTATATATATATCTTAAGCGTAGAGGTATGTCTCTCACTAACTTTGTTGAAATGTTTAATCAAGATACAAATAATAATAATGATCTTCTATTAAACGATATGTTCAAATCTTTTATAATATTTTAAATAAGGATAGCATTATGTAAAAAAATATGTATGAAACATTATTTATTATGTAATAAATGCTAATGTAAAAAATATTATTTGGTTTTATTAAAATGCCTTTAAAATGAAAATAAAACAAAGTAAAATTTTAGTATAATAATTTATTTAGTCTTTTTTTTAAAGTGATATTTTTTTAGGTTTGGTGCACTAGAAATTTCTTTGGTGATACTATGTACCAACTTTCGTGTAATTTGGTGGTGGCTATTTTTGCTATTTTTCTTGTTATAATATTTGACTCTCACATCTGCATATTTCCAATGCTCCTCCGGTGGTATATCAACCAGTTTTTTCAGTTCAAATATCTCAATTTTTATGAGATGTGTTGCATTGGATCTGTCATCTTCGTTGGTAGTAAGATATGAGGTACCATCGTTCGTCGCTCGCCCCACCGATGAAGAATGTAGTTTTGTCTTTTTTATCTTCGGAGGTTCTTGAAAGAACTCGTTTAGAGAGTCACTGCTCTTTGATCTCTCTCGTATCTTGATAGGGTATGGCGAGGTAGGTTCATCGTCAGATGTTGAGAAGTAATATTGTTTATACGTGTTTTCTTCGTATTCTGCATTATTCCCATCCACGCAGCGCGTAAGCTACAACAATGAATACAAAGGAAAATGAGTATAAAAATAAAATAAATTTCTATGCTATCTAAAAAACGTTAGAGAGTGGTAAAAAACACACGTTGTAAATAATCACAGTAAAATACAAAATAACATGAATAAAAAGTAATACTCACATCCATAATGGTTTCCATGTGGTTAGCACTTACTAGACAACACTCGCACAGCAGTTCTTAACAAGAAGACACTGAACAACTTAGTGATGAATCCAAAAAAGATACACAGTCGTTTTATACTAACTTATACAATGTAAATGAACAAACCTATTAAACTACCGCAAATGATAACGATAATATTCAAACTAATGCTTATGACTTATGAGTAATAAAGAAACAATGCCATTAGTAATAATGACAAAATCTGTTAGAAGTTTGAACAGGTTTAAAATTTCACAATAACAACTAAAAACTAAATAAAAAAATATATATCAAATCGAGACCTATTGAATAAACAAAATATTGTTTCACCGGCGCGCCATTATTTCAAACATTGTATAATAAAAAATACAATAGAACTATTTAGATTTCATAAAAATATATATTAAAAAAATATATATCAAATCGAGACCTATTGAATAAACAAAATATTGTTTCACCGGCGCGCCATTATTTCAAACATTGTATAATAAAAAATACAATAGAACTATTTAGATTTCATAAAAATATATATATATTAAATGGGAAGTTTTTAATAAACAAAATATTGTTTCACATTAAAATGAGAGAAATTGCAAGTATTTATTTTTTAACATAGCGACAAAGAGACAGGCACTGTGACGTCGTTAGGTGATGAGTAATGCAAGAAAGAGACAGCAACACTGCACTGTGACGTAGGTTCTTCGTTAGCAATTCGGGGAAGTGAGTGATTAGGCTGTGCGTGAGCTTAATGAGGGTGACTAATAAGCGACTAGTGGGATTTAATTAATCGAAAAGCTATCTTTGGAATGGTTAGAGATAGAGCTCTGGGACCCAGCGCAATCGATTCAAATGGGGGGCTAAACCTTTTTTTTTTTTTTTTTTTTTTTTTTTTTTTTTTTTTTTTTTTTTTTTTTTTTTTTTTTTTTTAGTTCCGACGCATCGACTCGCGGGGTCTGGCACACTGGCATTCGTTGGTTCTGGCGCTTGCGCCAGAACCAACGAATCCATACTACTCTAATGTTAAGACACTTCGTTCCCTACTTTCTGCTGAATTCTGGAGGCATTGCGTGTTGAGTGGCAGAACTCAACGCCGCGCTTAGCCTCCAGACCAGAGGGATGAAATGGAAATATAAATTTAAGTAAATATTTCATTTCATCGAGTGGGGATCGAACCCACAACCAGTCGTTATTACAATCACACTTCGTGCCGCTGCGCCACGACTGGCCTCTTTAACATGGTTTTTAACATGTTTCTTTATTGGTAAATTTGCTTGCGTTTATGAGTCACTGAAAAAGTAAATATCAGAGGCGAAATATAGTTTTGATTGTCAAAGTTATAACATATATCTATTTTAATAATACCGACGCCGTTGTAACATAAGTGCTAATAAAATATTTTTTTTCGCTTTGTTTAAACTGATAATTATTTGTTATAAGTTAGTTTACCAGTAGTGAGGCCAGTCGTGGCGCAAGGGTACAAAGTGTGACTGTAAATCGAATGGTTGTGGGTTCGATCCCCACTCGAGGAGATGAAACATTTACTTAAATTTATATTTCCCATTTCTTCGCTGTGGTCTCGAGGCAAAGCGCGGCGTTGAGTTCTGCCACTCAACACGTAATGCCTCCAGAATTCGGTAGAAAGTGGGGAACGGAGTGTCTTAACATTAGGTTCCCTCTGACTACCTTGCTGTGTGCGGGATACAGCGTGAAGCTGATTTATTTATTTTTATAAGTTAGCTTGTTTGCTTAAGTTCTGCCAGGCACATTCCGTGTCTATCTGGCTGAACCTAACATTAGCATTTAATCTCATTTAGCTCTTTGATTAAAAGTTCAGTGGGCCGATTTTTTTTGTATGATAAGACAAAACTTGACACTTGAAGTGAAATAAAACTCGCATTCTTAATTGTATTTCCAGTTTTCGCTGCATCTCGCATGTAGATTGGGCAGGGAGTGTCAATACTAGTGTTCAGACATTCCGCTCCCTACTTTCTGCCGAAATAATATTAAAATTACTTTTTTTCGAATTGGAATCGAACCCACAACCTGTCACGCTTACAGTCCCTTGCGTCATGACTGGCCTCTTAAATTTTTTAGAATAATTAAAAAATTTATTGAAGCAAACTTTGTACGAAGTAATTATATGACAACATAAGGTACAATAAAATGATAATAAGGACTTGACACGACGCGATGCACGTGAGTAGTACTTGTATCGTATAGAACCAGCTTTATGGTTAACCTTGATATATTTTCCTTCACTTAGGTACCTTTAATGACATCACCCTTTTTTAATCATCGTTGGTACTTATTTACTTTATATAGATAGATATATTTTATGTAAAATTTTGAAAGCCAGTCGTGGCGTTGGAGTGCAAGTGTGCGACTGTAAATGCGACAGGTTGTGGTTTCGATTGTCGCTCCAGGGAAATTTATTTTTTTCCTTTTCTGATAATAAACAATCTCGCTGTGATAGCGTGGCAAAGCGCAGTGTTGAGTTACATCACTCAACACATAATGCAAACCAAAATTAAGCACGGATACAGCGTGAAGCTTAAAAGTAAATAAGTACATAGTTGATTTAAGAATTGAGTTATATATAGAAAATTAGGTTATTAGTGATTAATAAAAATATTTTAAATAAAAATATAAGAGGCTCCGTATCACAAATAACTTTTTAAAGTAATTTGTTATGTACTGTACAAAAGTCTGTTTGTTATAAGGCCACGATTTTGAGCCTTCTTACTATTAATAATTTAAATAAAATCCAATAAATATTGTATAGAAGTAACCCAGTAAATGGTGGGGACATTTTTTTATAATTTGAAATTAATAATTTATAGCAAAGCTTCGACGCTATTGACCAGTACAGGATACGCTTATCTTATATCTATTTTTGGGTTTCATCTAGTTATTGTACGAATTTACCGTAATATAGCTGCTAAATTATAATTGAGTTACTTATTTCAATTTTCAAAATAATTCAATGGTTTTAAGCATATTATACATGTAGGTTCCTTCTTTAATTTTACATAACGTTCTTGAAATTGTATTTTTTACTTGAAAACTTCTTCCCAACAACTTTACGCTACGAATCGCTCGACAACTTTAAAAACTACTTCGGTAGAGAACTTTCGAGAATTTCAGTGTAGTTACGTACTTAAAAAAGTTTGTATCGCAAAAACTTTGAAATACAAGACATTTTCTCGTTTCAAAGAATTTCTGGCATCGCTTTAGGGGTTAAAGCCAGAGTCTTGTCGGAGGCTGTAGAAAGGAGCGCGGCGTGCATCAAGGACGACTGCGCGCGCGCCGGTTGTTCACCTCGATAGGAATGCGTCGCGGGAACCGAACTTGCGGTCGCGGGACCGGTGTCTACTTGAACCGTATGCATTACCTCTTAGTGTTTTGTGAATCTAAATAGAGTTGTATGTTTTTGTGTATTATGTAAATGTTTCTATGTATGAAAAATAATTGAGCGATAAATAAGAACATTAAAATAAAGTAAGAAATATATCATTCTTTTGTGTTGCCAGAATAAAAAAATATAATTAAAATATTACATTTAGGAACAAATTGTGAAAAAGATTTTAGTCACTTGACTTTAGAATTATTTAAGATAAGTATATGATGGGGAACGAAGTGTCTTACACTAGGTTCCCTCTGCCTACCCTGCTGTGTGCGGGATACAGCGTGAAGCTGATTTATTTATTTTATTAATATAATATACTTATCCTGTGATCTAAATAGCAAAGATAGTAAATATCTGTATAAACTTGTTTTTTATTTAAAGCGCCTAACGAGTTTCGTTTAGCGTGGCCTAGTTGATAAAAGTCGTATGGGTGCATTTTTTATAATCATATAAAGTAATATGATAAACAAAGGTTGACTAGAGACTTTGTTAATATTAAAAGATTTTTTTTTCAGCTTCACGTATCCAGCACACAGCAGGGTAGGCAGAGGGAACCTAGTGTTAAGACACTCTGTTCCCCATTTTCCGCCAATTAATGAAGGCGTGTTGAGTGGCGGAATTCAACGCCGCGCTTTCCCCTCCACCAGAGCGAAAAATATAAATGCAAATAAATATTTCATCGCCTCGAGTGGGGATCGAACCCACAACCAGTCGATTTACAGGCACACTTTGTGCCCTTGCGCCACGACTGGCCTCAAATTAAAAGTTACCTGTAAATATAATAATTGATGTAGGAGGCCGAACAATGATATTTTCTTTCACAGTAACATAAAACAAAATTTAAAATGTACGACAATGACATTTCTAGTTAAACACACATAACTTAACACAAAACACGGTATTATATCTGCATTTTGAGAATATATATTTATATTTTTTCTGTATGAAAATTTAACATTTACAAGAGGTCAATCGTGGCGCAGGGGCACAAGTGTGTGATCGTAAACGAAACTCGTTGTGGGTTCGTTTCCCACACGAGGAATGAAATATTTATTTAAATTTATATTTTCATTTCTTCGCTCTGGTGTCGAGGCAAAGCGCCGCCTTAAGTTTCGCCACTTAACACGTAAAGCCTCTATCCAGAATTCGGCGGAAAGCCCCCCAACACTAGGTTCCCTCTGCCTACCCTGCTGTGTGCAGGATACAGCGTGAAGCTGATTACAATATGCACCTATACTGTTTGTATGAAAGTTTTCAGTGTCTGCTCTTTATCATACGTCTTAATCTTAATATTATAATAATGGATGAGTAAGCTAAGATAATGTAGAGTCGAGTTGTATAACAATCAACAAACATCCTCTTCAGTATGTAAGCACGATTGAGTGAGTTCATTGAGGCGTTTCACTGCGTTTAACATAATATTTATTATGAATACCTTATTATTATAATTTTAATATAGAATTATAATTAAAAAAAATAATAATAGATTTTGTTGGAAAATTTATATCATTCAAGATATATTATATTTACTCAGTTTTTGTGAGTTTGAATTAAAAAATATATATTAAATGTGTTTTTCCTGCCAAATTAAAGCGTGTAAAGCGGTAGTTCGTTCCAAGCCAATACTCAACATCTTAACACTAAGTGAAAAATATCATTATAGATTTGTAGAATATCATATATCTGCCTTGCAAAATATGACACATAAATTAACATATTATTTCGTCAGGTCTTGTGCACAAAACCGCGGCTATTGTCTATTTATATGAATAAGGCATATTACTGTAAGTATAGTTAATATATGAACTGTGGTTAATATGTTATAATGAGAAAAATATGTCCATGCGATGCGGAAAATTAGAAAACCCATTATATGAAGGAAGTGGAGCACGTCGAATAGTATAGCCTGAAAATTACAAAAGAGCGCTATTCAGCCCTTTGTCCCTGAATCTTATTTATTCCCTGTTTGTTTAGTAACGTATTAAAATTTTAAATAAATATCTCTTATTGGTAGTACATAACTGAAACTCTGCAGAACAATAATATTTTGTAATAATAATATTTTATAATTTTAAGGAAACAGAATCTTCGTGGTGCAAAGGGGCGTCTGTAAACGGTTGCGAGTTCGATTCCCACTCGCAAAATTGATTTTTTTCATTGCCTCTGGAGATAAGACAAAGCGCGGTGTTGAGTTCTGCCACTCAATACCCATTGTTTCGAACATTAGGCGGTGCGCGGAATGTCGAAACTAGCTTACTTCTGCTTACCCTAGTGTATACGGGATACAGTGTGAATATATAAAAAATATAAATAAATAATAAAATCTTTAAAAAAATATAAAAAAAACTGATTCTGCACCATATTGCAGTGTCGCAAATGAATATTACGCTGTCAAAAATCAGGTCATTGCTAAGTTTGACATTGAAATGGGATTAATCGGTCGTCTCTTACGCGCTCTCAGGATTGCGGCCTGGCCGCGCGCCAACTAGACTACTCCCTGAATAGCTTGCGAATTATTATAATAATTTCATTGTCTATGTATGTATGTTGTAGGTTAAATTTATAATTTTTGCATATTTTATGTAAATGATTAAAATATAAACTAAAAATAATGAAAATATAAATTAAAATGTATAAGACCCTTAGAAGTTATATAGATATATTTATTATTTATATAGCCTTGTGGAGCAAATTTTTCTGGTGGGAGTATTTATTTATGAATTTTTATTAGAATCTGTTTGACTTTTGATATAGAAGGCAAAGATGGAAAATAAAATAAAGTTACTATTCACGGTGCTGCAGATAAAAAAAAATATAATAAGTATAAAGTGTTGAATCTATTGTTATTATACTGCATTCTCAAGACTTTCATAAATATAAATAATGGTGAAATAATAAAATTTGAAAGTGCAAAGTGAGCTCGGCTATGAGAATTTTGTTCAATAGATGGAATTATAAAACATAATTGAGATTTTAAAAGAGAATAAAAAAATATTACTACGGTAGCTAATTTTATAAAATCTATAAAATAAAACTATTAAAAGAAAAAAAATTTGAGGCCCGTCGTGGCGCAGCGGCACGAGGTGTGACTGTAAAACCGACTGGTTGTGGGTTCGATCCCCACTCGAGGAGATGAAATATTTACTTAAATTTATATTTCCATTTCTTCGCTCTGGTGTCGAGGTTAAGCGCGGCGTTGAGTTCTGCCACTCAACACGCAATGCCTCCAGAAATCGGCAAAAAGTGGGGGACGGAGTGTCTTAACACTAGGTTCCCTCTGCCTACCCTGCTGTGTGCGGGATACAGCGTGAAGCTGGTTTTATATTTCCATTTCTTCGCTCTGGTGTCCAGGTTAAGCGCGGCGTTGAGTTCTGCCACTCAACACGCAATGCCTCCAGAATTCGGCAGAAAGTGGGGAACGGAGTGTCATAACACTAAGTTCTCTCTGCCTACCCTGCTGTGTGCGAAATACAGCGTGAAGCTGATTTATTTTATTTTAAAAGAAAAAAAAGGAAAAGCCAACTCAAAATCTCGCAATTGAAACTAAACAGAGTGGAGTATTTACAAAGCTAACGAGTGCTATTAGTCAAGTATATCAATAGACAGCAGGTCTATACTTTATGGCCTGTTTAATCTTTTTCACTAAAAGATAATCTTTTACCATTTTCTTAAAAAATACCTAAAATTTTCGACATATTTAGGCAATATCATACAATACATTAGATTTTTTTGTGCTTTCACGTAAAAATAAAAAAAAAAAATTATATAAATATGACATATTGGTTAATTATTACAAAACTTATTATTAACAGATGCCATCACCGAAAGTATGTCATTACAAGACAAAGCTGTATTATATCTAAGTTCTTCAGTTCCATTAAAAATAGATACAGATCATTAAAGCACTTCCTTCATCAGAATAATGATTGACGAGTCATTAGGAGCAAGGAAGTAGACACAGCGACAGCTTCAGAGCACGAGCTTATTTATATTTCCGGATGTAACCATACATAACAGAACATAATTATGTATTATATGAGACATTTACTTATAGTTTACTAAATAGTGTTTCTGAGTAAATATACTATACGATATCAATGAAATTATTAAGTAAATAAATAAATCAGATTCACGCTAGATTACGCACATAGCAGGTTAGGCAGAGGGAACCTGGTGCCGCGTTTCTCAGTTTTCGCCGAATTCTGAAGGCATTGAGTATTGAGTGCTCAACACCAGAGCGAAGAAATGAAAATTAATTTAAATAAATATTTCAATCCTAATATCTCAATGTAATTCTCAAATGAGGATCGAACCCACAACCCACACTCGTACAACTGCGCCACGACTGACCATTGGCTATTAAATACAACATTCTAAAATAAAAACATTATGGATTTATTCGCGTTATGAAAAAAAATAATATATAAAAATGAAACAAATTCATAAATTCCTATTATTAAATACAGTGTTTATTTAATAAACACGTTCAAATATTTACTATTCTGCTTACTCAAGCGGTTAGAAGATAGCGTACAACGGCTTCTAGACAAATAATGTATGTGAGATTGTAATTGATTGTACGCTTCAATTATTTTTCCCACGCATATTGACACATCTCAAATAGCGAATACGTGTATTAATTTATATTATTCAATATTTAGTAATTATAAATTGTAACACCGCGACCTCGTTTCTTGATTTATGAAATTATTTAATTTTGAAATAAGAAATTAATTGAAATATAATTATAATGGTTTTATGTGAATATAATATTTTTTATTGTTTTTATTGTTTATTATATATATTTTATTTTTAGTAGCTTTTTAAAAATATCTAAGTAAGTATATATCGAAATACTTAAATAACTGTAGATGACAGATAACTAAAGTTTTAAATGTGTATATACAAAGTATTACGTGTCGAGATGCAATATTCAGTTCTTTTCAGTTCAAACACGCATGTTATCAAATGGCGGCGATAACGTTTTGATTAAGCAATTCAAATTGAAATTTTTCTGTATTAGCTGGCAAACACGCGAACTTCAGTATCAGATATTATGCATTCTTAATATTTATAATTTATATGACTGATACTTTCTAAGTTATTAATATTGATTTGTATTGTTGCAGGATTGACCCACCGGTGACCCAAACACATTTTCAAATGGAGAACAAAAAAAATGTAACAGCAACACAACAACCGCTCACACAACAACATCTTATGGCACATCACGTTCATCCAGATCAAATATATTCACCACAAAACTCACAAATACCTGCGCATTTAAACAGTCAGCAAATACAGCCCAATGGCGTCATGCATCAGTTATTGCAAAGCCAATATCATTCCAATATGAATGCACGATCGCCTCTCCTTGAAAACAGGCACGAAATGTATGGAACTGGACATAATCACGATTACGCCAGACATTATGGAACGAATGATAACTTCAATTACCCTCAGTCTCCGCCTAGGTTTGAAAGAACCGAGATACATACAGACCAAAATGTTAACCATGAACTCCTGCAAAATATGCCTAAAGGATATAACGCAGAAGTATATCAAGACTATTTAAAACGAAACCCACCGAAAGAAAGCAACCAAATATATCAAAACCATCAACCTATGTATAGGCCTAATGTTAATCAGTACGCTACAAAGCCGTATTTACCTTATTCCAGTCGTGTAGGTCCTCAAAGCAATACGGAATTATTAAGGAAACAGTATAACGAAATACAACAAATGAAAATGCAGCAACAAATGCACTATCAAAATCAAGCACAAATCCATCAACAACAAAAATTCGCAGAACGACAGTTACTGTTACAACAATTACACGGTGTTCAACCTCCGCCAAATTTACAAAACAGTATATATTCCGACAGTTCCTATAGAGATTTGTATAGCAGCAAGAGCGATTTTAAAGATTACAGCAGTCCTGACCTGCAAAAAGATTTCGATATGTACTCTAAAAATAACGAATATAAAGATAGAGATATACAGAATAGACAGTATCAAGATAACCAATGGGCAGTGAGTCCAGATTATCGGGAAGACAGACATAAATCACAGCATGAACAAGAAAATTCAAAGTCACCTGAATTCAATAATAAGAAATCAGGATTGGGTTCTCCAATGAAGTCAAGTGAATCTAGCACGCCTAGCATAAAATCGCCATCTTCTGAAAGTCGTCGTAGTAGTGGAACTACAGCTTTACGTTCTCCTACCGCACAAAGAATACCAACTGCTCCCATAACTATTTGTGGATTACTTTACAAGCAAGGGTCTGACGGCTTGAAGGTTTGGAGGAAGAGGTGGTTTGTTTTATCCGAATACTGCTTATTTTATTATAAAAGTAAGTATTTCTTTTGTTCGTTTGTTTTTAATTAAATATCTAGTTATGTTACTTGCAAATGAATAATAATTGATTTTATATTTTAGGTCAGGACGAAGAGAAGCTTCTTGGATCGGTGCTGTTACCTTCCTATAAAGTATCAGCGTGTTCTACTGAAGATAAGGTGATGCGAAAATTTGCGTTCAAACTAGAACACGCAAATATGCGTACTTACGTGTTGGCTGCGTTAGATCAGGAAGCTATGTTGAAGTGGGTTAAAGCACTCACTATGGCAGCTCTTATGCAAAGTCCTAAGTAAGATGTACTTTATATAGTTAGTGCTATATTTTTATAATACTCATGATTGATAGTCAGAAAAAAATAGAAGAGCAATCTTATAAAATAAGATATTTTTTCTATCTAAAATTAAAATTAAATTAGTTTCACGCTGTATCCCGCACACAGCAGGGTAGGCAGAGGGAACCTAGTTTTAAAACACTCCGTTCCCCACTTTCTGCCGAATTTTGGAGGTATTGCGTGTTGAGTGGCAGAATTCAACGCCGCGCTTTGCCTCGACACCAGAGCGAAGAAATGGAAATATAAATTTAAGTAAATATTTCATCTCCTCGAGTGGGGATCGAACCCACAACCAGTCGGTTTTACAGTCACACTTTGTGCCACTGCGCCACGACTGGCCTCTATCTAACTTTTTCTATCTAATTTCTTTTAAATTATACCGATAATCTTATTTTTTCGTTTAAAAATTCTTAGCGGAATTAGATTTGTATAATAGAAAAGATATTTAAAAGTAATTATATTTTTCAGTGAACAACAAAAACAAAACGAACGGACCCCTGCAAAGACAGAGGTAAGTAAAGTGAACATTTACCGATACGGCGTTAAGGTAATAATTATTTCACTAGACCAGAACCAATCTTATGTGGTTATAACTGTAAATGATTTGATGTCACCACAAAACAGTGCAATTGCTTTGCTAAATAAATATTTTCAGTATATAGCCTTATTTTACACACTTAAAAATATTGTGTTTTTGCTTTATTTTTGTACTAAAAAACTTCGTAGAAAATTGTTGAATTACATTATTTTAAATTAAAAAAATAAATCAATCAGCTTCATGCTGTATCCCGCACACAGCAGGGTAGGCAGAGGGAACCTGGTATATAGACAATCCGTTCCCCACTTTCTGCCGTATTCTGGAGGCATTGCGCGTAGAGTGGCAGAACTCAACGCCGCGCTTTGCCTCGACACCAGAGCGAGGAAATGGAAATATAAATTTAAGTAAATATTTCATCTCTTCGAGTGGGGATCGAATCCACAACCAGCCGGTTTTACAGTCGCACTCTGTGCCGCTGCACCACGACTGGCCTCGCTTACTACATTACATTATTTATCGTAATTTATTCTAATAACGCCATTCTCCTATTTATTAAGATATTTCAATATCAAGTAACAATAAATGATTTTGAATTATTTAAATAATACGAATCATTAACCATGAGTTGGGTACTCACTACTCTACACTACTTAAATGTGACAACTTAAATGGACGACAAGTTTAGTTTTATAATTTAGTATATAGAAAAAAGGAATTTGATACAAAATATTAGGCAAATGAACATCATAGAATGAAGATATTTTTTTATTCTACAAAAAATTACGATTTTGCATACTTCTTTGATTTGAGACAAACTAATTATTTTATAAACTATCTCATCGGTTTTATTATGGATTGTCAGTTTTTCATAACTTATTTTATTTATGTAGGATGAAGAAGACGCTGGTCCTACATACGCAAATGCTCCTCCAAAACCACGACGGTCTAATGACGGCTATAACTCACCCAGTCCAGATATGTAAGTATTTCTTTTAACTTATGTAATATATAGGATAAGGCTTATTATTAATCGACTTCATTAAAAAAATCTTTATTTAAATAACATAAATATAATTTTTTTTCGAATAAAATTACAGGTACGATCCAAATTACGATCTGCTAAAAAAACCAGCATCACATTACAGCCAGGGCACTCGTCACCAAGACACATATAGTCAGGAGAACTATACACGCAGTCCACAATCACAGCAAATATATCAAACAAAACGATACGACACTCAAAATTTATCATTGCCATTAAATACCGATACCATTGAGAAAAGTCCAAATACTCCATCTCAGTCCAAATACTCTTCTAACCAACAATCTCCTTATTTCAATAATAGGTCAAGGAATCAAGAACCAGATGATAAGATTGAAAGTATATATGATAAACAGCCAGGATACAATCCTTTTCAAGATTATATCGAGAAGCCAAACGACAAACCGACTACGGAAGCAAATAAAATATATAATGAGAGCTATCCTGAAACTCGGACTAATTCTAAAACGTATGATTTAAATAAACCTAAAATGACTATTAATGAGAGGTTAGCGGAACGACGAACTCCTGATGCGTATGGCCGTTCAACTACAATGTCGGCGTATAACACTGAGAAAATTGGGGATTACGAAGATATTTACGCAGCTTATAATGATAAATATGTGAAGTCACCTAGTACATCAGTGTCAAAAGACACCGTGAGTCTATCTAGTCACAAGTCTCCTCAAGATCAAACCCCTACACATGTGAGTAATTTTATATTAAAATATTTTAGTAATATAATTTTGACACCGCCGTCGTGGTACAGGAGCACAAGCTTGTGATTGCAAACGTGACGGTTATGGGTTAGATTTTTACTCTAAGTGGGACTGTAATATTTCATAGTAGTGTAGTAGCGCGGCGTTGAATTCCGCCGCTCAACAGGCAATGCATCGAGAATTTGGCGGAAAGTGGAGTGTGCGAGAGTCGGAGTGTCTCCCCCTGCCTATCCTGCTATATGCGGGATTCAGTGTGAAGCTAAAAGAACCAATTACTCAGTTATGTAATTCTTGAATATTTTTTTCAGCCACAAGAGAAAACTTTCAGCGGGCCATCAGTACTAAGAAGAAAGAAGATGCAAGCAAGTGGTATCCAACCACCAATGCCGCGGCCGCACAGTGCTGATTTCTTAGAATACGAATCTAAAAACGAAATAAACAAAAGTAAACCAATACATACGTACGAAACCAAGCAACCTAAACGACCAAAATCCAGTTTAGACATAAATTCATATTACGATCCTAGCTCAGATAAATATTACTCCGAAGAAAGCTATGCACAAAAAATGCGTCAATCGGCACAATATTTGCAACAACAAGCTATGGGATCAAGAAATATACAAATACCATTAGAGAAGTACGCGAGTGGGCTCGCCGAGAAGCAATTACACTCTCCGTATTCACAAACTATAAATAATAATTATGAAACTGAGTTTAGTGTAAATAGAAACGCACGTGACAACGTTAGCTACAATTCAAAATACAGTGATATAGAGGGAATGAATTCTAATTGGACTTTGAAAGAGAAGGAAGACAATCAAAAGGACTATATGAATAGAAGTGGCAGTGTAATGAGTGATAGTTCTAATGTGAGTGCTTTCGTGAAGGAGAAATACGATCCAAGTGATAGTTTTATGAGATCAGCTAGTGCAAGACTGCCGGCCACGGAGAAAGATGGGGAGAAAAAAGTGCAACAGGTAAGTTTAAAGTGTTTTCTATATACGACTAAATAACGTTAATTATTATTTCGTATAAATCCATTTAAACATTATAGACTATAATTTAATAAATAGATAATGCTTATAGACTGAGCTAAACAAACAATTAATGGAGTCGTGGTGCAATGGCGCAGCATCTAACTGTGAACGCGACCATTGTGAATTCCACCTTGTGACATCCCCACTCGGGGCAATATATTTTTCCGTTTCCACGGTGTTGAGTTCCGCCAACCAACAAGCAATATTTTAAAACTTGGGCGGAAATCTTGTTAGATGGGTCACTAGGCTTTCTCTGCCCACCCTACTACTACACTCTCTTCATACAGCGTGATTCTAAAAAAAATAATAAATAGGTTTTAATCTTAATCTTTCCCACGACTTTTATAGCGAGAAGAATCTATGAAACGGCTTATTGAGTGGAAACAGCGCATGTTACAATCGCCACTTACAAGGAAAAGTACTCCAGCTACAATTTCCTTAGCGAGATCTTTGAACCAAAGCCGACAGTCGTTAAGATCAGATCAATATAAACCTAAAACATATAAAAACGCTTCCTACAACAGCTATTCATCAGATGATGAAGGTACTTTGCTAAGCATTTTTTTTTACCCATCAGTAGTACTGCATGAACCAGATTTAATTTTTAAAATATATAATTTTGAAAACAAGCATGTATATTTTTCATATTTAAATGCATGACTTCCATTTTATTTTACAGTTATTGTGAACATATATAATATATTATATTAAACATTTTTGGATTTACTGTAAAAAATGTTTTAGTTAAATTAATGTTTATACCTTACCCCATTAAGTTTTTACTAATTTACTGTATTGGATATCATACTCTTATGAAATGTTGATATATTTTATAAAAGTATAAAAATGCCATATAAATAATTTGTATATATTTTTATTATACCTTACGATGTTATATACATAAATAAGTATTTAAATTACACTGAAGCCAATTGCAATAGTATATTATGATGACTTCGCTTTAAGGAAAGGTACCTTCCTGCCTGTTGGGACATTAACTAACAAAATATTCAATTAGTTTAGCAGCGGTGGTGGGCTATCGACATTGGTGTTGTATGAGTAGTTGTATTTTAACTATGATAATAGAATAAAATTTAATATTACTAACAATCACATCACCAACTGAAATCAATTTATTTCTTTTGTTATGGTAAACTTTATTAAAACTATGGTTTCGCTTTTGCACCCCAGAAGAAACATCGGGCACTGATCTGCAAAAAACGGGATTGCAGGCAGGAAGGTCCCCTAGCATTAATATCACAAGTCCTATTACCGAACTTACTCCGCACGTGCTTAGCTCAAATTCACACGCAGAACAAAAATGTAATACGGAACCTATTGTTGACTCACCGGCGGAAAACACGTATGAAAATATACTTTGTACGATTTCACTCCCTAAATTGATCCACGATGATGATTATGATGATGATGATAATGATGATGATGGTGACCATGTAGCAAATAGTGAAAGAGATAAAAATGTATCTAGTTTGACTACAACGGAAGAAGTTCTAGAAAACCAAATTTGTATAGCTAATGAATCAATTTTAAGCGATCACGAAGGTTACGAAACTCAGGACAGCGAAGCTGAATCAGAAACCCAGTTTGAATATACAGATAATGATTTGGATGAAGTCTTACTAGCATCTGACAATGAAGTTGATAATCGTAATGAAAATATTACCACTAAGCCAAATATATTTGAAGACTTAGTCCTTACCCAAGAAAAAGCTATTGAAAAATCAGAAACACCACCTGCTGCGATTTCCTTAGGGGAAGATCATTATCTGCCAATGAGTCCGAGAAAAATATCGACTATTGAGCCTGCTCACAAAACGATTCTAGATAATATAAGTGTTTTTAATCAATCTATGCCGTTTCATTACGAAGACAATCCTTATGTTGAAATGAATTTGGGAACGGAAGAAGATGATATGCAAACATATGAAATAGTTTGTGTAAATGATACAAAACCAGAACCTGTTTATATGGAACTAGCTAATGTAATATCACAAAAAGCTAGTATTGAGGACTCAATTAAACCAAGCACGCTACTAGATACAGCTTCAAATTTTGCGGATACAAAGGAGCAAACGTTGAAAAGAAATTCTAAAGGCGATAAAAATTCAAAAGAAAAATTAGAGCCATCTGATTTAGAGGAAGATAACACAGAAGTATCACTTGATGCACCATTTTGTAGATTTAGTATTTCTGATACGTTTAGACCTGCATCTTATTACCTTGGTGGCAGTAATCCCATGCTAGAAAGACAAGACAGCTCTGATAGTGATATTTTGCCACCCCCACCTGTGCCCAATACGTCACCTCCATTTGATGATATATTAGATGAAGAATTATCGAAATATATATTAGATAAACTCGACAAATCAGATATATCTCAAGACAATTCAATAATCAAAATGTTAACAAGTGAAAATCAAAAAATGAATAAAATGAAAAAGAGAACTACGTCTTTAATGATATATGGTAGTAGAACTTCAATTCACGATACACTAACAAGAGGTGAGAAAGTACGCAGCAGTAGAGCAAGTTTAACAAATGACAGATGTAAAGCAAGAGAACAGTCAAATATATTTTTAAATAGTACCCATAATGATCAACAAAATAGTAGCGGTGTTGACACAGATTCGCTTAGAAGCTATAATGCAGATAAAGCGTCTTCCAGATTATCATTAGAATCGGATGTCAGCAGTAAATTTGAAACAGCGCCCTCAAATATTTCTGAAGTCACTAGCTTGCTTGAATCTGATTCCATGATCGATTTACGTAATTCTTTTGAAACAACCAGTTTTGAGAGTTTAATTAAAAGAAGACCTCTTTCTGATGATTCAATATTTGAAGTAAATGAAGCTGAAAATATTAATTTAAGTGACATAACTCCTAATGTTCCTTTAGATACTTATTTACATGATCTTCAAGCCAGTACCAGTGAGATTAAACTAAATAACAGTTTCACGAAACGACATAGAGCAAATACTAATACTAATTTTGTACATAATCATGGCGAAATCAAATATGACGGTAAAACAGTGGTACATAATCGGTCTTCGAGTACGCCAGTTGCCCAAAGTTTAGCTGGTGTATCGGACGAAGAAAGAAATGCTTTTAGCTTTCACTGTAAATATAATTATGAAAACAGTTTTGAATACATGGGATCTCAAAGTTCTTGTAGTTCTAATGGGTTACCAATGTCACCGATATCATTTTATCGTAAGGAATATAATGGGGATACATTGATACGGAAAAATCTAAATAATAATGTCCAACCTGATAAAATAAAAGAATTCGATTCAGAAAAAATGGTGTTAAAGCATGACAATGAAACAGCTGGATCTTCAACAACTACAGGTTTTCACAGTAGAGAGAGTTCTACAGAGCATAGTGCTCCTTATTATTATTCAGATCTGTCTTCCCAAGAACATATAAATGTTCTTCCTATTTCACATTATCTAAAAAATACTAATAAACATCGTAAACTCAATAATCAAAGACGTAGGGTCCCAATGAGTAAAAAGAATGAAATTTCGCACATACATAATCCTATACGAAGCAATCAAGTGTTATCCTCTGATCAATCCTATGATTTAGCAGCCTCTGCTAGAAGCGTTTCTGTTGAGTTTTTAAGCGCTGTTGAAAAAAATCCTGACATTGACATGAAAAACATTTACGAATCAACTTGCAGCAAAACGTCTAAAATACCTGAATCTATAAATTTAATTTCTAGTCTTAGTTGTAAAAAAAATAGCAAAAACAAAAATTATAACGAAACATCTTCTTCGGATATAAACATCTCAAATCCAAGTAGTGTTCAAGTAAATACTTCTGTAAAAATGTCTACAGGGAGTATGTCATCGCATTGTAGTGAAAATTCATCAAATACAGTATATTATGATGCGGAGACAGAAACGGGCACTTATGAAAATGTTATGTACCACGGAGAAAAACATTGGGACGAAGATGTTTTGTGGCGGGATAACTTAAGGCGCGTGTCACATCGACATGCAAGGTCTATGGACGATTTGGATACCGTACCAATTGGAAATTCAATTTTAGATAGAACTTATCCTAATTCATCCACTATTAACAGTATAAAACGTATAAAACGACCGAGTGCGACCTATGTAAATTGTAATATACAGGCTCAACTTCAAAAGCAAAGTGATGAAGGACAAAGACAAAAGGTAACTATGAGTGATGATAAAGATGAAGATGATGTTTATGTTAGTCTTGTAGAAGATTCTGAAGTTTCCACGGAACGTTGCGACGAAGGAGTTTACGAACAATTGGCTTTAAATTTTGCGCAAAATACTACAGAATTGGGCGATAAACAATGTAGTAGTCAAATAAGTAATAGACGTCAATTTGAAATTGATAGGGAGAACCTTAGACAGTGGGATCTGATGTCTAGTGGTTTAATGAAAGGGGATGTAGGGCGCGTGCGGGGTTTAGTTCTCGGTATGGGCTCAAGTAATGTGGACAATGGAACTGATAGAAGCAAAGAAGGTATCCTATAGCGATATGATCCTGTAAGATACGTTATGTAAGTTCCATTTCAACTATGATTTTGAGCAAAAGGCAAAGTCAGTTATGTAAATAATTTGGCATCTCTATGTGAATATTTATCTATGTATATTTCATTCAAAGGATGGGTTAAACACGATAAGGTGTATTAAACATTTAGCATGCAAAACTTAACATTAATTGTGTTTTATTAACTGTAAATATGAAAAATATACTAATATGTGGAAATAAACACTTTATCCTGTTTTTGCCATCTATCTACATATACGAATATTTTAATATAATAAATTTCTGTTAGTATTTAATGGATATATTTATGTTTCATTTTATGTATTAACAGCTTCTATGACGATGTCAGGCACAAATATAGAACCAGGCCCTTCTAATAATAATAATAATAATCAAATTCAACAAGCATTGTCAAAGAAAGCATTCCTTGGAAGTAACACATCTATCGGCAGAACTAACAGAGATGGCAATATACCGGTGAGAGCTGTGAGTCCTAGAGTGAGATGGGTTGAAGAGAAACCTTCTAGTGACCAATATGGCTCGCAACAGATTACGACATCACAGCAAAACGTATGTATTTTATTGCATTACAGATGTTTTTAGGCTATCTTGGCGCAATGGGACAATGTCTAATTGTAAACGCAATGGTCGTGGGTTCGATTCCCGCGGCAATGATTATTCGTGGCTACGGTAATTGTAATCAAAGTATTAATTTAAATTTCATTTTACGTGCGGCATCGCCCGTTTGGAAGTAGTTAAGAGTTGTGTATGATACTTGACACATTATATGTACCTGAAGTTACTCCAACCGCAGTAATAGTGGTTATACATCGAATCGATTGTCGTGATGTAAAATAGTCTATAGCTTTTCTCGATAAAAGAAATATTCAACACAAAAACCAATAGCTCTTTAGATTGGTGCGATTATCCAAAACATTGAGGTGCATTGTGCATTGAGGCCGGTCGTGGCGCAGCGGCACGAGGTGTGACTGCAAAACCGACCGGTTGTGGGTTCGATCCCCACTCGAGAAGATGAAATATTTACTTAAATTTATATTTCCATTTCTTCGCTCTGGTGTCGAGGTTAAGCGCGGCGTTGAGTTCTGCCACTCAACACGCAATGCCTCCAGAATTCGGCAGAAAGTGGGGAACGGAGTGTCTTAACACTAGGTTCCCTCTGCCTACCCTGCTGTGTGCGGGATACAGCGTGAAGCTAATTTTTTTTTTTTTTTTTTTTAACTCTTCAGCTTTATAACATTCGCTTATAGTACGCTCTGGAATTTGGCGTTAAATTCCGCCAATGACGCGAAAAATTGGTGATATGTGGAGAATGAACTTGTGATCTTGTAGAGTATATACTTAAATTAAATATATATCTGAAATATGGTTAAAATCTGCTACTTACATAACTCTACACATTGTCTTCTTGAAGCATTTAACACTAAATAAAAAAATAATTAAATCAGCTTTACGCTGTATCCCGCACACAGCAGGGTAGGCAGAGGGAACCTAGTGTTAAGACACTCCGTTCCCCACTTTCTGCCGAATTCTGGAGGCATTGCGTGTTGAGTGGCAGAACTCATCGCCGCGCTTAAACTCGACACCAGAGCGAAGAAATGGAAATATAAATTTAAGTAAATATTTCATCTCCTCGACTGGGGATCGAACCCACAACCAGTCGCTTTTTTTTTATAAAAGACCGTTACAGTAATACTTTCTTCTTTTAAAAAAAAAACATATTCATAATGATATCTCTTTTCTAGTTAAATATCATAGGGGCTGAAGAATCTTGGACTACTATTAGATCACCATCGAGATCTCAGCAACCTATCAGGGCTGTAAGCCCTAGAGTCCGGAGAAACACTGAAAATGATGACTTGGTAAATATTTTCTATTACCGAAGTTATATATTGTATGAAGCATGATTTTTAAAATGTTTTTATATCAAAATAAGAACTAGATTTAAAATGATTTTAATTTGAAATATACACTTATGTTATATTCAAATTATCTATAGTGAAAATGGCATGTAAAAAACAAAATATTTAATTGTGAATGCACATTAGCTTATTATTATATATATATATATTTTTTACATTTATTTATAAAATTATCATAAATAATTTATCAAAATTTTTTTTTGAGTCTTAGGTGCTATTTTTGTTTTTGTTTGTCTTAGAAATTGTGCTTTATTTGTTTTGTTTTGCATTGTTCACTATATCAGCAAAAGGAGGTTCAAAGTAACGTAATCGGGGAAATACCAACCGCTGGAGAACTTTTGGGGAGGAGTCACGAAGAACTTGTTCTACTTTTGATACAATTACGACGTCGACACGCCATCACGCACCGTTCTATTGAAAGCTGCTGTGCCCAAATAAATAGTATTGAGGTGCTTGTTTGCTTTTTTTTGTTTTTTTTTGTTTAATTTTGTATGTCTTAATATGTATTTGCTTATGATAAAGATGTGTTTTTCATAAATACTTAGTAGATTTTGTGCATTTGTGATATTTTACAATAACATTCGTTTGTTTTAACCCTTATTTGTACTGTGTATGTATGCTGATAATGTTTAAAAAAAAAACAACAAATGCATGGACAAACCTGAAACTTACCAAACTAATCTGATTGTTGCTCCCTAATATATATTTACGTGTCATCTAATAATATTGTTAAATTTGATTCTAATAATGTACAAATATTGAAAATGTATCACTTAATCACAAATTTCCAAATTACAGGATTGTCTCAGTATACTAAAGGCCAAGGAGCGCGAGGAAAGCTTACAACGTTTAGAACAATTAAAAATGCATCTGATGGAACTAGAAAGCCAGTACGAGAAAAGTAAGCCTTTAGTACAGCTCGTCGATAACATGGTGAAATTAGGTTCCCTATATAATAGACCTGGGTCTACTATTGAAAGATTGGAAAGAAATCAACGGCTAAGACAGAAAGTTCTAACGGAGCATGCTATAGAGAAACAAAGGTGAGATGCGTTTAAATAATCTTCTTTCTTCTTTTTTTCGTCTTTTTATTTGAGTTCTTATCGTGTGCTGTATTAGTTTAGTGAGCTGACTTTATTATTTTTTGGTCGTTCAATTCTACATGTATAAAAGATACAAAATATATGTTCCCCTTCTGAAATATGAAACCACATCTATTAAATTTCATAATTTAAGAACAACTTGAAAACCAATTAGGTTTTCAAGATCTACTGAAAATCAAATAAAAAAAAAATCTATTTGGTTATAGATTTTGGTACGTTATATAATGTTTTTTTTTAAAGAATTTTTCAATGATTTACTACGATTTTTTAACTACGATAAATTTAAACAAAACACAGATGGATAGAGAGTGCAGCAGCTGGTAAGCCACTAGAAACCGAAGCGGCGAGGGTCCGCGTCGCGGAGCTGTGGGCTCTGGAGCAGGAGCTGGCGGACGAGGCGGCCATACTGCAGGGGCTGAAGACGGACAAGGACGCTATTGACTCGTTGCTCACTGGTAAGTTATATTGTATTTAGTATTTCTTCTCTATGGTCAATTGCTAAGAGTTTTGTATGACTCTAGATATTCTAACTGCGGGAGGTAGCACTAATCGTAGAAACAATCAATATATAATTTTGAATAGTTTTTAGCGTTTTTTTAATCAAATCTAGACTACGACTTTGATTATTTGGAAATCCAAATTATAACGAATCTGTTCAACTAAGAATCAGATAATTGAGATCGAGATTGGTTACGCTGCATTTGGAGTATATTGCAGTAGACCAGCTTAAGGTCTTTAAAGGGTTGTGGGTTCGAAGCTGATTTTATTACTTCAATTTATCATATTATAATATAAAATTCATAAAGAAACATTATAATAATTACACACATTGTATAAATATTATTTTTGTTTCCCAAAACAGATAAGTAATAGAGGTAATAGAGATTCTAAAGGACCCCTGTTACCCTTTTTATATAGTCAACTTATTTTTTTTGGAGTTATTTATTATATTTGTTACTTAGGCTCAGGGTCTTAAAATATTTCTGGTGATCGTCTAAATAGTACGTATTTGAATATGCTTGCAGGTGTCCGCAGCAAGCTGCCGGGCGGCGCGGGCGGTGCGCGCGCGCCGTCGGGGCTAGAGGCGGAGCTGGCGCGCGTGCACGCCATGTTGGCGCACAATTCTAAGGTTTATAAGGTTTTCATCTATACCATGCACTTTTATTTTGTTTTATATTCCTTTAAATCAAACTCTTTAACCGCATCCATCGGGAATATTTTAGTACATATAATAGTTATATAATAGCGATCCAAACGCGACTTCGCCTGCTTAAACGTATTGTTATGTTTAAGCCAAATTATACATTTTTTTTTACATAAATTGTATCTTTTTTGTTATTCTGATGTAAAAATTATATTAAAATATGATTCATAGATATCATTCAATAGATTTTTGCGTGAAATTGAATAAACATCCATCCACACCAACTTCCAGTTTAATAATATTAGTAGTATTCAAAACATCGTTTTTTAATAATGTATATTACTATTTTTAGTGTTATAAATGCTTTTAATACGGTTAAAAAGTTTTATTTGAAATATGTTAAAATATTATTATCCTTTTTATTGTGTACTTACTCACAATTTTTTTGACCCCATAATGCTTTTTGCTAACATTCTTTATTAGTTATGTTAATTATTTACATATTATTGTTTGTAAATGTAACTGTTGTTTTTTTATAATTTTTTTGCATGAAAAAATAATATATTTAAAAAAATAACCATATTTATAGCTAGGCTTAGTAAATGTTAAATTAATATATTATGATTAGAATTTTACAATACATAAATTGCTATATGGTTATGTATATTTTATTGTTTCTTATATATTGTTGGCCATATGGTTTAATTTAAATGTTGTTTAGTTCGTTATTTTCTATACATTAAATAGTAATTAACAAATTTTTATCGTGTTTCAACTGAAATAATAACAGAATTCGCAAAAATATTGAATACACTGGTTTTAACTTTTATTGTTGTAATTTCTTAAAATAACATAACAAGTCTTTATTAATTATTAATTTTTTTTTTACTAACAACAAGTTGGTTAGTTAAATTTGCTAACGCAACAGTTACGATTTATTCAGTGCAATATTATATTTATTGCTTAAATTTTTTTATGTAATTGTTAATTTTTAAGACATTGTCGCCAGTTCTTTATTATTGTTTTATTTATAAGATAAAACCAGCATAGATGTCCCATTTTTTTAAAAAGTCTCCTAGTTTAAAAAATATACATTTTATAAGTATAATTTTTTGATTTAGCTGTTTTAATCCTTTATGTTGAATTATTATTAATAATCTTTTATGACTTATCGATTACAGATTTGAATTAGAGATTCCAGATTTTTCGAGTCGTCAGTTCTGGTTTTACCTTATATTTGTTTTTATATACGAGCAGTATGGTCGACGAGTCGTGGCCGCTCTAAAGTTGGCTGCGCAGACTTGATATTAAGTGCGCAAAAGTTTAGAAATTCTAGTTCCACGCGACAAGCGGCAACGCTTTGTCGCCTGTGCTTTAAACAATTTTCTTATAATATATTCCAATAAATGTATAAAAGTGTATATTTAAACGCAGAAACTGGAACAAACGGTGGCCGACAACGCGCGCCTCGAGCGCGAGCTGCAGCAGCTGCGGCGCGCGCTGCGGGCGCAGCCGCGCCCCGCCGCCGTGCTCGAGGACGGTCTGTATATATAATAATAATAACTCTTTATTATATACGCATGAGACGACACAGAAATACAATAAAAACAAAATATAAATGTACAAAAGGCAGCCTTATTGCTTAATAGCAATCTCTGCCAGGCGACCTTAAGGCAGAGGAAATAGCAAATTAAGATATGGGTAGGGTGCAAAGAGTAGAAATTAAGGGTATAAAATAAATAAGAATGTAATATTATATACATACCACACAATAGAGATATACTATAATAAACATTAGCAACCTGTATATAATAGTTCATAGTAATTTCAATATGGACAAAAAAAGTACAATTTTATATAAATTCATGCTTACTGTAATAATGATTTGTTTGCACCGAAGCAATTCCACTAAATTGCCTAAATAACAAAAAATAGTCATAAATCGAAAACTAGTTAAGAGATTACATACACATTTTTAATATTAACAATTATAAATTAGACACAGAGAGAGATAAAAATCTTAGTGTTTGGGGCCGTATATTAAAATTTTTTAATAAATATGTGGAAGAATGTAAAAGATTCAAACCCACAAACATAGCATTGACAATCAAACCGCTGCACCATGTTGACCCCGAACGTAAACATCAACAAAACAGTCATAATTAATAATATTTAATTTTGTAAACAACAACAGTTGTAAATTTGATTTCTGTTCGAGAGAACGAAATATTTTCATTTAATTTAGTAACAAGACGGTATTGCCTTCCGCTACTCAACGAAAAAAACCGACAGATAGCGGAAAAACGATCTTTCTGAACACTCTCTTCCTATGCTACTATACGCAGAATAAATGTCTCTCCCCACAGAGGTGTCGCGCGTGCAGCAGCTGGTGTCGGCGCTGCAGCTGCAGCGGCAGGAGCTGAGCCGCGCCGTGCAGAGCCTCACGCGCCAGTCGCACGCGCTGCAGACCTCGCACGACGCCATGCCCGGTACGAACACCACTACACAGGCAGAGGGAACCACACAAGTGTTGAATAATAGAACTCAACGCCGCGCTTTTACTCGAGACCACAGCGAAGACATGGAAATATACATTTAAGTAAATATTTCATCTCCTCGAGTGGGGATCGAACCCACAACCAGTCGGTTTTACACACACTTTGTGCCCCTGCGCCACGACTCACATCTGCGACGACATGTTCACTAAACATCTAGTTTTAACATTTTTTGAGTAAGTGTGTTTTTCACAGTAAATGTAAGTAAGTGTGCGCTATGATTTAATAACGAATTATAATTTTGTCACAGTAACACATTGTATTGATTATTTATTATATTTATACAAAAAGTGCAGCAATTTTAAATTTGGATTTTTTTAATATGTAATAGCACTCTGTGGACAAATAATCATTCTTAGTAGTATTTTTTGTGTAACGGAAATTAATAAAAACTCCCCATAGTGATGATAATAATATAAATTATCAGCTTTAAGCTGTATCCTGCACGCAGCAGTACGGTAGGCAGAGGAAACTTAGTGATAAAACACTCCGTTTCCCACTCTCCACTGAGTTTTGTAGGCATTGTGTGTTGAGTGGCGGAACTCAACGCCGCGCTTTTGGAAGAGAAAACATGAAAACACTTTACGAGAGCAAAGAAATAAAAATATATATGTTAATAAATATTTTATTTCATCGAATGGGAATCGAATTCACAACTAGTCGATTTTATAGTCACACTTTATACCCCTGCGCTAGGAATGGCCTTTGGTAACTATATAGATTTTATTATAGGATATTATCTATATTGATAACAATATAGATAGTATTATAACAAGTTTATAAGAATAAGTAATATTTATAAGAATGTAAGAACTAGTGGATGACCGGTTTTAAGAATACGTTATAGATGTTTTATAGATTTTTTAAAATATTTTAGCTTAGATTTTATAGGTGGCTCTGCCGGTGATAACTGATCGCTGGTACAGTGGAGATAAATTTAGTCTACAACTTTCAGTATTGAGAGGTAATTCTCTCTCTAGCGACGGTTATATAGATGTAATAGTATATTTGATAATGTCCCCGCAGCCGGCCAGCGCGGCGCGTGGCGCGAGAGCGAGCTGGACGCGCGCCTGCACGCGCCGCTGTACGTGGACACCGCGCCCCCCTCCGCGCCGCCCGCCGCGCCCGACGCCGACGACGTGCACAGTACCGGCTTTGGTGCGTATTTCTTTCACGCTGCATCCCGCATATGGCAGGGTGTGCAAAGGAACCTAGTATTATGATACTCCTTTCCTTTCCAACGATTTTCGATAGTAAGAGTTGAACCCGGAACTGTTGCGCTCACCGTCGTACGCTTTTGCCCTTACACTATTTTATAATGTACTTAATTACACGCATTCTTCTTGTACTGTAATGTACTTAATTACACGCATTCTTGTACGATTTCTAAAATCTTTTTCTGTCCTCAGTGTGGAATAACATTGTGAAAATATTATAAATAAACATTAAATTATTTAGGCCAGTCATGACGCAGTGACACAAAGTGTGACTGCAACGCGACTGGTTGTGGGTTCAATCCCCACTCGAGGAACTGAAATATTTATTTACATTTATATTTTCATTTTCTCTTTGATATCGAGGCAAAAGCACAGCGTTGAGGTCCGCCACTCATGACGCAATGCCTCCAAAATTCAGCGGAAAATGGGGAACGGAGTCTCTTAATACTGGATTCCCTCTGCCTACCCTGCTGTGTGCGGGATATACCGTGAATCTAAAAAAAACATTACATTATTTTCTAATCATTATTATTTTACTATTTTCAGGTAACCTATCAAACGTTGAAAAACAAGAGATAAAAACGGTTCGTATCGTCAAACGAGAGAGCGAGCGACGTCAACGGGATCGAGAACGTTCCTTACAGCCAATGTCCGACTGGTCTACCAACATCACCGCCAACTTAGACCAGTTCCTCGAAGAGGAGCTAGTGCAACCCATAAACAACTACAGAGCCTCGTCTCTACCACGCACAGATTATAAATACGAAGATTATTACAAGCAAACCGATTACAGACAAGAGAAAAATCTAGAAAGTCCCAAATACCCATCGAGTCCATCTCTATCTAATTACGACTATTCACGCGATATATCGTCATTGAGCAGTAGTTATAACAGAAACTACAAACACGAGAGGAGTCTTTCAAACCAATACACGACCAGTCCAACGGATAGTTCTAGAACTTTAACCAACATGTCGAAAACAAGTAGTATAATAAGTTTGACGAGATCCAATATGGAGTTATCGCCAATATTCAAAAGTGAAGCTGCGAAACAGATTGTTACTGAGATGAACGATAACGGTTCTATGCATCGACGACAAGTTCCGAGGGAAAAGAGGAGGCATTATACCGCGCCTCATCATCTTAGCGCCAAGACTCTAAATGAGATGCCCAAAGATGGATTTAATAGAGATGTAAGATTTTTTTTTAGTATTATAGAGTGTTGGCGCTTGAAATTGTGTAGCGAAAGTGAATAATATTTTGAACATAAAAAATATTTCTTATCATTCATTAAAAGAATAAGTTAATATAAAAGTTATTTTGTAGTCAATTTATATTTATTTTATTGTTGTTACTTGTTTGTACAAGTAATTATCAAAAAGAAATAAAGAAATAACACATGCACTGTGGGTGAAAAAAAAATAATAGGGATAGGAATAATATTTCTGTTTCGAATTTTTAAATATAAGAAATAATACTACAATCATATATGTGTAATCTTCTAGAGCTGATCACGGAGTGGCCATGACTCATCAAAAGTACTGCACGGGGGCCGTTCAAGTATTACGTAAGCACTGTAGGGGGGCGGGGGGGGTCTTGGGTTTGCTTATTTTTGATGACATGGGGGGTGGGGGGGTCTAGCTAGTTATTACGTAAGCAGAAGTTATTTATTTTTTCATATATATTATGGCTATATTTTGGTAGACATATGTTTGGTAGACGATATAACTATTAAATGAAACTATTTTAACCGGATTAATCGCGTATATTTTAGATTATACATTTTGGAAACCCGACGTTTCGAACATTACAGTAGTCCGTGGTCACGGGTAGACTCCAAAATGTATAATCTGAAATATACACGATTAATCCGGTTAAAATAGTTTCATTTAAAATGTGTAATAATTGTGATATAACTATTAGTCTTTAATATAATATATTAGTTTATTATATCTATTTAGCGCAGGGGTTCCCAATCCTTTCTTCATCAAGGACCACTTTTCTATCATTCTTGGTAGTGGGGACCACTATGTAGGTATAATAAAAATTTACTGTGGTAAATTTTCTGTTCTGTGGTACGAGAAGCTTCTGTAGTTCAGTGTCAAAATCGTGTGACTGTATACGTGACGGTTGTGGGTTCGATTCGCAATATATCGCTTGCGGACCATATTTAGACCTCTGCGGACCACTGGTTGGGATCCACTGATTTAGCGGGAATGGCACATTGTCAACAGTCTAAATTTCAAATTTTATTAAAATCTGTAGCGACTTAGCTGAGCTGGCGCTGAGGTCGTGATACTTGGCGATTTTAATGCGCACAATGCCAGTTGGCTTGGATCACGCACCACTGATCACGCGGGGAGGGCTGGATTTGTCCCAATTGGTTGAGTCGCCAACGCGACTCCCGGACGTGGACAACCACAATGCCTTTTTATTGGACCTTCTGCTATCTCTATGCTATCTCTATAGCTATCACCTACCTGCTGGCTCTCACAAGTCTTGGAAAGCATTATCAATAGCCAGCTCTTGGTTTATCTAGAGGATCATCGATTAATTAATGACTTACTGACCGACAATATGGCTTCCGCCATGGTCGCTCAACCGGTGATCTTCTGGTTTACCTTACCCACCGTCGGGCTGCGGCTATTGAAAGCAAGGGAGAGGGCCTGGCAGTTAGCTTGGACATGGCGAAGGCCTTTGATCGAGTGTGGCATGAGGTGCTCCTGGCTAAACTTCCATCCTATGGGCTTCCCGAGAATTTATGCAAGTGGAACGCCAACATATACCCGTGAACGCTGGCGTTCTTCAAGGCTGCGTGCTGTCCCCTACGCTATTTCTTCTGCATATCAATGACATGTTAGAGGATTCTAGCATTCATTGCTATGCAGATGATAGCACGGTGGATGCTGTTTACTCCGGCCGAGCAAGTCTTTCTCCGGAAAACGCTGAACAGTGCCGAAATAAACTTGTGTCTACTGTTGAGGCATCCCTAAACATGTCTCCTCATGGGGTGAAAGGAACTTAGTTCATTTTAACCCCCTGAAGACACAAGTTTGCGCGTTAACCACAAAAAAATCCCATTTATCGTATCACCAGTCTTTCAGAACATTCCCCTTACAGCCGCGCCCAGTATCAGTGTATTGGGCCTTAATGTTTCGAGTGACTGCCAGCATCGCGATCATCTGGAAGGCAAGGCCAAGTTGGCCTCGAAGAAACTGGGGGTCATCAACAGAGCGAGACGGTACTTTACGCAAAAACACCGTTTGGCCCTATATAGGGCCCAGGTTCGGCCTCATATGGAGTACTGTTCTCATCTCTGGGCTGTTGCACCCCAGTATTAGCTTGAACCATTTGATCGCATACAACGTAGAGCCATTCGAATCATTGGGGACCCAATAATCTGTGAAAGGCTTGATAATTTGGCTTTGCGTAGACACGTCTTCTCGCTGTGCGTTCTCTATCGCATTTATCATGTGGAGAATTCTGAAGAACTGTTTGACCTGTTACCTGCTGCCGAATTTTCTAACCGCACAGTACGCCATAAAATGAAATGTCATCCACACCACCTGGATACGTGGCAATCCCAGTAGGGACCACTACTGGGATTGCCACGTATCCAGGTGGTGTGGACGGTTTCGTAGGAATTTCCTTCCACGCACCACGGAACTGTGGAATGGCCTACCCGCGGCTGTGTTTCCAGGTCGATATGATATGGGTACCTTCAAAAAACGCGTCTATCTCCACCTTAAAGGCCGGCAACGCATCTGTAGCTCCTCTGATGTTGCACGGGGTCGTGGGCGGCGGTAGTCACTTACCGTCAGGTGATCCGAACGCTCGCTTCATAAAAAAAAGATGATTTTTTCTATACAAACTTTCAACATCTTATTTTTCTCTTTCTCTTAGGGGATGAATTAAAATAAACCACGAAACACGTGTTCAATGAAATATTTTTAAGAGTTTAAATTAAGGTAAGAGGATTGCTTATTTTTGATGACATAGGGGAGCGGGGGGTCAAAAATTGCAAAAAAACTGCTTACGTAATACTTGAACGGCCCCACGGTGTACGGCGGTAGTAACATGTTATATGTTATATATGACTATATATAGAATTCTTTGTAAATACTTTCTCAAAACTCTGATATAACAATCAATAAAAAAAAAAAAATAATAATTATAAATTTTGAACTTGAAGTCTGCTTTTTTTAATGTACAATAGAATGTGTTTTCACAGTTTTCACACTTATTGATCTGTTAATGTCCAAAGAGTTCTAAAACATGAAAAGTAACAAAATTGTAATGAAATCAGCTTGGCGCTATATCCCGCACGCATCTGAGTACGCAGAAGGAACTTAGTTTAAAAACACTCCGTTTCTCACTTTCCGCCATATTTTAACAATATAACATGTGAGGTGTGTCGGCAGGCGGCGGGGGCGGCGCGCTCGCGGGACGACGCGGACCTGGCGCGGGCGGTGCGCGCGGGGGGCGGGGCGCCCGACGTGGTGCGCTCGGCGCGCGACTCCATCGACCAGCTGCTGGCCGCGCCGCGCAAGATACTCATCCCCGAGCGGTACATCCCCGAGAAGGTGCGCCGCCACGCCCGCTACTTGTGACACTTAAAAAAATCAGCTTCACGCTGTATCCCGCACACTGCAGGGTAGGCAGAGGGAACCTAGTGTTAAGACACTCCGTTCCCCACTTTCTGCCGAATTCTGGAGGCATTGCGTGTTGAGTGGCAGAACTCAACGCCGCGCTTAACCTCGACACCAGAGCGAAGAAATGGAAATATAAATTTAAGTAAATATTTCATCTCCTCGAGTGGAGATCGAACCCACAACCAGTCGGTTTTACAGTCACACATCGTGCCACTGCGCCACCACTGACCTCATTGATATACTTTGATATACTTTGTTTTAATTTTACTTTATTTCATCCAATAGCCACCAGAACTCTCGCCGGAGGAACAGCAGAAACGCCAGGAAAAAGTGGAATCTATCAAGAAGATGCTGACCAGCTCCTCCGCTGATCCCAGCAAGGTAACTTACAAGTTACATAAATAATACTATATATACATCATAAAATTATTTAATATTACGAAGAATACGTTGAAGTAAAATCGCGAATAAGGCTGTATAGACCAAACTATCACATAATTACGTATATTTTTTTGTATAATATATGTTAGTCACACTGAACACGACTCCATTTTATATCAACTAAGCGATAAGTGTTACTAACATCAAAAAAATATACCTAATAAAATAAATATCTATACAATTTTAACACATTATCGATTTTATCCCAACGTACCTTATAATTTTTTTTAGCTTCACACTATCCCACGGTATAGCAGAGTAGACGAAAGAAACTTAGTAAAAGGGAACCCTTCGCAACGCTCAAATTTCGGAAACATTGCGTGTTTTGTGGCGAAACCCAACGTTGCACATTGTCTTCCTTCTAAAACAAAAAAATATAAATAAACCATTTCCCCGTTTGAGAATCGAACCCATGACAGTCACGCTTACATTTAGACGTTGTGTTTCACGACAGCGTTATAAACAAAAATACGTTTAATTATTGTTCTCAAACACAATATATGATTTATTAAAAAAATATCTACAAATTCAGTTTCTTTAGTCCACTTTTCTTCCTAAAATCTGATTTTACTACTAAATTTCATTACCACGATACGTCTTTGGCCTGTTCTGCTATATAGGGGAATTGTAGCTGTAAAATCATTAAAACTCAATTTAATAACTCTAGTACATTAATAACTCTTCTCATATACATCATTTTGTAGATATGTCTTCGAAAATATTATCATATTTTTAAAAAACATTTAGAAGCTTTTTCATTATTGAATTGATAAATAAAAATATGTTAATGGAATATGTTTGTTTTGTATACTGTTTATATGTATTAAATACAGTTTTGCAAAATTTTGTATATCTTTAATGTTTATTAAATATTTCACTATATTTTATTAGATATCGTTCATAAATATGAAATTGACTGATTGAGTCATAGTGTTCAAGGGTGTGACTATAAACGTGACAAACTGTGGGTTCGATTCCCATTTGAGGAAATGAAACATTTAATATTTTAATTACTTCCCTCTGGTGTCGAGGCTAAGATCGGCGTTGAGTTGCGACATTACGCAATGCCTCTAGAATTCGGCGGATAGTGGAGAGACGAGATTTTAAGTTTAAAGCGTTTTTCAATTTAATAAGCTTATTTGCAACTGAGAATTTGTATTGAAACAGTATGTACTATTTCAATTAACAATATAAATTTTATAAAATTTTCATATAAAAAAAATACACATTCCATTAACTAAAACATGCATCGTGCATAGCTCAGCTTTTACTGTTCTGAATGTTTCATTTTGCATGTACTTTAACTATTCATTATTATCATAATATACATAACACAACGCTCTTTTATTACTAGTTGGTTAATACTGTTACACTGTTATTAGATATGGTGTCTGCAATTTCATTTGTTGATAAAAGAGGAACTTAACAATGATATTTTTGGTATAACTTAATTTTCATATTTGTTCTTAACTCATATTGAAGTTTCTAAACTAAATTCTCTTCTAATATATTATAAGAAAAAAATCTATAAAAATATCCAAAAATATCATCAAAATACGCGAGAACCGCTTCCAAATAGACGCTTCGAATGTACATAAGCATTGTTAAATTAGAGCCCCGACGGTGAAGAGAAGAAACAGCGGGAACATTTGCTGCAAATGAACCAGATACTGGCCAAGCAGGTCACCGAGATGAGCAAAATTATAGCCGGTGAGAGCCTACTGCTTTAATAGTTATGCTGGACTTTTTATTACTGTGCTTAATGGTTGTTTGTGATTTATAGAATTAGAGAATAGAAGCTGATAGATTGAGTTTCTGTTGATATTATAGAAAAGGTAATTTTTTTATCAGTTAAATGAAATAAACCAAGGAAATCTAAATATAATTTTAAAAATATTGTAATCTAAATAATATTTTCAAATATATTTTAAATCAACAAAAAATGAAGTGACCAATATTCGAGTTTTATAGAAATAATGTGTACACACTACACATGTGTAGGTAAGAAAAAAAGAATTAAAATTACACAATAAAAACAAAGAAAACCATTAAATTTACAAAGTTTAATCTTCTATCTTATGTAACGACAATACTAAGATCAATAAAACAATACTAAAGTAACTAATTATTATGAAAACGTTCTAAAGATATTTTTTTTATTTTGCAATCATCGCTAGGTAAGTCCATATCTGATAAACTATACAGTGATCTAAATAATAAAAATATTTTCTAGATTCTGTATTAAGTAAATGTATTGAATATGCGGGAGCTTCACCATGAGCTGCATACTTCAAATATCTTTTGTCACATCATAAACAAATACCGTGTTTAAATTCCTGCATAGTTGAAATTATGAAATGATTTATGTATTATAACTCAATATGCTGGCGGATTTGATTTGACATTATACTTTTTGAAGTATTAGGAAATAAATGAAACAAAATAGAGAAATTTAAAAGAACAATCGTTACCTTAATCTTTCTACAAAGATGGTAGCAACGTGAAGAAATTGTAAGAAAAGTATAAGAATTTCGACGTAGATTGATAAGAACGTCATACGTTCTTATAAGATATTTTAATAGACAGAGCGCTTGGACGATTTTTTAAAACATTTATTTTTTTTAATATGGAACTATACTTAAAATTTATATATTTACTAATTAAATACAATACAATAAAATGTCTATTGCTATTAGCTAACACAAGCAATAAAATTCTATAGCAATATGATATCAATAAAAAATATAATTTATTAATTTATAAGTACGGAACGTCACTATCGCAATGCTCTATAACATATGTAATCTGTAATTAAAACTTAACGGATTAAGATTAAAAGTCACTTAAAATACAATTAATTATTTTAATTGATTTATTACTACTACCATATGATACTTACTTGTATTGAAACAAAATATCTAGGATTGAAGGTTCATTTTATTTGGTGTAAATTATATTACTTTGTTTAAATTTTCACCAGTCTTTTAATTATGGCAAACATCAATTCCGATGTGACAATGCCTTTAAACAAATAATAAAAACCAAGTATACTATAGAAAAAAATTGAAGGAGATTTGATGATTTATTTGTACGAAATAAATGCACGAAAATTTTATTTATACATTCTGTGAAATTTAGAATTTTTAATACAAATATTGAATTACTTTTTGATCATTCTTAGTTACAGTGTTTGAATTTGTTCTGTTCCCTATTGATATTCGAAGTCGAACCCACCATGCACAGAAAATCTAAAATAATTACAAACAACCCTTAAGCATAGCATATTTTTGTCTATTATATCATAATATGTACAATGCTATGTGATATTTAACCACACTGTAGAAGTGTTACGTGTGTAATATTCCCTTATTATTATTTTTTTTGTTTTATGATTTTCATTGTTTGCCAGTCTTGTGCTACGAGTTCTATCAAAGCATTGAGAATAAAAAAAAACATTTGACATTGATTTGTTTGAAGAAATGCATGAAATATTTTTTAAATGTTTTCAAATATCATAATTTAATTCGTATTTCAATATTAAAAAAGGTATCGTAATTTTTTAATAAGAATGAAAAAAAGGTAATTTTTAAATTATCATTATTTTCATAAAATGTCTGACTGCAGAATGCTTTGATATTTCTCATTACCAAGTGACTAACACCACGTGTGCGCATGTAACTTTAATCCGCTTGATGTTTGTATCCCAGGAACCAACACTGACGGGCCTTCGAGCGGAAACAACTAAACATAATAGCACTTTCAATATACCGCACTATAGTTACACAAAAAAAAAAAAACAACTAGTATCATCATTGTCGACAACAACAACTAGTATCATCATTGTCAACAACAACAACTAGTATCATCATTGTCAACAACAACAACTAGTATCATCATTATCAACAACAACAACTAGTATCATCATTGTCGACAACAACACTCATTTATCAATATTATCACACATAATTTATATGAGAATCAATATTCCGGCGGGAAGCGTTCGGAGGATTCATTCAGTATTGCAGCATGGTTTCGTTGTTTGCATTTTGTTGTGAGTAGAACTTTTTTGATTTTTTTTTATTTAGTTGCATCGTTTGGATTTATACTTAGTTTGATATTTTACTCAAATGTGTTGTATTTATGTAATTATTTTTAATTGAGTGTTAAAATAAGTGTTTTATGTGCAGTTAAAGCATTAGAAGAGCTGCCATTACGAGACATCACTGATGATTACGAAGACCAGTCGCCGGACGTCGAACTGCCGATATACCAACAGAGAGACAACTTCTTCACATAAAACCCCGAATGTAAATTGAGAACGATAAGGTGTTAAGCTACATTAAATATGGATATTTTTTGTCACAATGACATATTAACATTTTTCTATTAAAAGAAATATAATTTGATCTAATTCTATAATTTTTTTTCTTTAGGATTCCTTTGGATTTCGTGCATTTCCTCAAAAATAATGAATCCAAAATTCACATATAGTATGTATATGTGAATTTTGAATTCATTATTCATATTATGTGTATTTTTTCTGAATAAAACTATTTGAATATGTATTTTTTTAAATGGATGCATTCATAAATATATATGTTTAATATATAGATCATTACGTTGAAGTTCATTTTTAACATCTTTCGAAATGAAGTTAATTCCTTATCGTTCTCATCCAATTTTCTAATATATGGCATTAAAAATATAAAAAAAGATTTCATTATAGATTTGGTAAATTTCTATGTAATGTTTTTCAGTATAATTATTTAAAAAAAAAACATGAATTTTCTATGCTTTTCCCATAGATGTGTTCAATACTTCCAACATTTGTATGTTTATAATTTATAACTTTACATTAAAAAAATGAGTGTCATTACTTAAAGCATAATAGCGATGTAAAGTGAACAATATCAATGAAGTGTATCATATATTGCGAAATTTCGTCAAAATTATATTTATTAGTAATAGAGAATATCTAAAGTATTTAATCAAAATGTTATAACCATAGAGTTCTATAACGGTTCTATAAAATATATGCATATAATTATTATATAAAGAAAATCCATGACTTTGCTTACAAACATATCACTTCATATCCGTAGATATGTATTCATTTTGCAATGCTACGTACAAAACACTCATATATTTAAGTTATTCTTGGATAATTTTTGACTCAAGTTAACCTCAAGTTTTAAAAAGTTTTTACTTACAATTGATAATTAAACGACCTACGACACAAAAAATCCTAAAAAGTAAATAAACAGTACTTTATTTACAGTAGTTTATTTACTTTTGAAGATTGAACAAAAGATCTGATAATCTTTAAACGGCTGATCATATTTTCTTGAATCAAGGCCAAAAAAATACCGAGTCACCTTTCTAACAAAACAAAACCACACTAAAATCAGGTCATCCGTTTTGGAGCTACGATGTAACAGCAGACATACACGCATACACGGACACGTTAAACTTATAACCCTCTGTTTCTGTTAGAGGCCAAAAAAAATAAAAAAAAGAAACCATTTAAATATGGTTATATTAAAATGACGTTATCCATTTGAGATTGAGTTGAGTTAAAGAAAATTTATCATTTGAAATCAATATGTTGGGTATAAGTCAAAAGTTTTGTTTATTTGCTCAATGTAAACATTCCTGCAATAGAAATTATATTACAAAAAATCGGTTATTTTTAACGGTTAAATTAACAGTTTTTTTTACTGTAAACTTCTATGCCAGTTGCAATGTTCCCAATAATTATAGAAATAATAATAATAAATATAATCAATTGATATCATAGTCTTCTATATAAAGGGCCTTCGATTGTTATTGTAGATGTACATGTATGTAATTAAATGTGTAGAATATTTCAGGATTTCAGTGCAAAAGTGGTCTAACCAACGTTTTTGTAATTATTTACTAATATTTCAAATTTATAGAGCTGTAACTAATTCTTTAAATTTTTTATTTTATCTATTAATTAATTTGTACATAATATTAAATATCTTTTTCATAAAAAAAAAAATATCTTTTAATTAGACTACTTTTGCATCGACGCCTAACTTATAAAAGATGCCATGTTATATTATTAATAATGTAGAAAGCACACGTTATTTTTTTTTTAAACAAATGCGTTTTAGTATTTCGTTTCTGACTAATTCGGGTCAATGATTTTATTTAATGACTAATATTAGTACTGTAAGTTTGTTTGTTTATTATTTTGTATAATATCTGTAGTTATATGCACATAGTTGTCAATTGTAGATACTGAAATATCTTATGAATATACCAATTACCAATGTATTTATCAAATTATATTATATCTTTATAATATATTTTATAAAAAAAAAAACACTTGTACTGTATGTTACAATTTGAATAATTAATTAACTACTGAAGAGATTTTGATGGAAGATAGAAATGATTTTGTTATTTGTACAAAATAATATTATTTCTTCTTATATTTAAAACAAATAGCAAATGGGAAGTAATAAATGCTTAAATTTCTACAAATACAACTATTTTTTTTTCTTTTCTATCAAATAATTTATACTACATTATTTTATTATTATTTCTAAATAATTTTAAAAATATTTTTAAACAGTTTACTTACAAAACTCTTTAAATCTCTCTTTCTTTATATGATATTATCATATATATTTAATGATTCATCAAAATGACTTCAGTAATATCGTATCTACTATGGCCATACGAGATAGGATACTATAATAATATATAACCGTATTACATTGTAGTTTTTTAATTACCACGCGGGTCCTTAGAAATGGTCTAATAGTCCGAGCTTCATTTATCTATATATATATATATATATGTAGGCAACGAATTATTATTGTGATATACATGGATTTACCTGATTTTTTTGAACCCCGTAAAATTGTGTCAGTGTAAAAGTGGCCTAACCCGTTTCTGATCTTAATTTATTGTATGAAATTATTAAAAATATTATTTCAATACTTGGTATGATATTTTACTATGTACTTATTTTTTATATGTTTATAGGATGTGTTTCAATGTTTAATTAGAAACTGTTCGGTTAAAAGATAGATATATCGGTTGCCACCCTTTTTATATAAAGGGAATGAATTGTGAACACGAGAATCTATCAAATGAACTAAAATGAACTTATTAACAAAAAAAAAAGTTGAAACGGAACCTAATTATATTATAACTAAAAAATATATAATTTTTCATATAAATATCAATTTTACGGGTTAGACCTCTTTTATTCTGAATTCAATATTATATACTTCTGTGTACTAAAATGTTAGATATAGTTTAGAACATGACTGTATTAGCCTATATAAGCTTTAAATACATTATCTTGACGATATAATATATTGTAGTGTTATATTGACTTGCTTGGTAAGCTATTTGTTTACAACACACGTGTATCAGACGACGTGACTAATAATGTAATATTTCTCCTTAAACCATATTTTTTTAGTTTCACGCATTATCACGCATAAAGCAAGATAGGCAGTGTCGATCTACTTTTAAACACTCCAATCCCTACGACGGCGATGGTGGAACTTAAAGGTCAATAATAATAATAATTGATTTTGGACTATACTAATATATAATTATTAAACGGAGAACTAAGTGTCTTGATACTGAGTTCTCTCTGCCTTTTTTATCTTAGGCCTGATACAGCGTGAACCTTAAAAATATATTAATAAATTGTAGATTTGCCATCGTCTGTCACAACGTAAGCCTTAACCCCTGACTATCCTATCAAAGAATTTAATGTAATTGGTATAAAGTGATTACTTTCCTAGTAAGTTATAGACTACTTATTTAGAAAACGTATAAAAATTTGAACGCAGCGGTACTCGAACCCGCGCCTCCTGGAAACCGACCAGGCGCTCTGACCAACTGAACGCATGGCTTAATGGTCAGAGCGCCTGGTCGGTTTCCAGGAGGCGCGGGTTCGATTCCGGTGCGTTCAAATTTTTATACGTTTTCTAAATAAGTATTTTTCTTTCCTAAGTGTGGAATAACACTTTAAAAATGTTTAAAAAGTTATAGACTGATATAGTTTCTGCCTTAAGCCTGTCCTTTCAGATTTCCTATTTCAATATTTATATTGTCAATTATGTACTTATCTATCTTAATAAAGATATTATTAACTTTGTTTATTTTTTTTTGTTTTTTTTTTTTATTTTGACACCCCGATTGATGTATTTAATTTTTTTTTTAATGGTGCGAGTTGGTGTTTCTATTTTTTTTTCATTTAATTAATGAAAGATATAAGTTGTGGTGTATTGACCAGTCTTAGTCGTCTATAACGATTTTAAACATTACGTTAAAATTTAATATTTTTTATGTATGCTACGACTGGTGAAGTGGTCAGTCCACAAATGTGGGACTGTAAACGCGACTGGTTGTGGGTTCGATTCCTACTCGTAGAAATGAAATATTTTATATTTTCATTTCCTCGCTCTGGTAACGAGACAAGGCGCGGTTTTGTGTTCCGCGTCTGCCTCGGACTTGCGACCACACCACGCATTTTTATAAATGCATTAATACTCGCCTTCACTGCTCCAGTCCAATATAGCAAATTACGTCACAGTCACGAAATGTGAATATTGCCTTTCAGACATTTAGTTAAAAACATACCTATCTATCAAAGAACAAAGTTATCATAGCATACCTGTACAGTTCAGTCCGTCGCGGTGCAGCGGTCTGTAACGTCCGTGCGGGTTCGATTCCCACTCGAAGAGGTGAATCAATTTAAATAAATAAATAAATCAGCTTCACGCTGTATCCCGCACATAGCAGGGTAGGCAGAGGGAACCTAGTGTTAAGACACTCCGTTCCCCACTTTCTGCCGAATTCTGGAGGCAATTTAAAAAAATCTAATAATATCAGCTTTACGTTGTATCCCGCACACAGCAGGGTAGGCAGAGGGAATCTTAATATTAAGACGCTCCGTTATCCACTTTCCGCCAAATTTTGGAGGTATTGCGTGATGAGTGGCGGACTCAACGCCGCGCTTTACTTCGACACCTGAGCGAAGAAATAGAAATATACATTTAAATAAATATTTCATCTCCTCGAGTGGGGATCGAACCCACCACCAGTCGCATTTACAGTCACACTTCGTGCCCCCGCGCCACGGTTGGCATCAAACAAATCAATTTTATACTTTCAACTCCTCGCTTTTATTCACTCAATGCCTTAAAGATTAGGCAGATGGGCGAGAGCGGAGTGTCTTAAGACTGGTTTCCCTCTGCCTACCCTGCTGCTGCTCTTTGCTGGATACTGCGTAAACCCAAAATGTATTAAAACGATATTAGACTTTGGGAACAATGTGATCGTTACAGATGCATTCGTGAATCTCTTTGACTTTTGGATCCTAGTTAGTGCATACCGGTGCATGAAGCAAGAGAGATTTGACATTATAAGAAAGAAGAGCTGCCATGCTCTGTGCGAATATAAACCTTTTGCTGTTGTCATAAAGATGTTTTTTCCTTGTGTTTATTCTGTGTCAACTATTTGGTATAACATTTAAAACACGGATTATTTACAAAACGATAAGTTATTGTTTGACAATAAAGGCATAATAGACGTTTTCTTTGTGTAATTGTTTAAATTTTGTTAATATTCACTATGAATATTAACAAAATTTACAAAATAATCAATTATTTAGGTTAATACATGAACGTATGGCTTAGTGGTCAGAGCGCCTGGTCGATATCCCGGAGACGTGGGTTCGAGTCCCGCTACGTTCAAAATTTTTCATAGAACCTATAGGTATATAACATATGTAGGTACATGGTGGAAATTCCAAATTTATGAACGAAACGCTTTAAGGCTGCATTTTTTATTTGCACCGCCGTAGAAGAGAGTCTGTGTTATTTCAAACATTTTTTTAAAGTGTTAACCACACTCCCACACTTAGGAAAGAAAAATAATTATTTAGAAAACGTATAAAAATTGAACGCAGCGGAACTCGAACCTGGTCGGTATCCAGGAAGCGCGGGTTCGAGTCCCGCTGCGTTCCAATTTTTATACGTTTTCTAAATAAGTAGAGTCTGTGTTTCCTATGACATACAATGTGGGGTGATAGTGACATACAATGTCAAAAAGGAAAGATATTTGAAGATTTAGGTGATAGGTATAAGAAGGGTAAATAGGTATTTATTAGGTAAGCATACATCATCGTTGACTGCATGTTGATGCATGCTCATCAGGCTTGATTGAGTCAAACGCAAGCGTATTGCAGTTTAAAAAAAATGAATTGTCACCTCGCTCTTCCTGATCAATTTTTTTGAGCTTTTCTTTAACTAGTACGCTAGAACACATGTGCTTGTTTAAATTTATTAAATTTAAAAAATCATAACTACGTAACTATTGATTATGGTAAAAACGATTTTAAGTAAAATTAAAATAAACATATTGGTTTATTTTAACTTCTTTAAAAGGTAAAGCTATTTATATTGTTTCATTTGCTTGCTTGTTTTTTTTTTCAACTTCACTCTGTATCTCTCAGATAGTAAGGTTGGCAGAGGAAACCTAGTCAGACCAAGACACTCCGTTTCTCAATTTCCGTTGAAATCTGGAGTGTCGGAACGGAACTCAACGCCGCGCTTTGCCTTGGTAATGCAGTGAGGAAAATGAAATTGATGATAATATATTACATACGTAAAGGTTTCAGTAACATATAGCCCATTTAATGTCAGAGTTAGTCATTTAATTGAGACTAGTCGTGACGCAGGGGCACAAAGTGTAAATGCAACTGATCGTGGGTTCGATCCCCACCTGAAGAAATTAAATATTTATTTAAATTTATATTACCATTTCTTCATTTTGGTGTCTAGGCAAAAGCGTGGCGTTGAGTTGTCGCAGTGCCTTCAAAATTCGGAGGGAAGTGGGGAACGGAGTGTTTTAACACTAGGTTCCCTCTGCCTACCCTGCTGTGTGCGGGATACAGCGTATTTTTTATAATCTGATTAGTTACTTCAATACTGACGTTTTTAAATCAAGTATTTTTTATCCCTTATCGATAAACCGTTACTAAAAGTGGTATTTAAAAAGTTCACAAAACTTTTTTGTGTCAAAGGGGGTCGCTGAACTTACTTTGACAGCTTTTAAAATTTAATATTTTTATCTGATCTTGCTTAAATACATCAACCTTATCACAATTATAAATTAAAATATTGAATTTATAAAATATATTGGATTATTATATTATAGTATGTTTTTTGTGTATACTTATAGTAGAACAATACTTTCAAAAATTCACCTCTGGTTGTAGCGAGGAAAAAATAAATTAACGGTATGATGTTTTTATTTATATATATAAGTATATTTATAAGTTATACATTTTTGTAGAGATAATTAGGTTCCGTCAGAAATTTCATGAGGGTATACCCTCATATTTTCTTATATTTTCTACATTTTATTGAACAGGCCGAGAGAGTTCTACTGTTCCCATTTGTTGTCCTTTCAAAAAACTTTCTTTATAAGACGTCCAACGACACTTAGTTTAACTATACCAGACGAAGATGAAATAGAATTTGAATCCATAACCACTGATCATTTGTACACGTGGTGTAGTCGTGGTTGTAGGTTGGACCCCATCCGGGAAAAAACAAATATTAATAAATCAAATAAATCAGCTTCACGCTGTATCCCGCACACAGCAGGGTAGGCAGAGGGAACCTAGTGTTAAGACACTCCGTTCCTTACTTTCTGCCAATTTTTTTTGGAGGGTTTGCGTGTTAAGTGGCAGAATCCAACGCCGCGCTTTTCCTCGACACCAGAGCGAAGAAATGGAAATACAAATTTAAGTAAATATTTCATCTCCTCGAGTGGGAATCGAACCCATAACCAGCCGGTTTTACGCTCATACTTTGTGAAATATTTTAAAATATATATTTTTAATTATTCGCATTATCTCTAGAATTCATCGAAAGGGGAACAGAGATTCAGGGAAGGGATTCCAGAAAATAGGGAACGGAGTTCTTCACACAAGTTTCCTTCTACCTATCCTGCTGTGTGCGGGATAGAGCGTGAAGCTGATTTAATTTAATTTTGTTCAGATACAGATAAGGCTTTCTAAAATATAAAGAACATAAATTTGAAATTAAAACAGTTAAAAAAACAGGTGTCGTTTCATTTATGCAGAAACATCTAGAGAGTATCTTGTTATCGCTCCAAATGACTATTAGCCTAATTCTAATGGAAATGCTATGTTTCTATATATCCAGTTCGGATGGCATGTTGAATTAGTTACGAGTTGATATTGTGTTTCCATTACATGATTTTGAAGCATACCGTTAACAATAGCGAAGTATTTGCATGTCGATCTCAAGGCCGCTCTTAAGTCTGAGATCGATATCAAGATGCCGTTTTCAGCCATAGATATGTAATTTGTGAATGAAAACGGCATTTTAAGATCGATCTCAGAATTGAGAGTCGCTTATAAAAATTGGCATTAAGTTTTGATACAAATTGTGCATATTCATATAAAGGTATATATTTCTATTGCTTTAAGTTAAAGTTTCAAGTAAAATGCAATTGACGGAATAAAGGAGTAAAAAAATATTTAAACATTAATCTCTATAGCGTTCATGGCGCAAGGGCAAAGGTATGTGACTGTAAGCAACAGGATTGTGGATTCGATTATCACTCGTGGATAGAAATATTTAATAGTTTCATTTCGCCGCTCTGGTGTCGAGCCAAAGCGCGGCGTTGAGTTCCGCACCTCAACACATAAAGCCAGAATTTGGTGGAAAATTAGGAATGCAGTGTCTTAAAATTAGGCTCCTTCTGCCCTGCTATGTATATTTAAAAATATAATAATTTAAAATAATATATGAATAATGGTATTTATTATGAAACTGTGATGACAGCGCCTAACGGAGGAACATGTCGTATCTTTAAAAAAACCTAAATAAAATAAATAAATATATGAATATAAACACTTTTAATAATAAATACGGAATAAGATCTTAGCAGAGCTACGCCCTTAATCGTGACTTGACTTACGGTATCCAGTTTATTTCTAAATTTGTATACATTATATTTCTTAAGGTAAAAATCGTTCCTGAATCCTCTTCTCAGATGACAATAGAATTCATCTCGTATGTGTCACACGTACTTACACACAATGATCGGTGTTCCTTCCGTTAGTTCGACGACATCGAGAACAATCAACCGGTTCCGAATATCATTTGAGGTGACCATGATTTCTTGTGTAAACAATAAATATATGTATAAATAAAATCCGATTATATTTAACTTTTTTTTTGTTTTACGCTGTATCCTGCACACAGCAGGGTAGGCAGAGGGAACCTTGTGTTGAGGTATTCCATTCTCCATTTTTCCGCTTTGGCTCGACACCAGAGCGAGGGTATGAAATTATAGAGAATCGAACCCACAACCTGTCACGTTTACAGTCGCACTTTGTGCCCCTGCGCCACTATCCACGACTATTAACCTTAATTCTTTTGTGGGTCGTGGCGCAGTGGCACAACCGTGTGAATGTAAAAACTACCGGTTGTGGATTCGATTCCCACTCGAGTAAATAAAATATTTAACATTTTTATTTTCTAGTCGAAGCAAAAGCGCCGCAGTTAGTTCCACTAAAAACGCAATACCTTCAGAATTTGGCAGAAAGTGGGAAGTGGAGTGATTTTTGGACATAATCTTTAAATTTATATTGAAGTCTCTAAACAAGCTGACTGACTTTAGGTGGCTGGACAACTGATCACAACTGAACCGTAAATATGTATTTTAAGTGAAATTGTGATTTAGTTTTTGGAATCAGGCATATGAAATTTGAGAAGAAAGAAAGAAAAAAAAGAGATAGAGAGGATAAAAAAATAATTTTAATTAACGTACAATTGCTGACTGAATATGCCTTTGAAAGAAAATTTAATTCTTATTTAAATAAATATATGTAGGAACTTGTCGATATAATGTTAATGTTAATTATCAAAAAGTGTCGATTAAAAAGTAAACAGGTTATAGGTTTATTACCTATAAAATAAGCTTTCAAAGAAATTTAAATAGAATTTAAATAGAATCGTATCGAAAGTAAATATATCATCTCCTCGAGTGGGGTTTGAACCCACAACCAGTCGGTTTTACAGTCACACCTCGTGCCGCTACGCCACGACTGGCCTTTTTAATGTGAATATACAAAAACTCCAACGAAAGTAAAAAATAATTTGTTATCCTATAACGTTATACTATAAGGTAGCGTTCCTCTTTAGGCTGTCGTTTACTCAAAGCCTTGAACACTGATAATATAACATTTTCTATTCCGTAAAACAATTTATAAAAAGAATAAATATTTGGTTTTGTTCCCCAAAATGCTTATATAGGTTCACAATGTATCACGTACAAAGGAAGGTAGGCAGAGAGCACCTGGGAATCTAGTGTTAAGACTCTTCCGTTCTTGGCGAAACTTAACACCGCGCTTTGCCTAGTTACCAGAGGGAGAAATGATAATATTATTTTTTCATTACTTCGCATAGGAATCGAACCCACAACGATTTCACTTAAAGGCACACGCTTGTGCCTTTACCTCACGACAGCTTCGACTTTTCACGTATATTCTTTATTATTACTTTTCACCGAAGTATGTCTAAATAGGTAGGTATATAGTTAATAATTTAAACGTGGCAAAGGGAACCCGAAAACTAGTGTTAAGATACCTCGTTCCCTATTAAATTTATTTTGTTTCCAGTGGAAAAGTGGGAAGTGGACTGAAAGTACTCTGCCAAGTACTTGAGGTTTTGTGTGTTGAGTGGTGGAACCTCCTCCCTCGAATGGGAATCGAACCCACAAGTAACTTTATACTTATATATGTACATATATATTTGAGGCCAGTCGTGGCGCAGCGGCACTAAGAGTGACTGTAAAACCGACTGGTTGTGGGTTCGATCCCCACTCGAGGAGATGAAATATTTACTTAAATTTATATTTCCATTTCTTCGCTCTGGTGTCGAGGCTAACCACTCAATACGGGAACCGGGAACGGAGTTACATTAGTGTTAACATTAGGTTCCCTCTGCCTACCCTGCTGTGTGCGGGATACAGCGTGAAGCTGATTTATATATATTTTTCCCCACGAACTCGAATACATATACAACCTAATAATATTTAATAATCACCGGTATTAAACTGTAACTCTTATCTTACATCTAGTCCTCTGTGATTGTTTAATGACATTGTTCATCTCGTCACAAACGACGTGAGCCCCGGTAACCTAGTGACATTCTATCAATTAGGTTAATTTTTTTTATTAGTCATTCTTTGATTTTGATATTAATAATATTAATAATTCTACTTGAAAATAATCGTAGCTGATTAGTCCACAATACGTAAAAAAATTAAAAAATCTGCTACACTACGTGTCTCGCATACAGCGGGGTAGGTTCGCCACCCCGTTCGTTTTTTAGGGTTCCGTAGCTCTTAAGGAAAAAAGAAATCCTTATAAGATCATTTTGTTGTCCGTCCGTCTGTTTGTTCGTCAAGAGCCTTTATCTCCAGAACGCTTGGAGATATCAAGTCGAAATTCATAGATGTGGCCGTTTATATCGTTGACACTATAAAGGGAATCAAAATTATTAGGGCACTTCCGGTTGATCTAGAATTATGAAATTCGGAAGCTAGTATCTACAGCTAGTACTGGTTAACAACAAATATAATTTTTCTCCAGACGCTTGGTCGCCGACGCCAGTCAAATGTTTGTGTTTCAGGTTATTACAATGAAACTTCTGCTTGTGACAGAATGTAGCCGTTCACGTAGTGTTCCTAGAAAAAGCCGATCAAAGCAGTAAGAGAAAGAATTCGAAGAGAGCCTGTCCGAAAGCAAAAGATTTTATCTCGGGAGATGACGACAGCACCTAGAACTATGTCGCGTTTGTTAAAGAAGACTAAGGAGTTGCAGCCTATAAGAGACGCACTGGTCATTTCTTAACTGATGATTTAAAAAATAATGGGGGGGTAAAATTAAAACAATTGGATTGTGATCTATGGTCAGTTTTAGAGAATAAGGCCTGATGTAAAGGCTGTATTGCAGCCATAGGTCTCCTATGGCTGACTGATGGCACATCGAATAAGCTATAATATATATATTATATTAATATATTAATAATAATAAATACCGAATATACTGTAATAGTAATAAATATTAATTATAATAAAAAAATATGTTTCTCTGTAATAATATTTATGACAACGTTGGAAGCTGCTACTAGCGTATACTAAAAAAATATTTATTTATTCTTTTATTTACAAAACCAATAATAGTAATACATTTCAGACATTCAATGAGAAACAGAAAAAAATATATATTATGTCTTTTATTTCATTATAATCTAGCTTGTGTAACCATGCGGTTAGTACTTTTTGTTTTAAAATAGTTATATTTATGGAGATAAAGATACAACAATCAATGCAGTCTATTGTACCTTAATTGTAGTCTATTGTATTGGGGATTAAAAAAATAAAAAAATAAATCAGCTTCACGCTGTATCCCGCACACAGCAGGGTAGGCAGAGGGAACCTAGTGTTAAGACACTCCGTTCCCCACTTTCTGCCGAATTCTGGAGGAATTGCGTATTGAGTAGCAGAACTCAACGCCGCGCTTAACCTCGACACCAGAGCGAAGAAATGGAAATATAAATTTCAGTAAATGTTTCATCTCCTCGAGTGGGGATCGAACCCACAACCAGTCGGTTTGCAGTCACACTTTGTGCCTCTGCGCCACGACTGGCCTCATAATTGTTGTACTGCGGATTAAAATTCATAACAACGAAAACGCTGTTATCCGAATATAGCAGAGTATCCCGCATATAATTAGATATGCGGTGTCAACACACTGGTTTCCGTCCAATTTTCAAGATATTGCCTATAGCCTTGGAGCCATACTGACGCCTTCAAACCAATAATATTCAGGAAGAATACGAAGAATACATATATAAATAGATATTAAGTATACTTCCAAGTTCAAGCAAAAATGTTAATAAATCACACAAACGAGCCCAAAGCTGAATATAAATATCACCACTAGGTCATTATACTAGTTTTATTATTTTAACGTTTTCTCTCGCATAAAGTAAACAATAAAATTTGCATTATTTTCTTATAGCCTCTTTCGTTAAGTGAATATCTTAAATTTATAGATCCTTTATTTAAAAGTAAAATGATATATGATTTGTATATGGAACCTAATGTCCTATTCATCGATGTATGTCATATTCGGCGATGGATGCCAGTCGTGGCGCAGGAGCAGTTTGAATGTAAAATCAACTGGTTGTGGGTTCGATCCCCACTCGAGACAATAAAATATTTATTTAAAATTATATGAGTTCCGCCACTTAACACGCAAAGCCTTCAGAATTCGGCGGAAAGTGGGGATCGGAATGTCTTAAAACTAGGTTCCCTCTGCTTACCCTTCTGTATATATACAACGTGGAGCTGATTTGATTTGTAAACTTTTTTTTTGTTTATACATAAACACACTTGTGCCCCTGCGCTCCGACTAGCCTCTGTTTATTAAAATCTTTTATATTAATATATATAAGATCTTTTATATTAATATATAAGAGTACAAAGAAGGTTATTTATTTTAAATTACGTTTACTCTTATTAGCACTTAATCAATAAAAAATTACTGCCAAATAAAATATTTAATAAAATTATATATTAAAAAATAAATAAATTACTTTTTGGATACGAAGCAGAGATTTCTTTATAGGTATCAATAAAGATATATTGTCTTAACATTTAAATGTATTTGAAAATACTAATATAAAATTGTAAGTCAAAAAAGTCCATCTGATGATAAACAATTCATGAACAAAACACTTCAATTCACTAACATCACCTCGCCATTATTTTGATGAAATGGAAAATAAAATAATTACTTATTTAGGAAACATAAAAGTTTGAAAGTAGCGGGATTTGAATCCGCGCCTCCTGGAAACCATCTAAACGCTCTGATCGCTATGGAAGCTTCCTGTAGGACTGACACTACATTCATTTCTTTGATACTTTACGATTTAAAAAATCTTGAAATTGTTTAATTGAATAAAGAATATAAAGAATGAGGCCAGTCGTGGCGCAGTGGCACGAAGTGTGACTGTAAAACCGACTGGTTGTGGGTTCGATCCCCACTCGAGCAGATGATATATTTACTTAAATTTATATTTCCATTTCTTCGCTCTGGTGTCCAGGCAAAGCGCGGCGTTGAGTTCTGCCACTCAACACGCAATGCCTTCAGAATTGGGCAGAAAGTGGGGAACGGAGTGTCTTAACACTAGGCTCCCTCTGCCTACCCTGCTGTGTGCGGGATACAGCGTGAAGCTGAAATTCCTTAATCTAATAAAGAATGTTATGATTTTAAAATATTTTTGTTACCTAAAAGTGGAATAACATTAAAAAATATATTTTCTTTATAAAGTGTCACAAAAACAAGTAACTAATAAAATAAAGTAACGAGATATCGGCGCGGGCGGCGAGAAGCGCCGATACGCTCATACAGGTTTCAGAACCGTTACTCGGCCAGACCGCAGTAATGCAGTTTTCGGGATTGTCACTATAAGATAATACCTTTATCAATCATTTGCATACAGGATGATAGTTATCTCTGCATCACTTATTATAATTACAATTTTTATTATAAAAAAATATTATACGACAGTCGTGGCGCATTGGCACAAATTATAATTTTCTTCGCTCTGGTATCGAGGCAAAGCGCGGCGTTGAATTCCGCCAGTCTACACGTAATGCCTCCAGAATTCGGCGGAAAATGGGGAACGGAGTTTTTAAGACACTCAAAATTAGGTTCCCTCTGCCTATCCTGCTGTGTGCGGGATACAGCGTGATGCTAAAAATATATATGTTAAAGAAAAATATAAAACAAACAATATGTGAGACTATGCAGCTTTCGTCTATCTTACTTCACACCTCATTTTAAGTCGAACTTTAGAATTTTTAGTCTAAAATGATTTATCTCTAAAACAATTAATATAATATCATTGAAAAAAAAATAATAGTATTCATAACCTTAATATTGTATTATTACAGAATTTAAATATAAGAAATAAGCAAATACATTTCAATTAATAAAGATAAACAAAGATAAATTTGCTTTTTGTACAGTATTCTATGAGTGCCATTCAATTCAGTTCAATTAGTGTGTGATTTCACATATGATACTTATATTCCCATATTGCATATGTCGTATGAAGTATGTACCCACTTCGTGATATGGAGGTTCCTTCGAGATAAGATAGGGGAAGTGTTCCACTTACTGATTTAAGAACGATTCCGCAATGTCCCCGTGCGAAATGCATTTCCTTGTACACGTAACTAATTTTCTATGTTTTAGTATATATTATTTATGTTTTGTTGATTTACAATATTTTTTTTTTCATTTTACACTATGCAATGTAAGCTGCAGCTAGTTTTGTATGTTAAATTTATAAAATAACGTATATAAACAACAAAGAAATGAGTTAAATTTAATAAATTTAAATTTTCGCCATTAACAGTTCTTGTGTGGAATATATCTTTGTTATTAAAAAAAATCGCACATCCTTTGCATCGACGTCAGATGCGCGTGCGCATATAACCGGCGTCCAGCTTAGAGCCGGCGCAATCGCACGCAACACGCCGCGCTGACAGCCGTGAGTATCTTTAGATACAATTTTCGATTATTTATTTTAAGCACACGTGCCTTTTGTAAATAAATAAAAAGTGAGAAAACATGTGTAAAAGTGCTTTGAGAAATAATTTTATTTAATTTGTTAAATGTAATGGTTATTAGTTTAACCTTTAAATTAGATTTCTGAAGAAGTAAAATTTTATCATCTTTTGTTTTTAATTTAAATGTTTAATTAAGGTAATCAATATCAATATAATTAAATAAAATAAGATATACTCGTACATGTAGGAACAGTCTAGGTATACTTTTTGTTTTACAAAAAAATATTATTGTAAAAAAAATATTACGTTTTGTCAAGTGTCTATTTAATTGCATATATTTTTATTCAAACACCTATATGTACATATTTTGCAATTTGGCAAAAGAGTTTTTTGTTTTTGTAAATTTTCTAAAAAAACATCTACTTTTTGCAAATTATTTGGGTCATTTATTATTCGAGATCAGTCGTAGCGCAGGGGTACAAAGTGTGACTGTAAAACCGACTAGTTGTGGGTTCTATTCCCACTCCAGGAGATGAAATATTTATTTAAATTTATATTTCCATTTCTTCACTCTGGTGTCGAGGGAAAGCGCGGCGTTGAGTTCTGCCACTCAACACGTAATGCCTCCAGAATTCGGCAGAAAGTGGGGAACGCAGTGTCTTAACACTAGGTTCTCTCTGCCTACCGTGCTGTTTGCCGGATACAGCGTGAAGCTGATTAGATTAAATGATTATTTATTATTTTATATCAAGCGCTATTGACACTACAGACCCTAATTAATATTTAGTCAAGGACGTCGGAAATCTTGTTCAAACGGCTTTAGAGAAAAATCACAAATTCAATTTAAATGGCAAATGTCATTTTCTGTTGATTGATGTCGCCTAAAATTTTATCTTGTATAAAAGTCTAAAGTTTGGAAAATTATAAAAAATATTTAAATAATTAATAACGTTTTAATAAGAAGTTCATTAAGTGAGATGCTTTTATATTTAAATATTTTAGTTTCAAAACTGATATGAGAGATCATCTAACATGGTTATATTATTTTTTTATTTTTTTTTATATATCTATCAAATTTCAAAGAGATTTTTCTTTGTAATAAGTTTTTAATTATTATGTATCAGATGTTTTTTTATATTATCATGTTGCATTAAACATTATAAGTTTAATAAAATTATTACTTACACTGAAGCTTAAGCATTCAGGCCAGACGTGGCGTAGTGGGATAAGCTTTTGACTTTAAACGCAAAACTGTTTTTTCGATCACCATTCGAAAAAAATAAATAAAATAATAGTAATAAATAATAATATTAATAATAATAGATAATAATAATAGCAATAATAAAATAATATTTAAATTTCTGCGATCTGGTGTCGCGGCAAAACGCGTTGAATTCCGCCACTCAACACGCAATGCCTCCAGAAATCCGCTTGGAATTTGGGGAGCGGAGTGTCTTAACACTCTCTTTACTGTCAAATACGTTTAGGAAAATTCAAAAGAGCTATAAATATATGCAATAATCATGTAAGCTCGCGCCCTCGCATCAGAATTATTAATCGGCATTAGTTAAGTAACGCGACACCGCTGAAAATTCATTATAATTTAACCTTTCATGCAAATTGGTTTAACCGATATAGAGCCGCGTATTGCTTTAATGTTTATTTGCCTCTTTGGTACTTTTATTGGTGAATTTCGAATCGAGATGTAGTATATATGTATGTAATTTGTGATGTTTTTTCGTTTTATAGTAAATACTGTATGTAATTTTGTATGTAATATTGGGGGAATATAAACTTACGTTTTCATTCCTTTGTCCATGTGTTGGTTAAATTTCCTTCTTGACTTTTCGTAAATTTTTAAATGATTGGATTTTCCGCACATGATTTTAAATCTGTAAGAAAGTATACGATGATAAAGAAAATAAACTTAGTTTTTTCATTGTTATAATTAAACTAGTCAAGCCACGCCCGCTTAAAGTCATTTTAAAGTCTAATTATACATTATTTTTTACAAAAATTGTAGCCTATATTTATTTTTGATATATAAGCAGTGTTGCTATAAAGTTTCATCTAAATGTGTTCAACAATTTTTGCATGAAAGTGAAACAAACATCCTCACACACTTTCACATTTATAATATTAGTAGGATATATCGAAAAGGGCCATCGTAGGTTTAACTATATGGTAGTCACTCTCGAGCAGCGACCTCAGAAACAAAGGATATCGACAGTTGAACTCTGTCATTGTTATTCACTCCATGCTCCTACCATAACTATAGAACCTTGGGAGTGTACGACTGTAGGTACCTAATAATAATAATAATAATAATAAAATAGCTTTATTTATTCCACAAAAAATTACACACTTATTTGCATGACAAAAATGTTTTATATATATATACTTTTTTTTTAAGAAAACTTAATATTTAATAAATAACTAACAATTACTAGTTGAGTAGGCTACAACTTTATATATTTATTTATTTATTCTTAATGTATATACTGTTATTTACTTTTTTTTTTTTTTTTTTTTTTTTTTTTTAATTTGTTTATATGTTTGTTTTAACTTGTTACTTTTGAAATTATGTGGACCCCCTCCGGGTAAAAGCCTCCTCCAAAGAATTCCATTTTTCTCTGTCTTTTGCAGTAAACATACAATCTTTTCCTGCTTGTGGTACAAATTACGGAGCGCAGTTTTTAATTCTAGTAATTTTTCAGGTGTAGACAATGATCTCACATTTAGGGTACAAATATTTATTTTATTTTTATTTCGCGAACTCTTTGGGGGGTTTTGGTCTGTAGCTCCCGTGGTGACCAGCCATGTTGGGAGAATAGGTTTTAGTAGGTACCTACGGTGTGCAATTATGTTATATCATTTACTTCGTTAATAAAACAAATACATATATACGTATAGAATAGCTGTGTAGAGGCCAGTCGTGGCCCAGTGGCACAATGGTTTGGCTGTAAACGTGACAGGTTGTAGACTCGTTTCCGATTTGAGGAAGTAAAATAAGTAAAATTTTTATTTCTTCGCTCTGGTGTCAAAAAACACGGAGTTCTGCCTCTCAACGCGCAATACCTCCAGAATTCGACGGAAAGTGGGGTGCGGAGTGTCTTTGCACTAGGTTCCTTCTCCCTACCCTAAACTGATATTCCAATACTATCTTAATACTTACCTCGAACAATTATATTCTGAACTTATTACTTCATGATAAATATAAAAGACAACTATAATGTTCATTAACGTTATAAAAAAAATACTTTGAATTTGTTAAAAGCCAAATTTGTAATATGTATAAATCAGCTTCACGCTGTATCCTGCACTCAGCAGGGTAGGCAGAGGGAACCTAGTGTTAAGACACTCCGTTCCCCATTTTCTGCGGAATTCTGGAGGCATTGCGTGTTGAGTGGCAGAACTCAACGCCGCGTTTAACCTCGACACGAGAACGAAGAAATGAAAATATAAATTTAAGTAAATATTTCATCTTCTCGAGTGGGGATCGAACCCACAACCAGTCGGTTTTACAGTCACACTTCGTGCCGCTGCGCCACGGCTGGCCTCTGTTCTGTAATATGTATATATTTATATAAACTTAAACTTTTTAACACATCTAAATATTTCTGAGGTGAATTCGGATAGACTCGCTGCTTCAGGACAATGACAATGACCCAACAGTTGTGTTTGTGGAAAGACTACTAATAAGACTTACTAGTCAGAAGTCATATCTTTTTTAAAGTTCACGCTATATTCCACACATAATAAGGTAGGCAGAGCGAAACTAGTGTTAAAACACTCCGTTTCTCAATTTTCTGCTGAATTCTAGAGAAATTGCGTGTTGAGCGGAACTCAACGCCGCGATTTGTCTCGACACCAGAGCTAAGGTATGAAAATATTCAACACTTCATTTCCTTGAGAGAGCATCGAACCCACAACCAGTTGTGTTTACAGTCACATATAATTATATTATTTCAATTTCCAAACTAGTAAGTCTACAATGATTTTATTGATATAACAAAATATATATTGAGAACGCTATGTATAAATAATGCCTAAAAATTTATTAACATAGGAACTTCGAGCATTAAGCTAGACTTATTTGAATATTACTAAAAACATTACTTTTATTTTAATAAATTTCTGAAACACTTTGTAATGTTAATAATAAATTATAATTCATAGATTAAAATAAAATACATATTCTATTCTACAAATAAACTACAAAAATAGAATAATTTATAAAATGATAAAGAAGATTTGTTTTGTATAAATTTCTATATAAAGTTAGCATAATGACGTCTCCCCTACAACTTCAATGGAGTAATAAAACCGCAGATAGCTCTGTCAAAGCATTGAGGTTTTCAATATCTGTTCGTTTTCTCTGTTATAAATGTTTAAATATAAAAGTATTATTTTCTAAAAAGTTGTGAAACTTTAAATTTATAATATCAAGTTATCGATAGAGGCCAGTCGTGGCGCAGGGGCACAAAGTGTGCCTATAAATCGACTGGTTGTGGGTTCGGTCCCCACTCGAGGAGATGAAATATTTATTTACATTTATATTTTTCATCATTTCCTCGTCTGGTGTCGACGGGAAAGTGCGGCGTTGAGTTCCGCCACTCAACACGCAATCCTCCAGAAATTGGCGGAATGTGGGGAACAGAGTGTCTTAACACTAGGTTCCCTCTGCCTACTCTGCTGTATGCGGGATACAGCGTGAAGCTGAAAAAAAAAGTTTTCGATGGCTATCCTTTTGATTTCGAAAATAAAGATATTGGCAATCTATTAGATATCGTGTAAATATGTCTTTTATATATATATTTTTTTGATTATAGGAACATTTGAAAATTAATCTTTTTTTTTGAGATTTAAATTTTAATACTCTACAAAAGTAAACAGCATTATGTACAGAATGAAATAGCTTTTTACTGAAAGTTCTATAAAGAATTCTGTTCTATAAAAAAACTATATACTAATGTTATAAGGAATAAGTGTTTGTTTTGGTGAACGCGGTTATATAGGATTGAACACAAGAATTGGTTCAAATTTGTCAAATTTTACCGTGGATAGTCCATTCATCGAGGAAAACTACAGGCTATATTACATCACTATACACAGAATAGTCTTGTGCCCAAACCCAGAAATTTTACTAACAAAAAAATTACCTTAAAAAAAAATCATTTACACGAATATTGAATAGATATAATCTATTCAAAGCTGAATCCCAAAACCCCCTTGAAAAATATCTCTAGATACAACACACCCATGGCACAATTCTTAGTTATTATATACTTCCATGTGATCACAGGTACAAAACCGTAAAAAAAATCCGAAAAGCTTGTACCGTACAAACCAAACTGTCTAAACAAAATGAATTAGCATCCCCCCACCCCTGTTTAGTGCCCAAGTACTGAATATAAATAGAATTAATTATACATTTTATAAAGGGGTGATTTCGCGACGGCTCGAGATAAACAGTCGAAGTGAGTCGGGCTTTATTTGAATACATTTGCATTGTTGATTGAATTTAATGCCTCGAACTCTACTGATGTTTAACCGGTTCATTTCCCAGACATTAACATTTTTATTTACTGTGTACATATGATGTTTTAATATATATTTTAACCCTTTTTTGTAGGGTTCTGTTAACTGCATGAGGAGGAGGCGCGACAGGTTGTGGGTTCGATTCCCACTCGAAACAACCAATTATTCAATATATTTATTTTGTCGTTCTGGTAATAAGACAATGCGCGGCATTGAATAATGAACGCAACAAGCAATGACTCCAGAATTTGGTATAAAGTAGAGAACGAACTGTTTCTACATTAGGTTCCCAGGTTCTCTCAGTCTACTCTGCTTTGCCTTGCTTTAAGCTGTATTCCGCACATGGCAGAATAGGCAGAGGGAACCTAGTGTTAAGATACTCTGTTTCCCACTCTTCACCAATTTTATAAAACATTGCATGTGGAGAAGCAGAACTTAACGCTGCGCTTTGCCTCATTACCAGAGTAAAGAAATGAAATTATTAATAATTGATTTCCTCTAGTGTCAATCGAACCCACATCCTGTCACGTTTACAGCCGCATAACAATATTCTATAAACCTGTTAGCTTTTGTAAGGAGACAAAAACTGTTCATGGATGGAATATTATGTATGAAAAAAATTTACATATAAATATTTGGTTTATATGTAAATTAAATTTTCTTTTAATATAATGAACATTTATTTAGTCTTGTTGAAACAAAGGTATTTTGTAGTTTATGTTTTATTTGAGGCTGTCGGAGGATAAGGATATGTAACGCGACGGTTGTAGGTTCGATCCCCACTTGGAGGAACGAATTATTGTCTATTAATATTTTCATTTCTTCGCTCTGGCACATAGGCAAAAGTCCGGTGTTGATTGACGGCAGTCAACACACAATGCCTGGAAAAATTCGTCGGAAGGTAGAGAACGAAGTATCTTAATACTAGGTTCCCTTCGCTTACTCCACTATATGCGGGACTTACTTCACTATATGATTTTATTTTCTCTGAAATTATATTTAATTTGATGTTTGAGAAATTGGCATAAACAAAGTTTGTTTTACTTATTTAGAACACATATAAAAAAATATTTTTAACCGACCAGGTTGGTTTCCAGGAAGTGCGGGTTCGAGTCCCGCTACGTTCAAATTTTTATACGTTTTCTAAATAAGTATTTTTCTTTCCTAAGTGTGGAATAACACTTTGAAAATGTTTAAAAACGTTTGTTTTCTTGAAATGTAACATTGGTAAAATTTTATCTGCGGAAATAAAAGAATTCAAGTCGCATAAGTATGACTAACATATCTCGAACTCTAGACAATATCTTGGGTAATTTTTTTTAAATTTGAATTACTTTCGTGATCTTATAATATTATTATTGTAAAGATTATATCATTATTTTGTAGCAGTTTTGTCCAAAAAAAAACATTACCAAAATACAAAAATAAAAACAGCATTTAATACTTCGGTTAAAACGTTTCTGAGATTAGCTACGTTTAGTATAGGGTTAAAATATAAAAACTAATTACGGCGTGTATTAACACTAGGTTCCCTCTGTCTACCCTGCTGTGCGCGAGATACAGCGTGAAGCTGATAAAATATTTAAAAAAAAAAATTGTTTCTCTGAATGGGAATCGAATCCACAACTGTCGCGTTTACCCAATACCAAAGTGCCACGGCGGATATTAAAAGAGTATTCTATTTTATTGTTTTTATTGTAATAATAAGTGAATCCTTTGAAATCTTTGTACAGTAAGTAAAACACACTGAGAGCATTCAGAACAGGTCACTAGGTGAAGTGATGTGGACCAGTGTACCGTTAACAAGATGTGTCCGTTATATTAGGACTAAAATGTTAGTAGCTCTTACTATTACTTGTTTACATTTTAAATTAAAAGTTTGTTTTGTTTTTTGTTTTACTGTAGGCAGAGGGAACCTAGTGTTAAGACACTCCGTTCCCCACTTTCTGCCGTATTTTGGAGGCATTGCGTGTTGAGTGGCAGAACTCAACGCCACGCTTGTCCTCGACACCAGAACGAAGAAATGGAAATATAAATTTAATTAAATATTTCATCTCCTCGAATGGGGATCGAACCCACAACCAATCGGCTTTACAGTCATACTTTGTGCCGCTGCGCCACGACTGGCCTCAAATTAAAAGTTGTTTTTGTTATGTTAGTTGTTCAAATTTTATAGGAGATTGAAGTGGGGAAAAACTTTTTTAATATATTTATTTAAATATAAAGTACCTGAATGCAAAATTTTGTCAAAAATTTAGTTTAAAATAATAATTAAAACATCTAAAAATATTGAAGTTGACATACTAAATTAATATTAGTATGTGTTGGGATTAATATTTTACGCTTATTAATAAACATAAAATAAACTTTTTGATAGCTCACGTTCATTTTATGAATATCATATGCAGTTTACAAAATTTATTTAAATTTTTGGTAACTAACATAGATTATACTAAACTGGAAATTCTGTATAACATGTCATTTTAAAACATTCGTTATAATTAAAATATGAATAATCAAATTTTTTTTTCCGCTTCGCGCTTTATTTTGCATGTAGCAGGGTAGTGTCAGGAAGCTTAGTGTTAAGAGTCTCCGCTCCCCACTCTCCGTCAAATTCTAGACCATTTGTATGTTGAATGGTGGAACTCAACGCTGCGCTTTGCTTCAACACCAGAGCGAAGAAAATGAAAATATTAAATATTCAATTTCCTCGAGTAGGACTCGAACCCATAACCTATCGCGTTTACAGTCACATGCTAGTGCCGCTGGGCCACGACTGGCCTCTAAAAATAAAAAAATATTGATAAAGAAAAAACATAATGGAGATAATCCAATTAAAAGATTTCTTATTGACACTACAAATAAAAACAATCCCAGTTTCATTGCTTTCTTTTCTATCTGATATAATTTAATTAATGAAAGAAGTAGGTACAAGTGTTTTTTTTTTTATGAAAGCAAAAATCTTATAAAGAAGCAAAAGCGATACATACACTTTTTTATCATTATGAAAGAAAAGTGCTGAGTAAGCAACTGAGAGAAACACAAAATAAAGAATTTCGTGAAATTAAGGCTTACCTAAATTGTGCGGAGACGATAGGTACCTATTAAACATGATTGATTGCCAGAAAATCTAAAAGTATTAAGTTAATGTTGCGAAATATTTTCAGAAATGAAAGGTTAAGGGATGTACAGTTTGTTGTTATTGAAAAAAGATGTATTGAGGCCAGTCGTGGCGCAGAGGCACAAAATGAGACTGTAAAATCGACTGGTTGTGGGTTCGATCCCCACTCGAGGAAGTGAAATATTTATTTACATTTATATTTTCATTTCTACGCTCTGGTGTCGAGGCAAAGCGCGGCGCTGAGTTCTGTTACTCAATACGCAATGCCTCCAGAACTCGGCGGAAAATGGGGAACGGAGTGCCTTAACACTAGGTTCCCTCTGCCTACCCTGCTGTGTGCGGGATACAGCGTGAAGCTGATTTATTTGTTTATTTCATACATCGTTTCTAAGCTAGACTAGACTCCCTCTGCCTACTCTAATACTTGCGGGATAGAGCGTGAAACGGAAAAAAATATTGAAATGAAATATAGACCTGTGAGATAGTCCCAGCTGTGGGCTATTTTATATTGAAAATATTGTTTAACTAATTATATCGTTATAAGACAAATATAATTTAATACATCCAAGATAAGGCTTACATTATAAAATCAATTAAATATGAACGTTTAATATTTTAATTAAAAACTAGATATCTAAACTAAATTAAAAAATAAATAAATATATCAACTTCACGCTGTATCCCGCCCACAGTAGGGTAGGCAGACGGAACCTAGTGTTGAGTTCCCCATTTTCTGCCGAATTCTGGAGGCATTGCGTGTTGAGTGTCAGAACTCAACGCCGCGCTTAGCCTCGATACCAGAGCGAACAAATGGAAATATACATTTAAATAAATATTTCATGTCCTCGAGTGGGGATCGAACCCACAACCAATCGGTTTTACAGTCACACTTTGTGCCGCTGCGCCACGACTGGCCTCTAAACTAAATTATGTAGACAAAAACGACCATTGTAATTATTTACCTGTGGCACGAATCGAACCCACAATCTTCGCGTGCTATGATTACCTTGATAATTAATTACTAACACACAACTCACTATAACATTGTTCTTTGCAGGTCAAAATGCGGGTACTACTATGCACGTTGGCAGTCTTGGCTGTGTTTACATCAGTGAAATGTAAGTTTAAATATATTATTATTTTTTTATAAAAAAAAATATCTCTCCTGTTTTTTTAAATGAGAGGATTTTTTCACAGTCAACGGAGAGTGAGTTGACAGAAGTTTGTAAATGTCAAAGTGATAAATATGGAATATGTTATGCTGTCACACGTGTAGGTATTACTTGTCGTTGATTAAAAAACAATAAATTTACTTATGTAGCTTTATGTGGAGGACTGCCTCTATATAACTAGCTATTTTAATCCAGTCGGGGCTTAAAAGATAATATAGTAGTATAACACTTAGGTGTTTATTATAAAAGGATTAAAATATAAAATTCACATAGTTTTATTTTGATAAAATTAATACTTACTTATAATATTAAAATGTTGCATGTTCTAGTTACTCTTTGTTTATCAGCTTGTGTGTATGTTTTGTGTGTGCCTTTGTGTATCGTACACAGCAGGGTAGGCAGAGGGAACCTAGTGTTAAGACACTCCGTTCCCCTTCTCTCGTCGAATTTTTCGAGGCATTGCATGATGCAACTCAACGCCGGGCTTTTTGCCTTGGATGAAAATGAAAAATAATAATTCATTTCCTCGAGTAGGAATCGAACCCACAACCGTCGCTTTACAGTCACGATCTTGTGCCCCTGCTCCACAACAGCCTGTACTCACTGACATTAATATTTTGCATAAGATACTATATATAGTCCGTCCCCTTGACTATCCTTAACAAAAAATAAATAAACGCCCCGACAACGTTATATCGTACTTTAAAAAAATCACCTGCAACGATGATACTTATTTTTATTTAAAAAAGATAGAGAAATGAGAAAGAAAAGATATATTATCAGTTTTCAAGTTTCGTCAGAAAAGTTTGAATTTTGAATATCAATATACAATATTCCTTATAGAAAAAGGATGATATTGAATAACAATAGTATTATAATTGAGATTTTTCTACTAAAACATAAAAGATGGGTTGACTTTATTATTATACTGTCCTAAAATATCTGAAAGAAAAAAATGTTATAAATTAAAATCATTTGAATTTCATGCAGGAAAGCTACTTGTTTTAAGCAATACAATTGTAACCTCAATATCGAAAAGAGCAACTGTTGAGTTTCTTGTCGGCTATTTTCAGCAAAACTGCCTTTCAAGCCGATGGTAGCTTCATTGGATGAATCAAAAGTGCCTATAAAAATCTATTTTAATAAAGAATATTTTAAATTTGTTTTACAAAGTGTTTTAAGGCAAAGCGAGGCGTTGAGTTCTGCCACTCAACACGCAATGCCTCCAGAATTTAGCAGAAAGTGGGGAACGGAGTCTCTTAACAGTAGGATCCCTCTGCCTACTCTGCTGTGTGCGGGATACGGCGTGAAGCCGATTTGATTTATTTGTTTTACAAAAAGTATTATATCATAATTTATGAATATTGTTAACAGCGGACAGCAAAGCGCGTATAGTATGCTACTTCAGCAACTGGGCGGTGTACCGGCCGGGCGTCGGGAGGTATGGCATCGAGGACATACCAGTAGACATGTGCACTCACATCATATATTCTTTCATTGGAGTTACTGAGAAATCGAGTGAGGTTCTTGTCATTGATCCAGAGGTAAGCCTTTAACTTAGATAATTTTATTTATAAAGTGACATTTACGATGTATATTTGCAATGTATATCAGCTTTACACTTTATCCCAGGCACCACCCAACCTATCAGAGTGGGAAAAATTAACATAATTTAAATAAAGAGGGAGAGAGAGAGAGAGAGTGTCGAAACCACAACCGTTGCGTATAACGTCACAAGTGCCACTAAGTCATGACGGTCTCATCATGAAAAATATGAAAGACCAATTAATTTAAATCATTTCCATGCAACTTCAAATAGACACTAAACTTGTCCAAAACACGCTTTAACTCTCCACAAACCAACCCCAGGGGTCACTCGACGTAAATCATGTTCCACTTCGAGTTAGAATGCTTGATCATAAACTTTAAACTAATGTGCATAATATAACAAAGTTTAACAATTCTAGAAATAGAGGTTATTCTACGTGTAAAGTCTGTTACTTATACCTTTTTATGAGTTACCTCGTAAAAGTAACACTCTTTATTGCAGTTTAAATTGAACATTTACAATGTTAGGATAATGGGTCTTATGCTTCTCTTAAGTGGTGATCGTGTGGAAGGCATCTTTGCAAAATCCTGGGCGGTCGCGAAGATGCCACGTGTACATTTTTATGATCCGTTGAGTTCTTGATGTTTGCTTTTATTATTATCTTAGTTAAAATATAGAATATTATGAAATTCTTTTTGAAATAAGAGTTTTAACTGTAGAAGTACTCGGTTTGATTTTCATTGTTGGATAGAAGTTAAAGAATTTATATCAAATTTTGTTATCATAAATATGTTTAATATATTGTCTTTTCTCACATGGCAGAATAAAAGCAGAGGCAGAGGGAGCCCAGTATTAAGACACTCTGTTCTCTACTTTCTGTCCAGAGACATTATGTGTAGAGTGGCGGTAATCAACGACGCGTTATGTCTTTCAGAGTGAAGAAATGAAATATTTTAAAATGTAATCATTACCACCATTGGCGACCAAATTCACAAATTTTTATATATAGATTATGTTCGGCCTATATTTGAATAAATCACCTAATAAAATTATAAAAACATTATTTCTCTATAGCTGGACGTTGAGAAGAGTGGGTTCAATAACTTTACGTCTCTGAAGAAAACTCATCCAAACGTCAAATTCATGGTGGCAGTGGGAGGGTGGGCCGAGGGAGGGTCGAAATACTCGCACATGGTGGCTCAAAAGTCCTCCAGAATGTCCTTTATCAGAAGTGTCGTTGGTAAGTGTCTAAGTATTATTCACCGAACATAAGTACATAAAGCATATACTTTTTATAAATAGAAATCAAATCGTATAAGGAAATCAATTATTGTCGCAGTTATAAATCGCTTTCAAATCTGAGATCGGTATTAAGATGCCGTTTTTATTCTTAGATCAAATCAGCTTCACGCTTTATCCCGCACACAGCAACCCTGCTGTGTGCGGGACTGTGTGTCTTAACACTAGGTTTCCTCTGTCTACCCAGACAGAGGAAACCTAGTGTTAAGACACACAGTTTCCCACTTTCTGCCGAATTTTGGAGGCATTGCGTGTTGAGTGGCAGAACACAACGCCGCGCTTAACCTCGACACCAGAGCGAAGAAATGGAAATATAAATTTAAGTAAATATTTCATCTCCTCGAGTGGGGATTGAACCCACAACCAGTCGGTTTTACAGTCACACCTCGTGCCACTGCGCCACGACTGGCCTAAATTCTTAGATGTATAATTTATAAATGAAAACGGCATTTCAAGATCAATCTCAGACTTGAGAGCGGTTTATAAATTCGAGCTTAAGTTCATTAAGTACCTATACTATGTACAAAATTTGAAAAAAAAAAACCTTTAGTAAATGTAGTGATACACATAACAAAGTGATTTCAAATAGTGCTTACAGTATATACCTATTACTTCTTCAGTGGACAATGGAATACTTAGGACTGTAGTAACAAATAAGAAAAAGAAAATCATACTAATCCCGAGAGAGAAGATTCTTATATTCTTAGGTTTTCTTTTAAACCCCAGGATTAATTGTAGTAAAGGGATTTAATAATATTATTAAAGATTACAGTAACTGAAGCAATTAATTTTGTAGTTACTTTGTCTGTGTAAAAAATATATATTTTTATATATAGATAATTTGTCACGGAAATAGAATAGTGCTTTATTTTATACATAACTAGCTATCCGCTCGCGGCTTCGCCCGCGAAATCACGATAGCATTATTTTTATATTATGTAATAGAGACTCAAAGGTATCCTAATGCCCTTTCTAATACATCTAAGAATATATGTACAAAGTTCCATGACAATCGGTTTAATAGTTTTCGCGTTAAAGCGTAACAAACAAACTTACATTCACATTAATTAATATTACTACGAAAATCATAACATATTTAAATCTAAACAGAAATGTATTTAAATAGAAACCCTTATCACGTACAGTTGAAAAGGTTTAAGTAATATCGATTTCACAACATTCAGTTAAAGGATTTCGCGCGGAGTACTAAAAGTAAACAAAGCGAGACGCTGTCGGAAGTACGAAATTACTCTTGAAGCTGTAAGTACGTGGTGTGACTTGAGAATGGTGTTCCGCATACTCGACGCGACGTGCGGGGTAATATGATGGCTATAGTGGAATCTTACAAAGATTTTTCTATTGTTAATATTGTTTTTAGAAATTTATTCATATTGGATAATTTTCAATAATAAAAATCATGCTGTATCCCGTACACAGCAGGGTGGCAAAGGGAACCCATTGTTAAGACACTCCGATCCCCGTTTTTCGCTGAATTCTGGAAGTGTTGCGTGTTGAGACGAGGCCCGACACCAGAGAGAATTGAAAATATAAATTTAAATAAATATTTCATTTCTTTCGAATGGGGATCGAACTCACAACCAGTCACGTTTACAGTCGCATTGTATGCCCCTGCGACACGGCCTCTCATAGTAAAATTAATTTAAATGTTCGTACATTTCAAATAGTCCGTTTAAAAGCGATTGTCATGAAAATATTGATTCACACTTTTGGCTGGGTACCTCAACCAAAAGTTATCTGACGAAAGGGTCAAAACTTAGATTATATTATGCGTATTGTTTTCAAGGAATAAGTTAAATTTATTATAAAAGCTTCACCTATTTATTATAAATTGGAAGCCCTATTTTACTATACAGATAAGCTAGCGGGTATGTAGAATAACTAATAGACTATAGGAAAAGTTTTTCCATGTTAAATTCTAAGGAAATATGTACTAAAATATATACATATTTCAATTTCAACACAACACAACACAATTTTCGATTATTTGTACGATAGAGCATCTATTTTATAATAATATATTTATTAGGATTAAACACATATAGATATAACTATACTACAATACTATACTAGATTCCTTATATAGCTATATTTGTTGAATATCCTAGTATTGAATTTGAATGCCATTTGGAAACAAAATCCTCGATTTATCTGTGAATACTATTGTGAGGCAGAGCGGTATGTGATTAAAATAATGCATTGGCTAGCATTTGCATTTAGACGTGACTGCCACTGGGTGGGTGCTCACATCTAAGGCTGGAATTTTTATGAGATTTGAATGGAAGCCTCAATATTGAAAATCTAGATTCTTCTTTCTTTTTCAGCAGGGTAGGCAGAGGGAACCTAGTTTTAAGACACTCTATTCTCAATTGTTCGTCGAATTGCAAAGCAAAGCGCGGCGTTGAGTTCCGCTACTCAACACGCAATTTAACGGAACGCACGGAAAGTGGGGAACGGAGTGTCTGAACACTAGCTCCCTCAGCCTACCCTGCTGTGTGCGGGATACAACGTGAAGTTGATTTCACGTTTTTAATCCTTTACTTCTCAATTATGTAAGAATTGACATTGCTTATTAAATAGTAGGTACACAACAATGTTGTGTTTTAATTGAAATTAAATCTTAAGCAATTAACCTATTATATTTGTTTAGGGATTTATATTATTTACTGTATGAAAATGTCGCAATAACTACTTATTGTTTTAAGTATGATCGACTTGATAAGATGTCTCTGATAATTACCTTTATAATAACTTTGTAATGACTAAGGTTTAAATATATCTGGAAAAGTCGGCAAATTCTATAGGAAATTATTAGGTTAGAATTGGGATCATAGGCATTTATTAGGGATACTCTTTAAAACTGTATGTAATGCTTACTCACTTTCAAATTTTTTAATTATGTATGTGAAAAATATTTTTGTTAGCCATTCAATGAAAATTATAATTAATATTTTATTTTTTTCCTTTCTTTCTTATTTTTTTTTGGTCTGGATGTAATAAATATAATATACAATTAGGGCCAACTAGTGGTATTTATTAATAGCCTATTTTCCTTGAACAATTGAATATTTTCAAGTGGAACTTAGCACTTAAAAAAGAAATATCTAATATGAATAATATTTCTAATTTTAGATTTCCTCAACAAATACAACTTCGATGGTCTAGACCTCGACTGGGAATATCCTGGAGCAGCTGACCGTGGAGGCTCCTTTTCTGATAAGGATAGATTCTTATACCTGGTCCAAGAGTTAAGAAGGGCATTTATCAGAGCTGGCAAGGGATGGGAACTCACTGCTGCCGTACCTTTGGCCAATTTCCGATTGATGGAGGGATACCATGTGCCTGATCTTTGCCAGTAAGTACCAGTTCAGAATGTTATTTTATTAATTCATAGATAATTGAAAACTGAATTTTTGAAGTAATTTCAATATATATAATATATATAGATTTGACTTAGTTGATGGATCGAGTTACTAGTATTTTTTTATGTGGATAGAGAGATAGATACCTGGAGGTAAAAATTATCTTTATTAATTAGAACTATTATTGATAATATTATTTCTAACATAATGTAACACTGTTACTTAAGATTAAGAAATATTTTGTGTCCTTTTATTATATAGAATGAAAAAATGCATCGGTATTTGAATTGCATTGATAGTGAAAAGTTATTATATATATTTTTATATTTGGAAATAAAAAAGATTTATGATTCCCCAATGAATAAAAAAGTCACCCACAATATATATTAATATAATAAAGCGGAAGAGTTTGTTTGTTTGTTTGTTTAAACGCTAAGATCTCTGGATTTACTCGTTCGATTTTCTTATTTTTGGTTTTGTACGAAAGCTACGTCCTCTCAGAAGTGCCATCGGCTATATTTTGGTGACTTTGCCTACGATTTCGTCCTCGCAAGCAGCCATGTAGTGCTTGTATTATCGCATGAGCCGCTAGTTAATGATAAACATAAATCAAAAATAAAATGTATTTTCTCTTGAAATGTCGAACGTGAATAAAATAAAATATTAAATTGCATCAAATCGTGGAAAAAGCGCGATAATTACGTATAAAAACGAATTCACAGCAATTCCCCATTGGATAAAGTTCAGGAATAATTATTTGTACGAGTAAACTAACGTACAGTAATGTTAGTGAAAATTGCGGTTGCTATTGCGGTGTTGTATGTTCTGAATATTTTCTCTTAAATTACAGCGAGAATTTTAAAATTTTAAAATGTTATATATGTATGTAATTGTTTTGTGTGATGTATTTGGATGTGCAAATTTCAGTTTGTATGAGATTAAAGTTGAAAAAACCATTTACAGTGCAGTGGAAGCCAGTAGCGGCGTTAGGGTAGGGCGAGGTGGGGCGACCGCCCAGGGCGCCGGATAAAGAGGGGCGCCGCAGATGTCCGTTTTCGTCCAGTGCCATTTTATGATTCTTTATAATTTCCTATTCCTATTTCAATAATAGATTCCTTGCTCAATTGAGCGAGGCTTACTTACTTGTAATTTTCCCAAAATATATAGAAATATTGTTATGTAGGCACCACTAGAATGGTATGTAGTGTTCAATACGTTCAATTTCTCGGGAATCCCCATAGAAAAATAAAATTTCTGTATGGTCTATCTACGTCTTTTTAATATTTTGTGAAACCCAACACAATCATCTTCTTGACATAAGTCATGGATGCGAAAAAGCATCTGCAAGAAAAAACCGTAAACGCTGAAGATCCCATGCAATTTCATTGTATTATACACCAAGAAGCCCTCTGTTCTAAAAAAATTGAATTTCAAAATGTCATGAAAGTGGTAGTTTGGACTGTACATTTCATAAAACCACGAGGACTCAATCACAGACAATTCAAACAATTCCTTGATGACATCGAAAGCGAATACGCAGATTTACTGTATTATACAGAAGTAAGGTGGCTAAGTCGTGGATTGACACTGGAACGCAAAGCAAAGGAAAAACAAAGAAATGTCACGGAACTTAAAAATCCTGATGGGTTGTTTGATTTGGCTTTTTTAGTTGACATTACAAATCATTTGCATGTCTTGAACACACAGCTTCAAGGCAAAAATCAACTGATATCCCAACTCTACGCTCATGTATCATCCCTTCAATGCAAGCTAACGCTTTTCAAATCACAATTGAATTCTCGAAATTGTAATCATTTTCCGAATTATAAGAAGTTATGTAGAAAAGCTAGATATTTTGATTAAATATTTTCAAGACAGATTTTCGGAGTTTAAAAAAGTGAAACCTCTATTGGACATATTCAGCAATCCTTTTCAGTTGAAAATGCGCCAGAGTCAATGCAGTTAGAAATTATCGACATTCAAAACGACCAAGATTTACGCAACAAATTAAACGAAGGAGACTTTCTAAACTTTTACCGCTGCATCGATAAAAATATGTACGAAGAGTTGCGCATAAACGCTCTAAAATGTGCCAGATTATTTGGTTCTACCTATATATGTGAACAAACTTTTTCAATACTAAATAATAATAAAACAAAAAATCGAAACCACCTTGCAAATGAAAGTTTGGAAGCAGTTTTACTTGTTGTTACAAGTAAATTTGAGCCAAATATAAAAAAGATTGTAAGCACTATGCAGTGCCACGCTTCAAATTAATGAATTCTTTTTCAATTTTAATAAATTATTATCAATTCTTTATTGTCTTTAATACTTCTGGGGGCCGGCCCGCCATCAGTTCATGATTTGCCCAAGTGGCCCCTAGTCTTAATAAGTCTGTGCAACCATGACATAAGTGAACGGACGCTTTTTTAAACTAAACTAACTTCACGCTTTATCCCTAGCGGGGTAGTCAGGGAGAACGGAGCGTCAAACGCTACGGTTTCTACATACCTCTTTCGCCCCGTCCACTGTGAAGAACCTCTTCATACATGCCCTCCGGGGGTCCTCATGCTTTTTACGTGACCTTCCTCTAGTATCTTTGATACTGTAGAGTTGCAGTACTGCCTATAGTGCAGAACTGCCTTCCGAACCGTTGGTAGTTTATTTGAATAAAGAATATTTTGAATTTGAATTTGAACTGTGTTTTCGAAGGTCAACCGAGGTCTCCTCCTACCGCTCTTACCGCTCACTTTTCCATCATAAAACTTTTTTGCCATTCTTTCATCACTCATTCGTTCGACCACACAAATTGAACAACCAAACTGACATGGCGCAACCTTGTTTAACACCCGATCGGATGTCAAACCAGGGCGACATGCCAGCTCCTACTCGCACGAGTGATGAGTGATCTCTGTAAAGAGACTTTACAGCCTGCAGCAAGGGTCCGCTCACATTGTACCGGGGTAGTATCTTCCATAATTTCGCTCTTACAACTCTGTTAAACGCCATTTCCAAATTTCCACAAAAGCACAGAAAACTTTTTGGTTAACGGCCAAAAATTTTTCCGTGATCATGCGGAGGGAAAAGATATGATCCATACACCCTCTTCCAGGTCAAAAGCCTCCTTGGGCCTCCCACAACAGCCTTTCAGATCTCTCTTGCATTCTTCTCGCTAAAACTTTAGCGTAAACTTTACTACCTAAGCTAATCAAACTGATAGCCCTATGGCTTGCGCAGTCTAACTGTGAACCTTTGCCTTTATACAAAGGCACGATGACCGCACCTCGCCAATCGTTTTTTGCTTTAAACAATTATTGAATTGCTTTAAAATACAATAATTAGACGTTTAACGTTTTATTGCGATGTTCTTGTGCGAACTGCAGAGTGGCATTTGTATTATTAAGTAAATCTCTACAATCACCAGATATAGATCTCAGTAAATGCATAGAAATGTTAAAAAAATGCTGCACTTTGTGGAAGAAATACGAAATATATATATAAGAATATAGACTTTCAATGCGCCATTTTATCTGCAAAGGAATTAGCTGAAGAACTACAAGAAACTGAGTTTAGACCCATAAAAAGAATTCGATTTGTTGAGCGTCAAGCTGATGAAACTGCCCGCGACGAGCCTATTGTTTCTCCAGAAAAGAAATTTGAAGAAGATTTTTTCAACTAGTAGACACTACATTAACTTCAGTTAATGAAAGATTTGAACAGTTGAATGAGTTAAATGGGTACTCAAATTCTTGGTCTTTTTTGTACAATATCAAACAAATTCTGAAAAACCCAACCTTGATGATCTCCAATTAAAATTAACTGTGGATTCTAAATCAGATATAGATTGGTTGTAGGTTGTATGATGAACTCATTAGCTTGAATTTTTTTTTGCCTGATCAGAATCAGGTTGCCCTGTGTGGAACCCCTACTTATGTTTAAAAAAATTATTAAAGATCGCAACTTGCAAGAGTTATGTCCAAATGTATGGATAGTATTGCGAATATTATTAATTATACCTCTAACAGTTGCTAATGGGGAAAGGAGTTTTTCTAAGCTGAAACTGATAAAAACATATCTGCGATCGACAATCTATCAATCTAGATCGACAAACTTAGCAACTTTGTCAATCGCAAATGAAATTGCTGAAAAATTAGATTTTGATTGCCTCATAAAAGGATTCGCCGATAGAAAGGATAGAAAAGTTAAATTTTATTAGATTTTTTCCTCGTGTTAAGACGCTCCGTTCGCCACTTTCCGCTAAATTCTCTTAATACTGCGCTTTGCTTCGACAACAGAAATTAAATATAAATTTAAATAAATAGAGGCCGGTCGTGGCGCAGCGGCACGAGGTGTGACTGCAAAACCGACTGGTTGTGGGTTCGATCCCCACTCGAGGAGATGAAATATTTACTTAAATTTATATTTCCATTTCTTCGCTCTGGTGTCGAGGTTAAGCGCGGCGTTGAGTTCTGCCACTCAACACGCAATGCCTCCAGAATTCGGCAGAAAGTGGGGAGCCGAGTGTCTTAACACTAGGTTCCCTCTGCCTACCCTGCTGTGTGCGGGATATAGCGTGAAGCAAATTTTTTTTTTTTTTAATTTTTATTTCCTTTCCTAGAGTGGGGATCGAATCCAAAACCAGTAAATTTTGCAGCACACTTATGCCCCTGCGCTACGACTGGTCTCTATTAAATATATATATTTTTTAATAGATGGTTATTTCATTGTAGGTACCTAGTTCCGTTTTTGTGTGTAATTGCAGTTTGGGGGCGCCGAATAAATCTCGCCCAGGGCGCTGGTAATGCTAAAACCGGCACTGGTGGAAGCGTTTCTGATTTATTGTGTAGGAGTAGTTGGTTCAAATTTAACATTTTATATTTTTATAATATAAGAATCAGCTTTACTCTGTATCTCGCTCATAGCAGGGTAGGCAGAGGGAACCTAGTGTTAAGATATTCCATTTTCCACTTTCCGCCGAATTCTGGAGGCATTGCGTTCTGAGTGGCGGAACTCAGCGCAGCGCTTTGCTTCGACACCAGAACGAAGAAATGGAAATATACACTTTAATAAACATTTCATTTCCTCGAGTGGGGATCGATCCCACAGTCAGTCGCTTTTACAGTCACACTTTGTGCTTCTGCGCCACGACGGCCCTCATATTTTTAATATAGTATGTAGAATTTTTTATTGATTGAGTCGTCGTTAAAGGTCTTGATAGCGCCGTATTTTTATAATAGTTACTTAAATCATGATTATATAAATCGAGATCTGTCGTGGTGCGTGCACAAGCGTGTTACTGTAAACGGGACGGCTTGTGGGTTTGATTCCCCCTCACTCAATAAATATTAATTAATTTCTTCGCTCTGGTACCTAATATGCAAAACGTCCAGAATTCAGTGGAAAGTAGGTAACATAAGAGTCTTATAAGAACGAAGTGTATCAATACTAGGTTCTGGCCTGTTATGAGCGGGATACAGCGTGAAGTTAAATCATTGCTAATAATATAATATATAACTTTCACATTTTTGCGTTCGGCGTTGAGTTCTGCCACTCAACACGCAATGCCTCCAGAATTCGGCAGAAAGTAGGGAACGGAGTGGTTAGTGTTTTAACACTAGGCTCCCTCTGCCTGCCCTGCAGTGTGCGGGATACAGCGTGATTTATTTATTTACTTTTATTCATATTTTTACAGGGAGTTAGATGCTATCCACGTAATGTCCTATGACCTGCGAGGGAATTGGGCGGGCTTCGCTGACGTTCACTCTCCGTTGTACAAGCGTCCACACGACCAGTGGGCGTATGAGAAACTTAATGTGGTACGTATTTTTACTAGTTTCTGTTGTAAATTTCTCAAGGAAAAGCCAAAATTTTGTATAAATATTTGTGTTTATCTATTTCTTTTCTATTATACTATAATCTTGAATATTATATAAAGGTCGTCAAAACTATTTTTATGATTCTAATCTCATTCAAAAAAATGATTGCCTATATTTCAATTAGGTATGTCCATTTCCCTGCCTTATAAGACATTGAACTGCCTAACGCAGCGTTTAGTTCCGCCACTCTACATATAATATAATGTAATTGGATTGGAATAAAGTAGGGTTCAAAGTATGACTAGTATTATATATTTGGCAAATAAATACAAATAAAGTTAAAATTATAATTGATTTTTAGAACGATGGTCTCAATCTATGGGAAGAAAAGGGTTGTCCATCAGACAAACTTGTCGTGGGTGTCCCCTTCTACGGAAGATCCTTCACTTTGTCAGCTGGAAACAATAACTACGACCCTGGAACTTACATAAATAAGGAGGCTGGTGGTGGCAACCCTGCGCCTTACACCAATGCTACAGGATTTTGGTCTTATTACGAGGTAAATCAAATAATATTCATATAATATTTTGATGTTTTTATTAGATGTTTTGTTTTTTTTTAATACAATTTTTAGTTGTAATATTACGAGGTAATTAATATAAATTGAAATTTTTGCTTATTAGTAATTTCTGATTTTGTATTAATATGTGCTTAATACTTTTTCTCATAATCCTTTGTCTCAAGATAGGCTATGGGACGTCCAAAGAAATTTGCCATTTTGTGCGATCTTGAGTTTAGGAGTTACGACCCTACATTGTGTATAAATATAAATTATATTACATTTTCTCTGCTCTCAAGTTATCTTCCCACAAATTCTACTTTTAATTTAACCCTTCAAATTAGCTTAAAATATTAATGTCAAACGTAATTCATGTTTTAATTATGTTATGTATATTTCACTCAAAATAAAAAATAAAAAAACAACAACCATTTTCAAATATTATAATTTTCTCGAAAACTGAAATTTTACTAAAAAGTTCATAATAAAATTCAATTTCTTAGAGTATAGTTATAAATTGTTTTCAAAGTTATCAGAGTCATTACTCATGCAGACTATCTAGTTCTATTCTTGGTATACTATATTTTATTTATTATTGATTAAGCTGCAGTAGTGTCTTGACTTAATCATAATGAATGGAGATCTAAATTAGAGAAGAATATAAAGAGAAATTTGATATGTGCGGGATACAGCGTGAAGTAAAAAAAAGTTAAATTATTGCTTATAATATAATATATCAAAATCAAAATCAAATCACCTTCACGCTGTATCCCGCACACGGAACCTAGTGTTAAGACACTCCGTTCCCCACTTTCCGCCAAGTTCTCGAGGCATTGTGTGTTGAGTGGCGGAACTCAACGCTGCGCTTTGCCTCGACACCAGAGCAAAGAAATAAAAATATAAATGTAAATAAATATTTCATCTCCTCGAGTGGGGATCGAACCCACAACCAGTCGGTACTATCACATTTTTCTTTATCAATGTTAAATAAAACATTAATTTAATTTTTCGTTAATCGGGTATTAATTCTTGTATGGTATAATTAAAACCTATAATACTAGCTGGATTGCTCTTATTATTATATTATGTTTAATTAGTATAGAAAATAAAACTAAAAAATATATATAAATAGCTTAGACTTAAGCAATTAGTAAGTCTTCCCTAAATTAAATAAATAATAATAAAGTAAATGCATATTTAGGTAAAAAGTTTACAAAATAAAAATATAAGTACGCAGGTGCCTAGAGGCTGGCGTGAGCACGAGGTAAATGCGTTTGAACATTAAGATTAATATTTAACAACTTCAACCTCTCATTTTGAAGTATTTATAGATATAAAAAGAAATTAATTTCACTGAAAGGAAACAAAAAAAATAGTTTTTTTTGAGTTTTTTTTACACGTCAGTATTTTACTCATCGCCTCCATGTACTCAAGAAGACAAAAACAATATAGATTTTTTTTTTTCATTTTATAGATTTGCATGGATGTTGACAAGCCGGAATCCGGCTGGACCAAGAAGTGGGATGACCATGGTAAGTGTCCTTACGCGTACAAAGGAACCCAATGGGTTGGATACGAAGATCCCCAAAGTATTGAAATCATCAGATGAACTGGATTAAGGAAAAGGGATATTTGGGAGCTATGACTTGGGCTATAGATATGGATGACTTTAGAGGCCTATGTGGGGAGACTAATCCATTGATGAAACTCTTACACAAAACATATGAAATCTTACAGTGTGCCACCACCACGAACTGGAAACACGACACCCACAGTAAGTATAGTGTTTGCGACTGTCATTATTCTTATAAAATCAGCTACACACTATATCCCGTATACACCAGGGTAGGCAGAGGGAACCTAATGTTAAGACACTCCGTTCCCCACTTTTTGCCGCATTCTGGAGGCATTGCGTGTTGAGTGGCAGAACTCAACGTCGCACTTTGCCTTGACACTAGAGCGAAGAAATGGAAATATAAATTTAAGTAAATATTTCATCTCTTCGTGTGGACATCGAACGCACAACCAGTCGATTTACTGTCACACTTTGTGCCTCTGCGCCACGACTGGTCATTATTTTTATTTTACTTTATAATTTTTCGGATATAAAACTTATTGGTTTAAAAAAAATATTTAAGCAATTTTGTATTTCGATTGTTAGTATTTAAAAAAAAATACAAAGTAGTTAGTATGACAGGAAAAAATGTTTGAAAGTATTTTAGAGTAGCCGGAGTTTTTTAAAATAAATAGACGAAGTTTTAAAAGGAAACTACACGAAGGTGTTTAAAAATGTCCAAAATTTCTTAGACTCTCGTACAAAACTTGGGCCATTCACCTTCTTTATAGAAATTTGAGTTCATTTTTAACTTTATAAAGTCTGTGTTCTGAGACGATGCAAACTTCATTATAATATTTAGGATTTTAATTAAATATATTCATAAACTAATGTAATGCACTCTTCGTTAATATTACAAATAAGTCTTTTAAGACATCAAAGGGCACTATAAGTAAGTATAGGTAATTGTTCTTTGGCGTCTCATATTTTGAAATGCTCTTTAAAATTATTAAAGTTAATTAAACGTATCAATATTAAGAAATATGTTGTTAGAATGAAATGGAATATTTTCATATATGAAACTTTTTTCTTTTCCAAATATTTTCTTGATGACCTTAATATAAGAATCAGAAATAAAATGTTATTGATAAAGTTAAGTTGTTACTTGTTAGTATTTGAATTTGTTTTTCTAGTACAACTTTTATAAGCCATTACTATAATCCGTTGACCTGTATTCATGAATTGATTTGATTTTATTTCAATTAATAAATACTTATCAATTTTGCACAAGCTAAAAAATGCAAAAAAAAATAATTTAAAACTGCTGAAAGAAATGTTATTAACTTTAGATTAACAACAGAAAATATCGTAGTTATAAATATGTATGTATTTTTCCCTTTCACTAATATTACATTGATTACTTTAGCCGGAATGGGCCAAACCACCATCAACTCCATCGGATCCCTCAGAAGGAGCACCTATACCATCTACAACAACGGTGGCTCCCTCTTCAACATCATCTACAAGGAAACCATCATCAACAACAAAGCCATCGACAACACAAAAACCATCAACGACAACTCAGGCTCCCTCTTCTAGCGAAGCTCCAGAACCTGACGTAGAACCACCACCAGTGGTACGTAAAAAAAATATATAGTTAATCAGAATTATGTTAAATAATAATATTAGGATGATTGAGATCATTGTGGAGCAGCAGGACAGCGCCTGGATGTAAATGTGATAATCTGCTATTTGATTTTCGGGGGGGTCATTTTTATTTCTCCGTTCTGGTAAGGAACGTTTCAATAATCACGTGAGACTCAAAAAGGGGGACAGGGGGGAGGTGTTCGGCAAAAATCATGAGATATCACTTGCTCAGCTTATTAGTTTTAGTCTTACCACGTATCATCACCAAGGGAATGGGAAGAGAGGATTTGTATCACCAAGGGAATGGGAAGAGTTTAAAGTGCTAAAAAACATCACATGATTAATGGTCCCTAAGGAAACATGCTATATTTCGATTCGATTCGATTCGATCCTTGCCATTACGTTCTATAAACTTAAATGTGAAAAAGAGGTGACATAAGGCTGATATTTGAAATTTATCTTAATATATCATCTAGTATTTAAAGCTTTTTTTATTTAAGTCTTCTTTATGCCTTTTGAAATCCTAAAATATTCTTATAAATCCTCCAGGAAAATGAAGTAGACAACCCCGAAGTGTGCACATCCGCAGATGACTACGTGCCTGATAAAAAGAACTGCGATAAGGTGAGATTTCACTGAAATACTTGGTTTTATGACTTTGCTCAGAATATTTTATCACTAAATAAACCTTTGCCGTGTTTATTAAATAAGGGTAATAGAAACATTTCTCATATGTATTTTTTATATCTATTTTTGTGATTTGTTGAGTCCTTGTGATTTCTTTAGTCCTTGAGTACACGATGGTTAAACTTACTTTGAAATTCAAAATATTATTTATATAAATAGAATTTTGCAAGCACTTTTAAATCATCGATTGAAGATAAAGCTACCACTGCTAGTAAAAAGCCGCCAAGAAACTCAACGATTTCTCTGTTCTATGTAAAAATTATAATTTTATTATTTAATAAAATACCATATAAGATTCAATACGCGCTTTGGAGAATGAAAAATAAAATTGGCAAATTGTAAAATTAAGATATTTTAGGTAAAATATTTATCTCTAATAGATGTGCATTCCTTGATTTTTTTTAAAGGAATTAAAATTATATTTAAGATCATTGAACTATACAACTAAAATATTTTTAGGACTATCATAGATATGTGATTGCTGTAATTATAAACGCTAGTATTTTTTAGCTTTATGCTGTATTCCGTACAAAGCAGGGTAGGCAGAGGAAACCTGGAAATCTAATATTAGAATATTTCCTAACCCATTGCAACACTTCTGTTTTCCACTTTTCGCTGAATTTTTGAGGCATGGCTTGTAGAGTGGCGGAACTCAACGCCACACTTTGCCCCGAAATCAGAGCGAAGAAAATGGAAATACTAAACATTTCATTTCCTCTAATGGGAAGCTAACCCACAACCTGTCTCGTTTACAATCACACTTTGTGCCACTGAGCCACGACTGGCCTTATCTCTTCTATTAACTAACTAACCAGACTATTTAAGCGGGAGGTGCCGTGGGCGTGCAATTTTTATTTCTTTTACAGCATTATTCCACTCGCTTGAGAAAGATTGGATTTATAATATAACGATCATAGTAGACACTTGTAGTTCCATTTAGTTAGCTTTTCTAAGAATTCTTTCATGTAAATGAGTAAAGTCAAAGGGAAAATGTATTTTGCTTGGCTTTGTGTTATTAATTCTTTACGTTCGCTTTTTTCTCCTCTTTTTTATGTATTATTCTGTGTGTGTGTATGTGAGTAGATGAGTAAAAATTAAATCAGCTTCACGCTGTATCCCGCACACAGCAGGGTAGGCAGAGGGAACCTAGTGTTAAGACACTCCGTTCCCCACTTTTTGCCGATTTCTGGAGGCAGGAGTAGATGAGTAAATATCTTATTATGCACAATAAATATTCCCTTAGGTGAGATTAGAATCCATAACCTCATAGCGTTCTTTAGAATAATATTTATAAATTACGATACCTATGGAAAATACACGAGTTAATGTTTATGCCAGTCTGTTAGAAAATAAAAAAATATGAGACTAGTCGTGCCGCAGTAGTAGAAGCGTATGATTGTAAACGCGACAGGTTATAGATTCGATTTGCCTCTATGAAATTCTACGCTCTGGTGTCGAGGCATTGTGCGGCGTTATGTTCCGCCTCAACACACAATGCCTCCAGAATTCTGTGAAAAATGTGAAACAGAATGTCTTAGCATTATGTTCTCTCTGCCTACCCTGCTATGTGCGAGATACAGCGTGAAAATAAAAAAAAATAAGAACATTTAAACTATTATTATATAAGTTCAATCATTTAGTATTTAGATAGTGCACAATAGCTAGACTAACTCGAATCCAAGAGAGCTTACGTTATCTAGACAGGTGACACGCTATCTTTATTGCTTTTATTATTCTTGGTTAGCCGTAGGTACGTAGTTTGTATCTTTTATCTTTTAAGATTTAATTCTGAGAATAATATTTATAAAATGATTTGTTTATATCTTTGCTGCAGTTAAATAAGTTTTTCTATTTATTTTTAAAAATAGCCTTGAGGTAACGTTGAAAATTCGGCTGAAAGTGGGGAACGGAGTGTCTTAGCACTAGGTTCCCTCTGCCTACTCTGGTGTATTTTCAATAGTTTTCGCACATATTTCCTCTATTAGTTGAAATAAAATATTTTTCTTCTATTGAACCATTAGTTGAAATAAAAAATATCAATTAATTTATTTTAGAAGGCTTTCAATATATCTTCTAAGTAATTTATCATATAAACAATTAAATATCCATCTATCCTAGTATGAATAAATACGATACATAAATTTAAGAGGCCAGCTGTGGCGCAGGCGCACAAAATGTGAGTAAATACGACTGGTTGTAGGTTCGATCGCCACTCGAGGAAATGAAATATTTATTTAAATTTATATTCCCATTTCTTTACTCTGGTGTCGAGGGAATCAAGGTGTTGAGTTCCGCCACTCAATACGCAATGCCTCTGGAATTCGGCAGAAAGTGGGGAACGTTGTGTATTAACACTAGGTTCCCTCTGCCTACTCTGCTGTGTGCGGGAAACAGTGTGAAGTTAACTTTCTTTTAAAAATTAGACAGACTTGATTCTTGGACGTGTAAAACCATTCTAGTGACAAATGCTGCGCTATCTTTGCAGCTTGACTTCGCGATGCCACTTTTCTGTCTAGTGTTTAAGTTATTAGTAAAGTTAAAATTGGCTTTAAGCATTTTAGAAAATTGTAACATTAATATTAAGTATATTAATCTGGTAAAAATTATGTATACATAATAGTTATATATAATTTGAGGTGCAATGTAAAACCGTTGTATACAGTGCGCAATGCCTTCAGAATTAGTCGAAAAGTGGGGAACGGAGTGTCTTAACACTAGGTTCCATCTGCCTACCCTGCTGTGTGCGGGATACATCGTGAAGCTGATGTTTTATCTAATATAATATTTTAATTATTTCCAGTACTGGCGCTGTGTGAACGGCGAGGGTATGCAGTTCTCGTGCCAACCGGGCACCGTGTTTAACACCAACCTGAACGTATGCGACTGGCCTGATAACGCTGACAGGGACGATTGTATCGCGTAAACTTACAATAAAGTACATATATAATATTAAAAACAAAAACAAAAATATAAAGAAATTTATTGAAATTTTAAGAAGAAAATATTATTTTCACAATTACTTTTTTGTTTTAGAATAGTGATTGTTAAAGAAATATTATTCTATTGTATGTACTTTATATTTAAAAACTTGCTCAAGTTTTTTTTTAAATTCACATAAAATATTCTATGACATTTAATAGTAAGATTAGTTTTAAAACTTAAAACAGTTTCTTTCATGCTTATTTATTTACTTAAAAGACAATGTAACTTTGGGGTCCGTATTAATAAACCACTCTCAAGTCTGAGATCGAGCTTGAGATGCCGTTTTCATTCATAGATATACAATTTATGAATGAAATGAAATCTCAACATCTATCTCAGACTTGAGAGCGGTTTATAAATACGGATTTAAGTGTTACAAAATAAATTAAATGTATATAATTTTTTAAACATAGATACTTTTCTTTTTTATCTTTATTCTCCTGTAGACATATACAGAAAGAAGAAATCACCTATATATTTTAAATAGAAATACTTGGTTAAAATATGTAATCAAAAATCGTATATGTATTTCATGTTTAATTATATTATATTTTAATGCATGATTGAAATTGTTTTATATATATATATATATATTTCTAGAAATAAATATAATTTACTCTTCTTTATCACATAAGTTTATCAAAAACTGCCTCATAGAAAAAAAAATCTATATTTTTTTATTATAATAATAAATAAGATTATAATTTGAAATGTAAATTTTAAAACCGCTATTTTAAAACAAAATAAACACTTAAATCTTTCTCTTGAGAGCCAATTTTGTCTAAGCCTCAAGAAGAAATGGGATTAACGGGAGTGTAGGATGGTTTCTTAACTTATTTATTCCACTGATTGAAGCCAATAAAAGAAATGTAAAATTTTATCATTTTTTGTTTTATTCATTTTTTGTCTCCTTTAATGTTTAAAGTGTAGCTGGCTATAAACATCGTTGTAATTTTGTCATAAAATTTATAATTTATGTAAAATTTTTATTACTTTTACTGTTAATGTTAAGTACGTTCACTCGGGGGGAATGAATTATTATTTATTAGTTCATATTTTCATTTCTTCGCTCTGGTACTTATGCAAAAAGCGCGGCGTTGAGTTCCGTCACTCAACACGTAAGGCCTAGAAAAGTGGGATTGGTATGTCTTAATACTAGGTTCCCTATGCTATGTGCGGGATACAGTGTGAAAAAGAAAAAAAAAAGAAAAATAAAAAAACTTCCCATCCCATCCCATTTTGCCAAAAAGTATTGTAATTAAAATTATTTTTTTATCATAACGATTATTTAAACGGACCAAGCCGTTGATAGTCATTTATGTAGTTGAAATAATTAAAATGACAATTTTTAAATATTTTAACGATGTTAACAGTACAAAAGTTAATAACTTTGAACCCTGTAAAGATTATGAATAAATAAATTACCTAGGCCAGGCTAGGCCAGACGCGCCAGTCGTGGCGAAGGGCACGAACGCCAGGTTGTGGGTTTGATTCCCACTCGATGAAATGAATTTAATATTTTCATTTCTTTGTTCCAGTAAAGAGATGAAGCACGGCGTTGACTCCCGCCAAAATATAATATATTTATATATATTTTTTAAATATATTTTTTTATAAAAAAGATGTCCTTTCTAATATCTCTAAGAATATATGTACAAGTTTCATGATATCGGTGGAGTAATTTTAACGAAAAGCGTTACATTTATTATATTAGTATGATATACTGAAATATGATTATTAATTCGAAACCCGAGACAGCTTTCAATAGCAGCCTTAGAATATCAAAATAAATATTCTGTTAAAATATTTTTACGCCTAAAGTATTCTGTTATTGAGGCCAGTCATAGCGCAGTGGCACAAAGTGAGACTGTAAAACCGATTGGTTGTGGGTTCGATCCCCACTCGAGGAGATGAAATATTTACTTAAATTTATATTTCCATTTCTTCACTCTGGTGTCGAGGCAAAGCGCGGCGCTGAGTCTGCCTCTCAACACGCAATGCGTCCAGAATTCGGCAGAAAGTGGGAAACGGAGTGTCTTAATACTAGGTTCCCTCTGCATACCCTGCTGTATGCGGGATACTGCGTGAAGCTAACAAAAAAGTATTCTGTTAAAATATTCACATTTTAATTTTTTTTTAATATATTTATATTCAGTTTTACACTGTGTCCCGCATATAGCGAGGTAGGCAAAAGGAACCTAGAATTAAGACATCTGTTCTCCACTTTCCGCCGAATTTTCGAGGTATTGTGTGTTGAAAGGCGGAACTTAACACTGCGCTTTTGCCTAGATAACATAACGAAGAAAATGAAAATATTAATACAATACACAAAAACATTAAAAAATAATAATTTACCCGAGCAAGATTCGAACACACCATCTGCGCCACAAAATATATATATATATATTTTATGTACAAAATAACACGGGACCCTTTTGGAAGTAAATGTTTACTTTGAATGCTTTTGTCGCGGGGAAGATTTTAAATTATAATGATAACGAAGTCACATATTTATATATATTTTTTTGTTTTTAGAGGCCGGTCGTGGCGCAGCGGCACGAGGTGTGACTGTAAAACCGACTGGTTGTGGGTTCGATCCCCACTCGAGGAGAGAAATATTTACTAAAATTTATATTTCCATTTCTTCGCTCTGGTGTCGAGGTTAAGCGCGGCGTTGAGTTCTGCCACTCAACACGCAATGCCTCCAGAAATCGGCAGAAAGTGGGGAACGGGAGTGTCTTAACACTGGGTTCCCTCTGCCTACCCTGCTGTGTGCGGGATACAGCGTGAAGCTGATTTAATTTAATTTTATTTTTTTGTTTCTAGAGAAATTATTTTACTTTTACTTTATTTGACACGTTAAATTGTTTTAATTTTAATGGAATCGTCATTTTTCTCCTCCACTCGAGAGATGAATGATAAGAACTGACAGCCAAAATAAATAAAGTGCTTTTGAATTGTTTAAACGTATTTATATGCTACGAAATGGATATAAAATTTTAATATTGTGTTTGTTTATAATGAATTTTGTATAACATGGAAAATTGGAGATTTCTATTTTTGTTGTAGGAAGAGTATATATGCATTACTTTTAGTCATTTAATAAATGAAAGATTTCGAATGTCGAGGTAAAGCGCGGCGTTGAAATCCGCCGCTCAACACGCAATGCCTCCAGAACTCGGCGAAAAGTGGGGAACGATGTGTCTTAACATTAGGTTCCCTCTGCTTACCCTGCTGTATGCAGGCTTGATACAGCGTCCAGCTGAAAAAAATATTGACATTATAGGTATATTATTACAAAATATGAAAAATTATATATTTTTCAATATTAAAGAAACTATTAAAATATTTTTATTATACCTTTAGTAATAAAATTAGCTTGATAATGATTAAGAAAAAAAAATTAAAAAATTGGGCTCGTCCGGGATTTGAACCCGGGACCTCTCGCACCCTAAGCGAAAATCATACCCCTAGACCAACGAGCCAGCTGTTACATTTGCCGAAATTATAAGTACAGTGCTTCTTCAAGCACCTATTATAGAAGTGAAAGGTATGAAAGGTTATATAATTTGAATGTTATTTTTAAATGTATGGATTTTTTTAATCTTGCTACTTACGCAAAGGCCACTCGTGGCGCAGTGACACAAAATGTGACTGTAAAATAGACAGGTTGTGGGTTCGATCCCTACACGAGAAAATGAAATATTTATTTAAATTATAATAAAATATTAAATTATAATGAAATATTTATTTAAATTTTATATTTTCATTTCTTTGCTCTGGTGTCGATGCAACGGGCGGCGTTGAGTTCCGCCACTCAACACGCAATGCCTCCAGAACTTGACGGAAAGTGGGGAAACGAGTGTCTTAACACTAGGTTCCCTCTGCCTACCCAGCTGTGTGCGTTAGTTGTTTCAATTAGAATATTCAAAATATATACACAACACAACCCATAATAATATTGTTCATATTAGCGTCCTTTTGATATCCCGTTGGATCTTGAATTCTTGTTCCTTTAATTTAATATCTAAAAAAAAATTATATTTCTAGTCCGTCCAGTCGGTTTTATAGTTTTATATATTGTTTTACTTATTCTTCTATTTTTTTCGTTCGAAGTAGATAGAGAATATACATGATCACTATATCATAATTACTAGAAATAAAATTTCATTTGTATAAACGTAAACACTTTATATTTACTTACTTTTTAAGAGAGAACACAGGCCGTCGTGGCGCAATGGCGCAAACCTGTGACTATATACGCGGCGGTTCGATTAACACTTGGTGGAATATACATTTAATATTATCATTTTCTCTCTCTGGTAACAAGGCAAACGGCTGTACCAGAGGCGCCGGAGTGTCTTATCACTAAATTAAGTGCTATATCCCTGTTTAGGTTTTTTAACTTCACGCTGTCCAGTGTGAGGCCAGTCGTGGCGCACTGGTTGTGGGTTCGATCCCCACAAGAGGAGATGAAATATTTGTTTAAATTTATGTTTCTATTTCTTCGATCTGGTCTAGAGGCAAAGCGCGGCGTTGAGTTCTGCCACTCAACACACGACGCCTCCAGAATTCGGCAGAAAGTGGGGAACGGAGTGTCTTAACACTAGGTTCCCTCTGCCAGCGGCGTGAAGCTGTATCATAGAGTGATACAAAATTAAAAAGATAAAAGAAAATGTTGATGTTTAACAATGCTTTTGATAGTAGTTTATCGGGGCATCAAAATTATTTATCTTTTCTACGCAAAATAATCAATTTATGACACGATAACGGCTATAAATTTACTAGCATAGTTATAAATAAATGGCTTCCACGTGTACCTTTTCACTTCAATAAAGATTTTAACACCGTGCCACCATAATATAAACATGTAATTTAAGCTAATTGTTTTATTATAGGTAAACAATAATAGCCGTTTAGTGGTTCCAACAACACTTTGAAAATCGAGAAAGTTTTGTTTTTCTTATATTTTTTTTTTACAAACGTATAACAATTTGAACGTAGCGGGATTTGAACCCGCACTCTGACCACTGAGCTATAAATTTCTATCAAGCTACGTCGAAATTTCTGTTCTATTGTATTTTGAGATACGAAAAAAAATTAAATCTGTACATTCTTCAAGTATGGACATACATAGACCATATATGATATTTTATTTTAAAATCTAGCTTCATATTACAGAAAAAAAATGCTGATTTATAACTGAAGTTATAAATTTTATTGATTTTTAACTGAATTTATAAATAAAAAAAATACTTAGTAATAAAAATATTTAAAAATAATAAAAACAAAAAATATAACACAAATATGCTGGATAAATAATTAATATTTATACAATTAACTAAAATATATTAAAGAAATAATGAATATGTATATAATTAATTAAAATATGTTAAAAAAATAAATGAATTTACTTGCGCATCGCACGGCGCACTAGGCAAGTCCGTCTATTCCGCTCTTTAACGCTAGTAGAGCCGAGGGAACCACTGCTGACGCGTCCCCGCGCCATCTTTGCAGGAATTTCGCGCGCAAAAACACGTCACACAGAGTAAAATATAAATGTAAAATGAGTGTTGTAATAGAAAAAAAATATGTGTAAATTATGTGTTATTAATTTAAAAAATAATAATAAAAAATTTACCATGTGAAACTTTCAGACAGCGTGTGTAAAAAAAAATAGTTAAGTGACTGTTGCGACGAACGCAGAAACTTATTCGTAAATTAAGATATAGGTAAGTGAAATGTGTATTCAATTTTTTTTGTGTGAAAAATCTAGATAATTAAGGTTCAAATTCGGTAAAATCTAGACTTTTAATCGTAGCAGCTCTCCGTTGTTGCGATGTAAAAAAGGAAGCAGTTAAACAAAGTGTGCTGATTCACACTTTCGCTTTTGTTCAGCCGTCGGCTAAAAGCTCACGCGGCTTTGTTTAAAATCATCATAGTTTTTTTCGAGGCCCTTAGCTTTCTTTGCTTTAATATCTTTTACAATGTTGTATAGTTGACGTAGCGAAAGTAAAAAGTTGCGTCACGAAATATAAATATTAGATCTAATATTTTGATTTAATAATCTTTATATTTTATGTTATATAAATTTGAATTAAAAAGGTTATTAAATATTAAAATTATTATATAATTAATAAAAAATGTTTTATGTAAATATAACAGTGAAATATTCGTAATATTATCTAAAGAAACAAAGTTAAATAAATATTATATCTATAGATCCATAAAGAAAACTGTTTTTCATGTCAATAGCTCTTAAGCAATGGCGATGCATCTTAGCAGTTTTCGCACGAACCACAGATTTTACATTCTAGAAAACGCTTAAGAACTTACGTAAAATTTTATGCCTGAGTAAAATCATAATATATTTATGTTTATTTAATATAATTTGTAATATTTAAATGTTTATATCAAATAACATAAAGTTATATAAACTATTTATATAAATTCAGGTACTTCGATAGCTTAATTTACACGGATACAATAAAAAAACTGTTTAAATAATTTCAAGCAATTCTTAGGTCGGTCGCGGCTCAGTGGCACAAAGTGTGACTGTAAAATCGACTGGTTGTGGGTTATTACATTCATATTTTCATTTCTTCGCTCTGGTATCGAGGCACAGTGCGGCGTTTAGTTCCGCCACTGAGCACACAATGACTCTAGAATTCGGCGGAAAGTGAGGAACGGAGTGTCTTAACACTAGGTTCCCTTTGCCGACCCTGCTGTGTGTGGGATGCAGCGTGAAGCTGATAAAAAATCTTATGTAATTTGGTGTGCTAAAAACTAAAATAAAATCAGAAAATTTCTAGGACGTGAAGATTTTTCATAAACCCGAATTCATATTCAGCCTGTCGTTCGTGCCCCTATTTTGATCATATGAAATCAAAATTTATTTAATACTTTTTTAAATATAAATACCTATATAATTTTTTGTATGCTGTAAATTTATCTCTTCGAAGTAATTGTATTAAGCAAATAAGTTATTAAATTTATGAGTGTTGTTACATAACCATATAGAACAGCTGAAATTATCAAAACAGCTTTTCAATTCTTTTATATTATAGGAATAAGATTTTTAATTTCGTTATATTATAAAATTTAAACACTATCATTTTTAATTTGTAATTACACTACGTTACAGCTTCATAATTACGATACTTAAAACAACAATTAACATTATTGGTTCGAAGCCGAATGCACTCTGGGTATATATCACGTCAGTTTTGATGTACTCTTGCGTTTTAGCCGTTACTCTGATTTATTATTTCTATTTGGTATCAAATATCTGCATATAGTCAATTACGCGCCTGTCCCATAAAAGTTAACTAACTGTGTATAAATCGATATGTAGTTTCTAAAAAAAATTGCTTTTTTTGCTTAATTTTGTTGTAACGACATTACTACAACTAATTTAAGAAACGGAATATAACCATTATTTTCATGTGGATAAAAAGCTAAACTTTAATATTCTTATCTATATATATATAAAAGGACATGTACCTGACTGACTGAGGTAAGACGCGCGCACAGCCGTAACCGCTGTGCGTAGAAACGTGAAATTTGAACAGATGTTTACTTTCATAATCTCCACCACTCCACATCCACTAAGAAGGGATTTTGAAAAATTTTAAATTAATCCTAAAGGGATGAAATAGGGGTCAATCGTATATTTTATTGCTCAACGTAAGATAATTTATTTTTAGCCGAAGAAAAACCTCAAAATGACGTCCCTAATCCGACGCGTATAATTATATAATATATGTATAATATTTGTTATGTTTAAACACGTATAGCTTTTAACTGAATGTTTAGATTTTGATTTTTTTAATGAATATGATATATATGCCCTAAAGTTAGTTGTATGAAAGTTTTTCGAAAAAAGTTCCACTATAAGAATAAGAAAACAAGAGAAAGGGAAAGAAGAAAGAAATTGATTTAATGTATATTATGAATAAATTGTATAGAGTAATTTAATTTTGATATATGATTTTTTTTATATATAAGGATATTCTAATTCAGATATTATCAGAAAGATAGTCTCACAAAAATTCCAACTTCAAAAGTAGAAATAGGGGATGATCTTTGATCAAATATTCATGTATGATAGTATATAGTTGATCGAAGGGGATGATTTATCGCTTAACCATTGATTTAAATGATAAGTTGAGGGTACAGTACGCCTCTAATAGTTTTTTTTAGCTTCACACTGTATCTTCTCATAGCGAGTTAGGCGGAGAGAACTTGAAAACCTAGTGTCAAGACACTCCATTTCCATTGAGGCACTTTTGTTCCGAACTGTCGTGATTGTTTGATGTTCTCAACTTGTAGTTAGTATCATAAAATAAAATTGGAAAGAGAAAATCAACCGATAATCAAAATGTTATTAATATTAAACCTTTTAATTACCTTAAACGAAATGAAAGAAACGACCACATAAAAATAACATTCATTATAAAATCATCATCGACAAATTAAAATTCCAATAAAGTGCAGACATAGCGAAGCGGACTGAAATTTCTAAAAAAACATATGTATATATCACATTTATTAAAAATTACTTAATATTTAAAAAGTTTATAAATTTTTGTTTTGTTTTTAGTTTTTAATCTGTGATTATTTCTTTCATACTAAAAAAAATCCGTTTCTATCTAATATTTCACATCGGTGCGTAAAGTAGTCTTGATATCGCTGTATCGGGCTCATATTATGTTGAACGGAAGTCGTAAGATAGTGTTATATACACACTACCATAACTTTTGTAATAGAATATGCAACAAAAGAAAGAAATATACATACCATAAGAAAATATATATCCAAATCGTATATTTTTGATTTGATTTTAAATCGTATATTATATATATTTTTCTATTTTTTTTTTACTTTATTTTGTTTATTAATATTGTGTATTATATATTTTTTTTCTATTTTTTTTTTATTTATTTTATTTATTATAGTACTTTTACTTATTCCAGTATGCTAAGTTAAATCTTTAACACGTATTTATAATCTCTCATCTCTCAAGTCGATGTTGTGATGCTGTTTTCATTCATAGATAAACTAAAATTTATGAATAAAATAGGCCAGTCGTGGCGCAGGGGCACAAAGTGTGACTGTAAAACCGACTGGTTGTGGGTTCAATCAGTCACTCAATAAATCAGTCAATAAATATTTCATTTCCCCACTCTAGGAAGTGAAAGATTTATTTACATTTACGAGTATATTTTCGTTTCTTCGCTCTGGTGTAGAGGCAAAGCGCGGCGTTGAGTTCCGCCACTCAACACACGACGCCTTCAGAACTCGGCAGAAAGTGGGGAACGAAGTGTCTTAACACTAGGTTCTAGGTAACCACATATAAAAGTTTATTAGGTTTCTTTTCTATAAAATATCTATAAACGTTTCCTTTGTTTGTATTGTAAGTTCTCAGTTCGTGCCAATTTTCATACATGTAGGTCCATAGAAAGTACCCTATAGGTTTTGATTACGCGACGAATATCATAGAAAATGCAACAAAAACCTCACCCCATTCTTGGAACAAATAGTCTTGACAGACGGACAACAAAGTGATCCTGTAAAGTTAACCTTTTGAGGGACCCTAAAAATACATTTATTTCATCACAGCAGCGTAGGCAAAGATGAACTAGTGGGAAGTCACTCATTTATATTTAGTATAGTTATTTTAAAAGTACGTATAATAATATCTAAGTAATCTATTCCTTGTAATCGAGATCATCCTGAAATAGCAAACATATTGTGAAACTTTGCGCCCTTATCTCACGTTACCTACCTCCATATAGAATAAACAACTAACAAACTTAATTTGCTATCATAATAACTTTGTATTAGACTTCCGTTTTACGAATTTGTACGCGCTTTTAATTATTTCTGTGATTGTAATAAACACTTCATATCTTTGAGGCCAGTCGTGGCACAAAGTGTTTGTGTAAAACCGACTGGTTGTGGGTTCGATCCCCACTCGAAGAGATGAAATATTTACTTAAATTTATATTTCCATTTCTTTGCTCTGGTGTCGAGGACTAGCGCGGCGTTGAGTTCTGCCATTCAACAAGCAATGCCTCTTCTTAACACTAGGTTCCCTCTGCCTACTCTGCAGTGTGCGGGATACAGCGTGAAGCTGATAACTAATTCCTTGATATTTTCTGTTCTGTATTTAGCAGGGTAAAAGGAACCTAGTGTTGATACACTCCGTTTCCGAATTTTCATTAAATTTTAGAGAGATTGCATTACCAGAGCGAGATGATAAGAGTAATTATTTTCTTTGATTATAGACTTTAAATTATGCGAGGTTTTTGGTAAAGATTTTATTGATTGAAGAATTACTTATAGGTCCAAATTTTATCACCTATCTAAAAACACTTGGGCTGCTAATACGAATCTAACGATATCTCAATTATGTAAATCCACTCAGAGGTTCTGGAGATATGAGGTAATAAAGAATATTACATACATACATATAAGATACGCGCGAAAAACATAACCCTCCCTTAGCAGTTGGGAAAAAGAAAAAAAGACTATTTTTATTGACAGTGTTTGACTAAATCAGAAAATCACTGTATCTTTAGATAACATTTACTTACTTTATAAGTAGTAAGTAGTAAGAGGATATAATATGCAAGTTACTTTTGGATGATTCTGACATTTTATTTCCTCCTCTTCGTTTCCTTAGAGATTTTCGTAAATATATATCTTTTATGCTTTTTGTTTAGATAAAAGTTTTCGATGATATTAAAAAGTCAATTTATCTTTTTTTTTACACTTGGGATTTATTCTTTTTATTTCTATAAATCCAGTTCTCGCCTTTTCCCGTAATAAGGAGTTCAAAATTTTAATTGCTAATATTATATGTATGTTTTATACCTTATTGAGGTACTATTTTTACATAATTTTGGTTATGGCAAAGAATCTCTTTAATCTTTACATTCAAAACTACATATATTTACTATTCTTCATTATGTGTGTGAGTGACCTGAAATGCTGTATGAGGACTCATACGTAAATCACGATTTTGTGTGTATTGCACATATAATCTCCTAAATTAGTGCTATTATCAAATGTACTATTTATTTTAGAAATATAAAAGAAATTTATACTTTTATAAGTATATTTTATTCATATAATTAAAGCAGCAAACAACAAAATAAAAATCTCTCAAATGCCATTAACACGATAAATTATGAATATTGACACCAGTAATAAGATATTAAGTTTCGTTTCCACGAATTGGAATTTCACTAGTTAATTCTGTATTTTTCTTCAAAAAAGAAATAAAAATCCAAATTTTGTATATAATATCAATAAGTACACAGCGGGATACAGCGTGAAGCTGAAAAAGAAATTAAAAGTAAAGTAATAGTGTTGCCCACTTTCGTGTTTTGTTAATTTCCAAATATTTAAGTACTTAAATGAAAATAGAGGCCAGTGGCGTGGCGCAGCGGCACAAAGTGTGACTGTAAAACCGACTGGTTGTGGGTTCGATCCCCACTCGAGGAGATGAAATATTTACTTAAATTTGTATTTCCATTTCTTCGCTCTGGTGTCGAGGACAAGCGCAGCATTGAGTTCTGCCACTCAACACGCAATGCCTCCAGCATTCGGCAGAAAGTGAGAAACGGAGTGTCTTAACACTAGGTTCCCTCTGCCTACCCTGCAGTGTGCGGGATACAGCGTGAAGCTGATAAATGGAAATAATAATTAATTTAAAATAATTTTTTGATAACTTACAAATAAGCGTACCTAATGTTTAATTCTTAATATGGTCACATTGAATTGTTTAAAGGTCACCATACAAAACTTTTAAGTTATTTTACAAAAAATTGTTGGAGAGATCCCAAAGTGAAATCTTGGCATACAATATTGGCGAACCAAACCAGTTCTATGTGTCTATTAAGAAAGAAATCGAAGGACAAATATAGTCTTCGTCTTCAGTCTTTCACGCTGTATCCCGCATGTAGCAGGGTAAGCAGAGAGCCTAGTGTTAAGCTATTTCGCTTCCCATTTTTTACCAAATTCTAAATTTTCTAATTCTAAAGGCATTGCGTGTTGAGAGCCGGAACTCAACACCGTGCTTTGTCTCGACACAAGAGTGCAAAGATGAAAATGAATATTCTTATCGTTATTTCTTCTCTACTATATCTAGAGCTTATGTATTTTTGCAAAATACCTAATTTATATTGTTAATATACAGAATTTTTCCATCAAAATAATAAAATATTGCAAAAACGTGCATATCCAAAAGAAAAAACATATTTAATAATATTATTAATGAAATATATACATATATATATTACTAATTTTTATTAGTACGTATGTAATATATATTCAATATATATGGTGTCTTCTACAACCCCATAGTGAGGTCACGCACAGCAATATTCTATGGCATAAAGCCAAATAAGTAATAAAATAATAAACTATAATATAATGTTTTTTTTAGCTTCACATTGTATTCCGATATAACAGGGTAGGCAGAGGGAACCTAGTGTTAACGACATTCCGTTCCGCCACTCAACACGCAATTTCTTGAAAATTCGTAAAGTGGGGAACGGAGTGTCTTAACACTAGCCTCCATTTGCCTATCCTGCTATATGCAGGATACATTGTGAGGCGGAATATAATACGGGAGACTCAATCAAAATGTACAAATAATTCTTTTTACATATATTGACATATTAAAATTGAAAAAAAAAAAACTATAATCACGTCACTGTTACACCAAATGACCGATTAAAACCCTTATTGATAGATTGACTAAGGCCAGTCGTGGTACAGTGGTATAAAGTGTGTCGAGGCAAAGCGCGGCGTTGAGTTCCGCCACTCAACACGCAATACCTCCGAAATTCAGCGGAAAATGGGGAACAGAGTGTCTTAACACTGCGTTCCCTCTGCCTATCCTGCGCAGTGTGAAGCAAAAAAACATTAATATTTCATAACATTTTATCAACAGCATATCAGGACGCACTATCTTCCGGCTACGCGTTGACGTCACCAGAAGATTTATACTCCGATCGATATAGGAGAGGTTCCATTGGCATGAGGCCAAATTATTTTTGCCAAATTCGCGACTCTCCAGCAATAAATCCAAACTAAGGTTACCCCACCACTTATTCTTGGGAATCGACGTACCCTCAGGGCTACGTTTTATTTTATTATGCTTCTGCTGATTGTTAAAACGCTCGTTACATCTGCTGTGAACCATAATTCTTGAAAACTGGAGGGGTTTTAGAAATAGATTGAAATATAAAGGCGTATATGTTTAGTTGGAGGCAAATCTTAGTGTACTAGCAGTAAGGTTTAAACCTAAAAAGTGTTTCTACTTTTAAATTATGTTATGTATATATATGCACATATTTTTCAAATGTTTTGTAGATTAAGACAGTTAATCATAATAATTTATTATTTTGTTACTTTTTTCTTTATTTATTAAGAGTGATCACTGAAGGTATATAGCGAAGCTACTACTTGAAAATTTACAGTTATTAAAATAAATTCAAAATATTATTTATTCAAATAGAATAACTTTTACTCTTTATTTTTTTTATTTTATAATTAGAATTTCATATCATTTTAATGACCATCGCCTACATCACTAATAATAATAAATGAATAAATGAGATCGCTTGTGTAACTTGCTTAAAAAGCAGAGAGTACTATATTTTTTTGAAATGGAGCGAACCTAGGACATTCCGTTCAAATTAAGAATTGCGTGTTGAACGATGGAACTCAACGCCGCGTTTTACCGTAGAAATGAAAACGAACCGATCCGTCGGAATCGAATCCACAACCCGTCGTGATTACAGCCGCACGCTTGTACTCCACCACGACTGGCTTTAATTGTAGATACTATTATCTATACTTATAATAAATCTGTAGAAAAGTCGTTTCTGTACATTGAAAATATTTAAAAAAAAAAATAGCCAGGGTGTTAAAGGATAATTAACAGAATCCATTTCCAACATTTTTAGAATTTTTGTCTGTTTGTCTGTTTATCTGTTTGTCTGTTTGTCTGTTTGTCTGTTTATGTGAACACGTATCACGTAAAAAGTACACAATAAATTTAAGCAACTTTTATACACAAAAACTACAAATAAATCAAAGTAGCTTTTAGTGTTTATTTCATTGTAATCGCTTCACTCTATCAAAAGATATAAGTATTTAAGTTTTCAAGAAGTTAATATTTGAGATATTAAAAAGCGATACAAGTAACGCTATCTATTGACAAAAATTGTAGGTACTAACGAATCTTGATACTCTCTTTCATACACGTAACGCTCTCACTAATTGCGATGGGATCTTAAATAAATGGCGCTGTCCATAAAAGAAAATATAGTTTGGAAAGGTTACCGCTACACTCTATCAAAAAATAATGTACTTAAAATTTTAAAGATATTTATATTTGAAAAAAAAAAGAAACATACGCAATGATATCTATTGACTACACATGATACGTTACGTTTTTAAAGTACAATTGTTCATAGTACTAAATACAAAATAAACTAAATTGAATTGTTGGTGAAGATTACCTTCGTAACAGTCTAGCTTAATTCTTAATTATTTAACACAGTGATAAACAATGACTTAATATTCAAAGAAATATTTTGAATAGGTTCTTCAGTCCGTTCGTTCGTTTATGTTATTAATATTTTTTTAAGAAACGTATAGAAAAAACACTTTTGGTAGCAACCTCTAAAAAATTGTGTCTCAAGAAAAAATGATCTGACGCTGTTTATAAAAATATCCCGCAGTATTATTTCATAACTTACAAGCGACACGTAACGGCACTATTGCACCTGTATGTTGTATGTATGTGCCAAGGGTATTTTAGGGTACATACCTCAAAATTCTTATAAGATAACTTTGTCCGTCTGTCAAGACTATTTTGTATAAGATCGGTTAAAGGTTAGGTACCTCAATGTTCATGTCTATATTCCCTTATAAAAATGTACAGGAGCTAATATAAGTTATTTTACAAATAATATCGTGAGTACTTCTCCAAATCAATTAATTAATAATTAAGGCTGTTTGTAATATTTATATTTCTTAAATGAATAATCATGTAATTCAAGCGGGCAAAGCCGCGAGCAGGCCGCTAGTTAAATAATATATTCCGTTTTTAAATTTACTAGGGTAATGCAGATATCTTTGTAATATTTATAAATCTGACTGACGGTGACGCGTGACGTTAAATATTAGCAATTATAAATATTTTATCTTCACGCTGTATCCCGCAGTAGGCAGAGGGAACCTGGATACCTAGTGTTAAGTCACACCATTCCCATAAATACACTTCCGTTCCCCACTCTTCGCTGAATTTTGGAATTATCAGAGCGAAGAAATAAAAATATTAAATGTAACATTTCCTCGAGTTGGAATCGAATCCACAGCCTGTCGCGTTTACAATCACAGTCTTGTGCCCTGCGCCACGACTGGTTTCAATTATAAATGTTATATATATCATATTTATTCAAGATTTTAATATCACCGATGTGTGGCAATTACAGAAAAAGTAGTGTAGTCAAAACCTCATTTAAAATTTTTATAATCTGCCAAAATCTCGAAGACCAATACGTTTTAACATAAAAATAAGAAAAAAAAGTAAGACAGACAATTTTCAACTACATCAAGATATCTCCTCCATATTGTATGTCGGTGTAGGTAGATTGTGATAAACCTGTAGAACCAAAAATATTTGACGATATTACAAATAGAATTTATTAAAAATACGATATTAAAAATAGCTTGCCCAGCACTTAAGTCTTATAAATATATTATTTAGGTTAATCTGAAAATAACTAAGAGAGCACTATGAATTTAAATAAAATCTTTTTAAACGACATCGAGAGATATCGAAGAATTTGCGCTTCATATTTTTTTTTTATTTTCGTTGCAATAGAGTTTTAGAGGTTTAAAATTCTGTTACAAATACTCAAGATGTTTTTAAATTTGTTAAATATTACTTTAAATTGATGTTTCCACTACGTCGATTCGTTTTGTAACGGATAGCGTAGACAGCTAACTAATATTTACATAATATATTATAACTTTGTAGGTAGGTACAGCGCACTTTTATTCACAACTCCATCGAAAATAGCAATTCAGCTGGAGTTTGGAAGTTTCTCGACTCGATGGGTATAGGAGGCTTCCGAAAAACTACTGCGGTTAGCGACAGAACGGATCTTGATGAAATGAATAAACACTTCACACATGTCAGAATATTAAATCGTAGTACTAAAATAAATACCATTAAATCTATTCCTTTTATTTCTGATACTTCTTCTTTCTATTTTACTTCTGTTTCTTCTGACGACTTAAAGAAACATATACTCGCCATTAAATCTGATGCTACTGGTAGCGATCAAATCAGTCGAAGGATGATTATTTTAAGTATCAACATTGTACTTCCTGTTCTCTGCCACATTTTTAACCATTCTCTTTCCTCAAATACTTTCCCTGACTCCTGGTGCCAGGCGATAGTTATTCCCATACCTAAAGTATCTAATCCCTCCTCCTTTACAGACTATCGTCCGATCTCTATCCTGCCGTTCCTGTCTAAAGTACTAGAACGTATAGTCCACCAACAACTCTTATCCTTCCTCACCAAGCATCATATCCTATCTCCCTTCCAGTCTGGATTCCGCCCTGGACACAGCACTGTCACAGCATTAAACAAGGTAAATGATGATATTAGATATGGAATCGATAATCAACAAATCACTATTCTTACTCTTCTGGACTTTTCAAATGCTTTTAATACTGTTGATTTCGATATCCTTTTAGCTATCTTAAAATCTATTAATATTTCCTCAGAGGCTATTGAATGGTTTTACTCGTATCTACATGGCCGTGAGCAATACATTCGGTTAAATGATAAACAGTCGTCTGTGTGCAGTCTTAATGCTGGTGTTCCTCAGGGTGGGGTACTTTCTCCTTTACTTTTTTCCATCTTCATCAATTCCGTTGCTAACCTTTTATCCTTACCGTTTCACTTATACGCTGACGACTTGCAGATTTACACGACTACCAACGTAGATGATATTGCGAGGGCTATTAGTCTAGTTAACTCCAATCTGCAAACCATTAGTACCTGGAGCAAATCATATGGTTTGTCTGTAAATCCTAAAAAGTCTCAAGTGTGTATTCTTGGCAGTCCTAAGCAACTTAGTAAAATCAATATCCCTTCCCTTCCACCTATAATCTTTGACGCTTGTAATTTGGAGTATTGCGACAGTGTGAGAAATCTAGGTATCAAGGTAGACAGTACTCTCTCGTGGACGTCTCAAATATCTGAGTTAAGCCGCAGATTGTACTACGCTATGGGTAGGTTGAAAAGATGGAAAAATCTATTACCAATAAAAACCAAAATAACCCTAGCACACTCACTTTTACTACCTATAATAGACTATGCTGACACCTGTTACCTAGATTTGTCACAGCAACTGCTCAAAAATTGGAGCGCCTTCAAAATCTTGTCATAAGGTTCATCTTTGGTCTGAGAAAATTTGATCATATCAGTCAGCATCGAACGAAGCTTGGATGGCTTCCCATTAAAGAACGTCGGAATGTCCACACCTTGACTCTTCTCTACTCTATTCTCTTTCATCCTGATACTCCCACTTACCTTAAAGAACGCTTTACCTTTCTCGGCTCCAACTCCCGTCTTCCCCTAAGTCTCCGCTCCCAAAGTGATAATGTCCTGGAAATACCTTTGTGTCGTACCCGTTGCTACAGTGAATCATTCACTGTCCAAGCTGCGAAGCTATGGAATAGCTTACCACGAGCTATAGGGCAGTCTAAATCCATAAATATATTCAAGTATAAAGTTAAAAATTACTATCTTAGTATGTAGTCTATTTTATATGTTTTTATGTATTTATCATGTATTTTCTGTTTATATTTTTCTATTATGTATGTGTATTCTATGTAGTTTATGAGATAGTATTTGTGTAGGTTTATAAATAAATATTATTATTTATATTAATATCTCTATATGTAATTTTGTTGTATCTTTGCACCGCGCCATGCCCGTTCTTTTAAATTGATTCTTTGGATTAGGTTGCCTGGAAGAGATCACTCTTAGTGATAAGGCCGCCTTTTCACATTTTTTTTTTTATATGAATTTATTTGTTAATTTTGTAATTTTCTGGTGTGAAATAAAGAGTTTTTATGTTTATGTTATGTTATGTATATTGTTAGGTATATCACAGGCTGGGTAAAAGTGTAGTGGGTAAAATTAAAAATAAACTTAATTTTTCTTTTCATTTATAATATCCCGAAAAGTCTGAAAACAATATAATATAAATAATAATAATAAGATTATGAGAAGCCACGTTCAGTTAAAATTTCTTAAAGATAATTTCTATACATACCGAGAAACATATTAAGGGCTGTTACCCCCATAGATCCCTTACTGAAAGGGTTTGAGACAAAAAAAATGGTGAGTCACTATTTCGGATAAAAAGCAATACAATTCATTAGAAGCCAGTGCAGCTTTCCAATGCTTGACTCTTTCAGTTGTAACTTAAGAAATTTGTTATAGGATTTCGGAATAGTTTATTTAAATTACATATTATTAATATAATATATACGTAGATTGAGGCCAGTCGTGGCGCAGCGGCACGAAGTGTGACTGTAAAACCGACTGGTAAAAGGTTCGATTCCCACTCGAGGAGATGAAATATTTACTTTAATTTATATTTCCATTTCTTCGCTCTGGTATCGAGGTAAATTCCAGAATCCGGCAGAAAGTGGGGAACGGAGTGTCTTAACACTAGGTTCCCTCTGACTATCCTGCTGTGTGCGGGATACAGCGTGAGGCTGATTTATATAAATATGTATAATCATACATATTTATATAGTGTAGATAGTATGGGATAACCGAAATCGAGATTGAGGTCAAATGACAATCTTTTGATATTTATTCTATACGAATCCTTTTATCGACAAAGTTGTGTAGGAGGATGTGTTTTTCACTTTGAGCTATTGCTGAATTATTTTTGATATTCTTACTGTGGAAAAAGATTGGTTTATTAGATTCTACTAGACCAGGGGTCCCAATCTTTTCTTGATCAGGGATCACTTTGTAGGTATAATAAAAATAAATTTGTAATTAACCAAAAATTTTAATTTCAAAGTCAAAAGTAAAAAAAAATCTGACATTTTGTATGATGGGGTGTGTGAATTTTTAAGTAAATATAAAAAATCAATGAATTTCAAAGTATATTAAATTTAAATGTCAAAATATTTTATGTTTTACTGAGGGAACAACTTAACTGTAGGCAGACTTTGCTCCAACACCAAAATTTTAAATCATTTGCGGACCATATTTTAGCTGGTGCGGACCACTGATTGGGAACCGATGTACTAGATGAATATTATGTGAAAAGACGAAATAATATTAATTATACCTAAACCTAGTACTTTCTTTTTCATCTTCATACTGTATCACACATATAGCAAGGTAGCCGTAGGGAACCTAGTGTAACCTAGTAAACACTCCCTTCCCCACTCACTGCCAAAATTTCGTGTCGAGGCGTATTGAGTGGCGGAACTCAACGTCGCGCTTCGCCTTTGACGGGAGCGAAGAAATGGAAATATTAATAAATAATAATTCCTCAAGTGGGAACCGAATCCACAACCACTGCACCAAAACTGCCTAGTACATACTCTTTTATCCAAAATTTACTTTCTTGGGTTTAAATACAAAAAAAAAGTATAACAACTACCATTTTTCTATACAAACATATGAATATAAAAATCGATTAATATAACAAAATGTACATAATATATTCAGTTAATGAGAAAATAATTTATAGAAAATAAAACTACTGAACTCACACTGTAACGAGTTTTCCGTGTTTTTGCATCATTAATTATGACTCGGTGGCGTGTCCAGAATACGTATTATAAAATGGCTTAATTCGAGATTGCAGATTTCATTTATAATTAAATTGTGAAAAGTTATTCTCTTGTGATACCTTAATAAAAATTGTCTTTTTATTTAAACTTGTTTAATTTAATTTAGTTATGTATATGTACATATATCTTCTGCATATTCCTCTGAGGCCAGACGTGGCGCAGCGGCACGAGGTGTGACTGTAAAACCGACTGGTTGTGGGTTCGATCCCCACTCGAGGTGATGAAATATTTACTAAAATTTATATATCCATTTCTTCGCTCTGGTGTCGAGGGTAAGCGCGGCGTTGAGTTCAGCTACTCAGCACGCAATGCCTCCAGAATTCAGCGGAAAGTGGGGAACGAAGTGTCTAAACAATAAGTTTCCTATGCCTACCCTGCTGTCTGAGGGATACAGGGTGAAGCTGATTTGATTTGATTCTACATATTCCAAGTTAGACATAAGGTACTCAAAGGTAGATGATTCTCTCTTTTCATTTAAATTACCCAGTAATTTTATCTATAATAGTTTTATAAAAAATATATATCTTTACATACCTCCACCACTGAACACGCAATGCCTCTAAGATTCGGTGGAAAGTGGGAAACGGAGTCTCTTAACACTAGGTTCCTTCTGCCTATCCTGCTGTGGAATTCTGGAGGCGTTGCGTGCTGAATGGCGGTATCCAACGCCGCGCTATGCCTCTACACCGGAGCGAAGAAATGAAAATATAAATGTAAATAAATATTTCACCTCCTCGAGTGGGGATCGAACCCACAACCAGTCGATTTTACAGTCACACTTCGCGCCTCTGCGCCACGACCGGCCTAACAAATTTATATAGGAAAAACATTCTCGTCTATTTTTATTGCATTATTAATAAACGGTGAAATGTAAATGGTATGTAAACTGTAGCTACAGGCAAGTTCGTTGTGTGGGCGAAAGGTCACCAGCGATATATTCAAAGTATACAAATGGAAAAACGGTACACAGAGTGGAGACAAAAGACTGCCGCTCCTCTAAGCAACATTTATGTGACATTTTGCATCTACTTGTTACTTTAAAGCCACCAATTATACTTTAAAGACACTAACTTAATATAATGGTTAATAGTATACATAACTAATATAGGCTAACTTGTGTATTGTGGGTTCGATCTACACTCGATGGAATGAATTATTAATTATATTTTTTTTTATTTCTTTGTTTTGACACCAAGACAAAAGCCCGGCGTTGAGTTCCGCCACTAACAATGCATTGAAAAATTCGACAGAAAGTGAGTATCTTAACACTATTCCCTCTGCCTATACTGCTGTGTGTGGGATACAGCGTGAAACAGTATTATTTTTTTTAATACATCACTAGATAACCCTCGAATTATATATTGATGAAGGATTTTTATAGCTGTGGTATCATATAAAATATTATTTCAGTGAAATAAAAATAGTTTTAGTTTGAGGCCGGTCGTGTCGTAGGGGTATAAAGTGTGACTGTAAAATCGACTGGTTGTGGGTTCGATTCCCACTCGAGGAAGTGAAATATTTATTTACATTTATATTTTTATTTCTTCGCTCTGGTAGTGAGGCAAAGCGTTGAGTTCCTCCACTCAGCACGCAACGCCTCAAGAATTCGGCGGAAAGTGGGGAACGGGGTGTCTTAACACTAGGTTCCTTCTGCCTACCCTGCAGTGTGCGGGATACAGCGCGAAGTTGTTGAAAAAAAAATTGTTTAAAACTTACAAAAAAAAAAGACATCTTTACGTGTCATCCGATCAACGTGTCAAACGATCTATCATGACGATAGCACGTTCATTTATGTGTTAAAAATATGGCTTCCGAAGATATAAAACATTCTTTGCAAAAAATCACATCCAGTAGTTGCTTCATCTGGGCGAGAGATAAATCGTCTGGAGTTAAGTTTTTTCTATATATTAGAAATACCAAATGTTGGACTCCGCGCTATGGTCCATTTTTCTTTATATTTTTCTAACATTTATTTTCTTTTTTTTATTTTCACGCTGTATGTACGCTGTATTATATGGTACCATATAATATATGGTACCATATAATTTATGACAGCTAACCTTTCTATATATGGCATATATAGAAAAGTGTCAGATACTATTGTCAAGACTCCCCCTTCCACTTTTCAATGTATTCAAACGGTTTAGTGTCGGAACACATCCCCAAACCTTACCTTATCAGTACGAAAAAAATAAATATAATTAATTAACTTCGAGTGTGGATCAAAGCTAAAAGCATCTCATTTAGTTACATATTGTCCACTGAACTAAGATAAACACAAAAAATCTAATCAAATGAACACAAAGAATCAAATCAGCTTCACGCTATATCCCGCACACTGCAAGATAGGCAGAGGGAACCTAGTGTTAAGATATTCCGTTCCCCACTTTCTGCCGAATTCTGGAGGCATTACGTGTTGAGTGGCAGAACTCAACGCCGCGCTCGTCCTCGACACCAGAGCGAAATGGAAATATAAATTTAAATAAATATTTCATCTCCTCGAATGGGAATCGAACCCACAACCATCGATTTTACAGTTACACTTTGTGCCGCTGCGCCAGGACTGGCCTCAAAATTTATCTCAATCAAAAAAAGAATAGAGTAAGGACAATATTACTAATTACATTCTGCCCAATGGTTACTTTTTATATTAAACGTCACACTACATCAATAGCTTACTTCACCCGCAAAAACCTATAAGATTATTATTATATTATATTTCACGAAAAAGGTATATATTTCGTATAAAAAATATTCTGTATCCTATTTCTAGATCATAATCTATTTGAGTACCAATATCTATAAGTTTCATATATCTAGTGCGTATCCAATATTTTTTGAGTGATTTACAGCTATAGCTATATACTTTTTTATTTATACACTAAGGGCACGCTCGCGGCTTCGCCCGCCTTAACTATACAATTCTTCATTTACAAATCAGATCATCAGAGATCAGAGACAGATCAGAGAGTTTTCTTTTATTAATATAATATTATATCATTTTAAAAACAGCAGCTGTACCTATATTGAAAAATAAAGTTTCAGCCAATTCAATAAAACAGTTATTTAAAGCAATTTTGCCAAAAAACATTATTTATAATGGTATATTTTTTTTTATTTATCCGCCATTTTAAATAAAACAAACACTAAATGTAAAGGAAGGCGTTTCTGAGATTAGCGAGAGCAAACGCAGAAATAGCCAAAAAAAATGAAAATTTACATTATTTTTGGTTCTTATTAGGTTATTAAGTCTCACCAATAACTCTTTATATTATTTCGTGTCTATTAATAAAACGGAACATGGAAAAAATAATAATATGTACTATTAAAAAAACATCAGATTCGCTCATTTGAATTCCGAAACATTAAGCTTTAAGTTAATTTGTTCAGCGTTTTCCGTCCATTTCTAATGTATTTAATGTAGATAACATTGCAAGCAATTTGATGATAAAAACACAAAGAATAAAATCAAATCAGCTTCGCGCTGTATCCCGCACACAGCAGGGTAGGCAAAAGGAACATAGTGTTAAGACATTCCGAAACCAAGAGGCGGAGTCTCGGAACTGAACGCCGCGCTCTGCCTCGATACCAGAGCGAAGAAATGAAAATATAAATTTAAATAAATATTTCAAGTCCTCCAGTGGGGATCGAACCCACAACCAGTCGATTTTGCAGTTACACTTTGTGCCTCTGGCCTCTAAAAACACAAAGCTGGTTTTAACATGATATTTTTTTATTTTAATTGGATTTTGGTTTTTCATTGGATTGACCCCGAATTATTCACGAAACTATACAATATAAATAATTGATAATTAAAAAACTTTAACAAAAATGCTGTAAAAGGAAAACAAACAACTAGAAAAGAACTGATAATCTTCAAATAGCTGAGCATATTTTCTCGAGTGGTCTATAACACTTTTGATTAAGTCACCTTTCAAACAAAAAAGATTTAAATATACAAAATAGCTTCATCAGTTCGCTAGCTACGTTGTCACATACATACATACATATAGATACACAAACATACAGACATGTTTACCTTATAACCCTCTATTTTCGTCGATGGTTAAATAATAAAGGACATCCCTTCGTTATTGTATAACTATAATAGGAAGCTCGCTTTTAGTGATGTGAGTTCAGGATTATACATTGATACTGTTAATTACCTACAATGTATAGTTTGAAAGTTTCACAAACTAACTCGGTTATGTTTCACAAAGTGAACCTAATGGATTTAAAACGTCCTTTTATATCGTGGATGAAATAAAACAAAGTTGTTTTGAAAACAAATATTGGTATATAAAAATTTCATGATTTTTTTTTTATCAGCTTCACGCTGTATCTCGCAAACAGCAGGGTAGGCAGAGTGTGCCTAGTGTTAAGACACTCCATTCCCCACTTTCTGCCGAATTCTAGAGGCATTGCGTATTGAGTGGCGGAACTCAACGCCGCGCTTTGACTCGAGACCAGAGCGAAGAAGTGGAAATATAAATTTAAGTAAATATTTTATCTCCTCGAGTGGGGATCGAACCCACCACCAGTCGGATTTACAGTCACACTTTGTGCCCCTGCGCCACGGCCTCTAATATTATCAAAAACTTCATTGGATGTTTGTTCCGTTTTCACATAAAAACCATTGTAGAGTTGAAGATGAAATTTTCCATCTGCTACATCAGAATAATATAGGTTAAAGTTTATGTAAAAAAAAACTTAAATTCAAAAAAGTAGGGTAGCTAGTTCATTTATAAATGATAATCATATAGTGTAGTTTTAGTATTGAATTATAAATTTTTATACGTTTTATTCACTACAAACACAAGATACGTGCATTTTGCTATTTTTATAAATTTTATATTAACGTTATAGGCACAACATACAGGACGTATGTGGGTTCGATTACCTTTCCAGGGAAATTAATTATTTTAGGTTTTTTCTCGCTCTACTGACAAGGCAAAGCGCGGTGTTGAGAACCGTGCTATATAATAACATGATCTAGTTTCTGTGTCCTTTAAAATAAACTAGCATTTAATAATATTCAAGGTTTCCAACCAGTGTACAATAATTGATATAATTGATAGGTTTTCTTATAAATAATCGTATAATATAATGAATCAAATTTAGTATTTATCTATACTTATATAGTAAAGCGGAAGAATTTGGTTGTTTGTCTGAACGGTAAAAAATCTGGATCTACTTCTGGTCCGATTTAAAATAAATTAAATTAAATAAATTAGCTTCACGCTGTATCCCGCACACAGCAGGGTAGGCAGAGGGAACCTAGTGTTAAGACATCCCGTTCCCCACTTTCTGCCGAATTCTGGAGGCATTGCGTGTTGAGTGGCAGAGCTCAACGCCGCGCTTAACCTCGACACCAGAGCGAAGAAATGGAAATATAAATTTAAGTAAATATTTCATCTCCTCGAGTGGGGATCGAACCCACAACCAGTCGGTTTTGCAGTCACACCTCGTGCCGCTGCGCCACGACCGGCCTCAATCTACTTCTGGTCCGATTTACTTTTTTTTTTATTTTATATGAAAGCTACATTCACTAGGAGTGCTATAAGCTATATAACATTATGTTGTAAGTCTTAGTTAGCCTTAAATAACAAAATAAAAATAATAATGAACGTCATCAAATTGCTTTAAAATTAAGGAAATAGTACCTAAGTTACGTCAAATTATAAAGTTAAATTTTCAAATATTTTCTTGAGAATAATATTAGAAAAGACGTTGTCCATTGCCAGACTCTTAGTATAGTTTTAACCTTCTACCAGACAGACACCTTTAAACTCTAATAAATTACAATAATATACTAAAGTGTGATAAATATTATTTGCTCCTAATATTTTCTTAGGCGCTTATAGGGTTTGGGGGTGTCTGGCTGGGAGTCATTTCTAATATTATTCCCAAGAAAATATTTAAAAAAATAGTTTTGTAATTTAACGAAAGTTAAGTACTATTTTATGCATCTTAGTTACTAAAATATTTTATTATAATAATAAATTATTTTAATTATTAATGAGGCAGCCGTGGCACAGGGGCACAAGGATGTGACTGCAACGCGACGGTTGTGGGTTCGATACCCACTCGAGGAAATGAATTATTATTTATTAACATTTCAGTCCTTCGCTCTGGCAACAAGACAAAAGCCCGCCGTTGAGTTCCGCAACTCAACATGGAATCCATTGGAAAAATCGGCATAAGGTGGGAAACTCAGTGTTGTACCACTAGATTCCTTCTGCCTACCCTGCCGATAAAATGCGGGATACAGCGTGAAACTGATTTAATTTTTTTTATACATTGTTTTCATTATATAGAAATAAAATAATATAGTTAAGCGATCTGGTGAGCCTAAATAGTTTAACTTTATAAATTCCGGAAGGACATCACAATTTTAATCGAGAACCGCCATTTATTATTGGTGCAAATAATAAAATCGATTCGACAGGGCGCCTACCAGGCTGACGGCATTCTGAGAAATGCTTGTTTTACTGAATTTATGAGGGTATTCTGGCGCTTAGAGAACTCTGTATTATATTATTTTTGATTATTTATCATGTCCACCACCAAATATACGAATGTACGAATAAGTAATAGTTTTATGTTAAACATATGTATATATATGGGGGCCAGTCGCCTGTAAATCGACTGGTTCTGGGTTTGATCCCCACTCGAGGAGATGAAAAATTTATTTACATTTATATTGTCATTTTTCGCTCTGGTGTCAAGGCAAAGCGCGGCATTGAGTTCCGCCACTCTACACGCAATGCCTCCAGAACTCGGCGGAAAGTGGGTAACGGAGTGTCTTAACACTAGGTTTCCTCTGCCTATCCTGTAGTGTGCGGGATACAGCGTGAAGTTGAAAAAAAAAATATGTATATGGAATTTATTGTATAATATTATATTAATATTTTTCTATCCTTAAAATAAATTATATGCAAAACTAAATCAACCAAAAAATCATTACTATGCGAAAAATATAAAACAGCAAACTCCTGATCAAATAATTAAAATGTTGAAATTTTATAATATTTCTATAGATACAGAAAATAAAAAGTACTTCATAATAAAAAAAAAACATAATTAAATTATCAATATATTTGTTATATATTATAACTTTCACTTTTCGATTTTTTTTCTTTATTATAAGTTCTCACTTCGTCCCAAATTTCGTAAGTATTGGTACATGGGAAGTATCCTATAAGTTTTGATTGCAGTGCGAATTTCATATAAAATGCAGCAGAACGGTGCATTATTGCTCAAAAATTCAACATATTATATTATACGTACCATATTATTGTGTGTAGGCCTAAAGATAAAACCTTAAAAAAACATATAAAATAATTCCATGTTTAGAAAAGAAAAATAAATAATTCTATAATATATTAATAAATTACTGTATCTGGGGGCACGGCAGTGCCCCCGCCAAGTCGAGCAAAAAAAGCGGCACGGCCGTACCATCCTTTTCTCGAAGCAATTCAGGCCATTTTCGACCCCCTATAATTTCGTTGTGGATAAAACAAGAAACCTGAATTTTCAGTAACTAATCAGGCATTATATAAACACGGTATATTTAAAATTTCAGTCAATTTGGACCAGTAGTTTAGGAATGACAACTTGTTAAAGTTTCTACATTTTGTCACTCACTGACTTGACTCACCGATCATCAAAAGTCCAAGGCATTTCTAGCAGACATAGAAGCTTCAAATTTAGAATACAAATAGAGTTTAGTGTCTTAATCATGGGAAAACTTAAATATTTTGTAATTTCGGTCCAGTTTTCCAAATACACCAACTGCATGAATAACTTTGTAATCCCATATAAATATATAGGATTACAAGGTTACATTTGCAGTTGATGAATAATTATTACTGTATAATAGAAAATAATAAGTGTAGATAGGTACCAAAAAGTAGGACTCTACAAAAAGAAGTGAGATGCCACACAAAACATCCTGTAAAAAAACCCAAGTCTCGCAGCTCGGTTTTTCTACCGTAAAAAGTTGTGAGATCCATGTAATACCAAGTCGGTTAATCTATTTAGTCTCTACTTAAAGGACCTTCTGTCTTAAGTTATTACATAAGTTATTATCATGCCAATATTAAATTATTTTACGTTTTTAAACAAATAGATCGACTTGGACATCGCATGATTTGATTATTGGTATGTATCACACTACACAGCACAACGGGCCAGCAACCGAATTCCTCACCAGAGTCCTTCCGAATATGATGTCTATTATGTCTTTCGATAGGTTGTGTTTTCATACGATGTCCACGTCGATCTATTTGTTTAAAACGTAAAATATTTTTAATATTGGCATGATAATAACTTATGTAATAACTTAAGACAGAAGGTCCTTTAAGTAGAGACTAAATAGATTAACCGACTTGGTATTACATGGATCTCACAACTTTTTACGGTAGAAAAACCGAGCTGCGAGACTTGGGTTTTTTTACAGGATGTTTTGTGTGGCATAATATATTTTCTTTGTCTCAAATTCATGTTATTCTATGGCAACATTATTTTGGTGAAAAAAAAATTAAGATTTAGTGATTGGCCAAAGCAAATAAAATGGGAATCGTAAACAGAGATAGGATAAGCTATTCAGCAGACATGTTTTCGCAAGCTCCTCGGGGATTCCCCTAAAGTGGTAACGTCTGTAAATGTGGCACGTTTATGTACCAGTCAAAACGAACTAACAGTTTATATAATATGCTCGTCTTTCTGAATTTGGGAAAGCAATTTTATTATTTAGCTTAGCTTTAGCTTATTTTGTTTAGTTTCACGCTATATCCCGCACATAGTGGGGTAGGCAAAGGGAAACTAGTGTTAAAACACTACGTAAACCATTTTTTGATTTATTCTGGAGATATTGCGTGCTGAGTGGCGGAACTCAACGCCGCAGTTCGTTATATAAGTAAAATTGGATGGATATACTAATTATTATTTACCTCTTAACTTATAACTAATTAATAGGTGTGTTTGGAAAAATAATGCAAAAATAAGTGAAACGATCGATATGAAATATTATAAAAAGGGATTTAATGAATAGAAAAAGAGCTTTTTGTTATCAACCGGATAATAATAAGCCATTTTCATTCGGAAAACAAAATTTTTTTTTCTTCTTATTAGACATGTCAACGGTCGAAGAACTATCGAAGTATACATACATATATATATCAAAATTGTCAGCTGATCTCATAAATTTAAGTGGAATTTAGATTAAAGTTTTACGATATAGTGTAATAAAACCTATATATATTCATACATTTTTCCTGTATATGATGCATAAATTTAACGACTTTTCCAAGTAGACGTGTTTTATGTACATACATTGTTTCTTAAAAAAAAACCTATTTCCTTCGGAGTATCTATAAAGTTTAAATTTTATTTTAGTGAATTACATTTGTCACCCGTAGTCCAAAACAAAAAAATATGCATATTACATGCATATTGCAACTCTTTGTGTCCGTTTATTGGTTCGTACAATAATAAAAAAAAAATCAGCTTCACGCTGTATCCTGCACACAGCAGGGTAGGCATAGCAAACCTAGTGTTAAGACACTCCGTTCCTCACTTTCCGCCAATTTCTGGAGGCATTGCGTGTTGAGTGGCAGAACTCAACGCTGGGCTTTTACGTGGACACTAGAGCGAAGAAATGGAAATATAAATTTTAGTAAATATTTCATCTCCTCGAGTGGGGATCGAACCCACAACCAGTCGATTTTACAGTCACACTTCGTGCCGCTGCGCCACGACTGGCCTCAATTACTATTATTATTTATTATTAATATTAATTATTTATATTAATAAATAACATGCACCACTTGTATATAATTATATCGGCTAGTTTGCGCCCTAAAGGATGTCTGGAAGAGATGGCTACTTAGCTAAGAGACCGTCTTTTATATATTGTTTTTTTATGGCTTACGCCCCGATATACTTAGATCCATAATAGTTTTTTTTTTCAATTTCAAACTGTATCCCGCACACAGCAGGGTAGACAGAGCGAGCCTAGTGTTAAGACACTTCGTTCCCCACTTTCCGCCAATTTCTGGAAGCATTGCGTGTTGAGTGGCGGAACTCAACGCCGCGCATTCCCCTCGACACCAGAGCGAAGAAATGAAAATTCTCCTCGAGTGGGGATTGAACCCACAAGCAGTCGAATTGCAATCACGCTTTGTGCCCCTGCACCACGACTAGCTTCCATAATATAGTATACTAATAAATTATAATAAAATATAAAAATATATGATAAATACTTTAATAATAATTATCAACTGGACTAGTAAGGACTTTTTATTTCAAAGACATACATACATACATACATGTGCCAACACAGAATAAAATGTAAAATATCTTTAGAAAAGATTCTTGAGTTCACTACAGCATCGCGATGGCCGTTGCTTGAAACGAAATGCCGTTTTTAAACATTTTATCGGTACTTTACAGTATGTGGTATTGGTTTAAATGCAGCTTAATTCTATACTGTATAGGTTAAAACGTCGAAGTGAGTAATGCTCTTATACTTTTAATTAAATACTTGCTTTAGTCATTCGATTTAAACACTGCAGTGGCCACTTAAATTTACTTCTTTTTTCTTACACGTGGAGAATGGTAGAAAGTGGGGAGCGGAGTGTCTTAAGTTTAACATTAGGTTCCTTCTGCCTAATCTGCCATATGTGCCAGCCGTGGCGGAGGGTGCCTGTAAAAGTGGCATGATGTGGGCTCGAATCGAGAGAATTACATATTTAAAATTTTCGTTTCTTGTCGGGGAAAAGCGTTGAGTTCCGCCACTCAACACGCAATGTTTCCGGATTTCCACGGAAAGTGGGGAGCGGAAAGGTCTTTACACTATGTTCCATCCCTACCATGCTAAATGCGGGATACAGCGTGAAGCGGAATTAAAAAATGTATTAATATATTTTAAATGTTACGCTATGTTAGCTAATATTTTTTTAAGGGTAGGTAGAAACAGCAAAGTGTCAAGACATTCAGTTCTCCACATATCATATGAATTCTTCATATTGACTATCTTACAGCCTTATATGTGTTTTATTATTTATATGGTTTTATTAACATATATGTTTATTTAATCTAATAATATATATTGTTGACTACTAAATAAATTAATATAATTAATATTAATATTTTTTTCGAGAGACGATCGAACCCAAAAACATCGAGTTTTATCGCGTGTTATTCCACTTCACTAAGACTAAAATTTTTTGTGAGGCCAGTCGTGGCGCAGGGGCACAGAGTGTGCCTGTAAAATCGACTGGTTGTGGTTTCGATCGTCACTTAAGGAGATAAAATATTTACTTACATTTACATTTTTATTTCTTCGCTCTGGTGTCGAGGCAAAGCGCGGCGTTGGGTTCCGCCACTCAACACGCAATGCCCCCAAAACTCGGCAGAAAGTGGGGAACGGTTTGTCTTAAGAATAGGTTCCCTCTGCCTATCCTGCTGTGTGCGGGATACAGTGTGAAGCTGATTTATTTTTTTTATTTTAGTTAAGTCTACAACTTGCATCTACCTACACCTCTCATATTCATACTTCTAGAACATTAACAAAAAAAAAATGTACAGCCATTTTACCCACAGGAATTCACAAAACAAACAAACAACAACCACAACAAATTTAAACAATTTATAATAATGTAATATTAAAATTAAATTCGAAGCTATAAATCAAAAGATTAATTAATTATATATATATCACTTCGAGTACGTTATTAATTACATCGTCTCTAATTCAACCCCTGTTTTTGCATGTGGTGATCACATAAGCTAATATGGTAGAACCACTCCTTTCCTAATAGATTACTGGCTATTATTTCTATTTAAAACCAGGTTATTCCTCGTTGAGGTTTAATAAGGCCAGTCGTGGCGCAGTGGCGCAAAGTGTGACTGTAAAACCGACTGGCTGATAAAAAAAGATTTTATGCACTGAGATTAAACTTGGTAAAATTTTGTGTCAGTTAATTTTTTTTAGTGACTTATAATCGTGACAGTTTAGAGGTCAGTCGTGGCGCAAGGGCGTGAGCGTGTGAGTGTAAACGCGACTGGTTGTGAGTTCGATTTCTCTCTCAAAAAAAATGAAATATTTAGTATTTTCATTTCTTTGCTCTGATATCGAGGCATAACGCGGCGTTGAGTTTCGCCACTCAATACGCAATACCTTCAGAATGCGGCGGAGCGTGGAAAGCGGAGTGTCTTAGCACTAGGTTCACACTACCTACCCTGGCATTTTCGGGATACAATAAAGTGAAAACTTCTCAGTCCTCCCAAAATTGTAATATTTAAAATTGTCGAAAAACTTTATTATAAATGGTCACACCATTTATAATAAAGATTTTGTATGATTCACATACAAACGTATAAGCAACGATAACTTTTAAACTTGCCGGCTTACTAACTTAACCTAACTTAATCAATCAGTTTAACTTATCTGAATTCAACAAAATTTATCCTTTCACTGCGGCGTTGAGTTCCGCCAATCAACACGCAATGTCTTCAGAACTCGGCGGAAAGTAGGGAACGGTATGTCTTAACACTAGGTTCCCTCTGACTACCCTTCTGTGTGCGGGATACAGCGTGAAAATGATTTAATTTTTTATTTTTTTTTATCTTTTCACAAAACATTCTCTCCGCGTAATTAAAAACAAAGACGAAACATATTATTGTATGAGTGCTAATTAGAGAACTGGAGCTTTAAAAATTTTATTAAGAAAAAAATTATCACAGAGCTCAGTAAGAACTTTCATTAACCCTAATGATCACGAATTTACCTTTTTTTTTCTTGTTTATTTTCTTGAGCACATTTAAAATCCATTACATTTACTAATTATAGGCTATTACTAAAGTGGAGTATGTATATGAATTTTATTTTTATGCATGAGAAAATAATAACTTATATAAGTATTTTACTTAAGAGGCAAAGCACTGAGGCAAAGCGCGGCGTTGAGTTCCGCCACACAACACTTAATGTCTCCAGAACTCAACGGGAGGTGGGGACCGGAGCGTTTAACACTAGGCTCTCTCTCTGCCTATCCCGCTACATGCGGTATACAGTGAATAATTGAAATAAACATAATTATGTTTTTTAAGTATATATTTTTTAATGGGGATGAATATAATGTATCGCTTTCATGTCTAAAAAAGTCTTGTTAGACAATTTTTAAAATTAAATAATTATCATGCACACAACAGGGTAGGCAGAAGAAGCCTGGGAACCTAGTTTTAAGAAGTGTCTTAACACGTTACCCACTTTCCGTCGGTGGAACTCAACACTGCAAATAAAAAACCTAAATTAAAAAAACAGAACACTGACTGACATCTACCTTTATTCAGTTATGAGCTTTAAACTAAAAGTTTTAAAAAATCTCGTACAGACCACACAATACCTTTTGTTTTATGACACAAAGCGTCACTAAAATTAAATTTAATTTGGTGTACGTTATTCTGATAATATAATTATTTGATTTAATTTTTCTCCACTTTCTACCGAATTCTGGAGGCATTGCGTGTTGAGTGGCAGAACTCAACGCCGCGCTTGTTCTCGACACCAAAGCGAAGTAATGGAAATATGAATTTAAGTAAATATTTCATACCATATTAATGACGAAAGTCGTGGCGCGGGGGCACAAAGTGTGACTGTAAAACCATACAACTTGAAGCTGATTTATTTTTATTTCATTTTCTATTGACATGCTATGGCAACACTGTACAGTGTAATGTATACATTATGTGTACAGAGCAGGCCAGTCGTGGCGCAGCGGCACAAAGTGTGCCTGTTAATCGACTGGTTGTGGGTTCGATCCATATTTCCATTTCTTCGCTCTGGTGTCGAGGGGGAAGCGCGGCGTTAAGTTCCGCCACTCAACACGCAATGCCTACAGAACTTGGCGGAAAGTGGGGAACGGAGTGTCGTAACGTTAGGTTCCCTCTGTCTATGAAAACACTAAGCTGCCTCTGCCTATCCTGCTGTGTGCGGGATACAGCGTGAAGCTGAAAAAAACAAAATCTGTACAGAGTTGAATGTGCACTTTATTGTGACTAAATTGCTTCCTTCTATTGTGTAACATTATCTCTTTTTACCGTACACCCCCTTTCGTGTGTTCTCCGCCCAACGTGACATTGGCAAAGTGATTTTGTGCTCAACTGGCACGTTTGAAACGGCATAATAAAAGAACTGAAACTAAAGTTGCTAAATTGTATAAAAGTGATATTAGATTAGATTGTTTTTTTATTGGCGATATTGAGCACTGGCCGTGAAGGCGTGTTGAATGTATTATGAAAGACCCCGAAAGGCACCTGAAACTCCCACTAGGATCGTCCCAGGTACTATTCCAATCTCAAGAACATTATATAAATTTAAATCTAAATCAGATTCACGCTGTATTCCGCACTCATCAGGGTAGGCAGAGGGAATCTAGTGTTAAGATACGCCGTTCCCCACTTTCCGCCGAATTCTGGAGGCATTGCGTGCTGAGTGGCGGGACTCAACGCCGCGCGTTGCCTCGAGACCAGAGCGAAGAAATGAAAATATACATTATATATAATAAATAAATAAATAAATAAATGCAATAATTTAAGCGGTTATTGCGGCCAATTGTTGCGTTAATACGCAGAGGTATAAGCTAGACTGTAAACGCGCATGTTGAGGATTCGATTCCCACTCAAGGAAATTTAATATTTAGTAATTTCATCAGCCACTCAACACGCAATGTTCCCAGAATCCAGCGGAAAGTGGGGAGCGGAGAGTCTCAACACTAAGTTCGCTCTATCTACCTTGTTGAAAAAATTGGTAAATTAAATTGAACCGAGTTAAATAAAATAAATAAAATAAATCAGCTTCACGCTGTATCCCGCACACAGCAGGGTAGGCAGAGGGAACCACCTAGTGTTAAGACACTCCGTTCCCCACTTTCTGCCGAATTCTGGAGGCATTGCGTGTTGAGTGGCAGAACTCAACGCCGCGCTTAACCTCGACACCAGAGCGAAGAAATGGAAATATAAATTTAAGTAAATATTTCATCTCCTCGAGTGGGGATCGAACCCACATCCAGTCGGTTTTACAGTCACACCTCGTGCCGCTGCGCCACGACTGGCCGCAATCTGACTGAACTCAAATTGAATCGAGTTGAGAGTATAAAATAATATTTATAAATAGATATATGTATGTATGACATAGTATATTTTTAGAAATAATATTATTCGCGTCAAATTAGCTTCTCCAAGGATACGTCAAAGGGTTCATTAATTACGTGTGTGTGTTCTCACCCTTTGTTCGGTAGTTCAAAGAAGTTTAACTATATCGTGACGAGATCAATAATCACTTTATGTATATATATACCTTATTGTAATTATCATTTATATTAGATACAGTGACATTATTTATGTATATTAAAAATAAAAATTGCTTCACGCTATATCCCGCACACAGCAGGGTAGGCAGAGGGAACCTAGTGTTAAGACACTCCGTTCCCCACTTTCTGCCGAATTCTGGAGGCATTGCGTGTTGAGTGGCAGAACTCAACGCCGCGCTTAACCTCGACACCAGAGCGAAGAAATGGAAATATAAATTTAAGTAAATATTTCATCTCCTCGAGTGGGGATCGAACCCACAACCAGTCGGCTTTGCAGTCACACCTCGTGCCGCTGGTGTGTAGTAAGTACAATATGTGAATTAAAATTAGGATTATGATTATTAAAAGAAAATCTTTAGATCTTCTTTAATATTATTTAAATATTTTAGATAGGCGTGAATACTTCCCCAGAGTTAGATGTTCTCAGTATCGGAGATATCGCATTTTTATTCGAAAAAGTTTTTATGCTGTAAATCGCGACGATCGCTCAAAGTCATGTATGAGAGGCAGTGACACGGGATGGAGGAATTTTTACTTATCATGACCATATTGCTTGACGTTCTGTTTATTTTGCATTGCTTTTTTATAGTGTTTTAAATAAGCAAAAATAGATAATATATAACGGTAAACGCGAGAGATTGTGGGTTCGATTCCCACTCGAGGCATTGAAATATTTAATATTTTCATTTCTTCGTTTTGGTAACGAGGCAAAGCGCAGCGTTGAACTCTGTCACTCAATACATTTTTTTTTCGGTTCTCCATTAAGTTATTTCAGTTACCGCTGATTATTGATGCATTGCGTGTTGGCAGGGGAACAACGCCGCGTTTTGCCTAGGCCACAGAGCAAAGAAACGGAAATATAAATTTTAATTAATATTTCATTTTCTCCAGTGGGAATCGAACCCACAGCCAGTCGATTTTACAGTCACACTTTGTTCCTCTGCGCCACGAATGGCCTCGCGAAAAAATATATTCTTTGTATTTACTGCCATATATAAAATATTTATAAAATTGGGCGAAAGTCAAAAACAAGATGCAAAAAAATGTACAAAAAGTCATTTGCGGAGAACATAAAATGTATATTTGCCAAAGCTGTTTCTTGCCGACTTTTATGTTTCTGATGTTTGTAAATTATTAAGAGAATAGCAGAATATAAACTTATTTAGAAAACGTATAAAAATTTGAACGTAGCGGGACTCGAACCCGCGCCTCCTGGAAACAGACCAGGCGCTCTGACCACTAATCCATACGTTCTCATCAAGCTACGTCGAAATTTTTATACGCTTGTTACAACTTATTTATGTAGTTAGTATCTCTGTAGGGAGATTTTTACAAATTTCCGCTACCCAAAGATAATTACTAAGAATGATCGTTTGGCAAGAGATAATACTATTTTTTTTAAATATTTTTAAACATTTTTAAAGTGTTATTCCACACTTAGGAAAGTTAAATACTTATTTAGAAAACGTATAATACAAACATTTTAACGTAGCGGGACTGGCTACTGGCGCGGGTTCGAGTCCCGCTACGTTCAAATTTTTATACGTTTTCTAAATAAGTTTTCTAAATAAAAATAAGTAGAATATATTATTCTAATATTCTTTAAATATTTTTGAATAATTTTTAATTATTTCAGAAAAAAAAATTATGTTCACAAACTTTTCTTCATTTGTAGAATAAGTTCAAGTTTCGTTTTGTTTTTCTAAAAAAAAAATATCAGAACTTTTTATTTGTTATATTAAAATAATAAATATGTTCCGATGTATATTAAAAATACGTAAAATATGACTTTCTTTTTAGGGTTAATAAAAATAGTTCATAGAAAACCGGAAAAGAATAGATACAAATAGGGTTGTGTTCTAGGATTCCATAACACAACAAAATGATGTCAATGACAAACAGTACAGAGCACAGGTGTGCTATCAGTAAACTTATAAGAAATATATTTTTTTCTGTGTCGTATATATATTATAGTTTAGTTGTAGTAGTGTAGATAAGGAGTATAGTTTACATGATATAAGGTGGTACGTAGTAAGTTATATATTATAAATTTAATTATTAAATTTGTTATAGTATAATTATGCAATTAAAGTTAAAATCACATACACGTGTTGCAGTTTACATAAAATAAATCAAAATAAATCAGCTTCACGCTGTATCCCGCACACAGCAGGGTAGGCAGAGGGAACCTAGCGTTAAGACACTCCGTTCCCCACTTTCTGCCGAATTCTGGAGGCACTGCGTGTTGAGTGGCAGAACTCAACGCCGCGCTTAACCTCGACACCAGAGCGAAGAAATGGAAATATAAATTTAAGTAAATATTTCATCTCCTCGAGTGGGGATCGAACCCACAACCAGTCGGTTTTGCAGTCACACCTCGTGCCGCTGCGCCACGACCGGCCTCAGTTTACATAAATCTTATTATGTCCAATGGATTTGCTTTTAATCTTTTTACTGGATCTTACTAATTTAAAATGATAAATTGAACACTTAATGTCAAATTCTCTCTAATTCTAAGCAATTCCCGCAAAAAGAGATACCTAGATGTATAAAGAAAAAAAACTCGAAATATTTTGTTATTTCGGTTTTATATTGTATCTCGCACACGGCAGAGTAGGAATAGGGAACCTAGGAACCCAACGTTTATCATAAATTCTGGTTCATAGAAATAATAACGTACCTTATTAATCTAGCATCGACTATTAAATTAATAAAAATATTAAATTTACTTTACTTTTGTTTTACAAAATAAAAAAAACACCTTAAAGTATACATTTAAACAGTCGTCCTAACGAATTCATCTTATTTGTAAAGCGACGTAACGGATGAAAAGTCAAATATTGTATGTAACGCGAACGAGTTTTACTTCCCGCTTTTCATCAGACATTTCGCTTTGGCAAACTTATCAGGGAACAGCTTCTGGAATAAGAAACACTGCATGTTTCTGTAATGTAAAATTTATGTTTCTGTTTCTTGTTCTGTTTCTTTGAATGTCATAAGTTTTGAGATTGGAATACAGACAATAGTAGCGCAGTTATACAGTGGCCAATATGTTTTTTTTTTTATCAAAATGACAAATGCTAGTATGTAAAGAGGTTATACCATGGAGTTTTAACAACATTTAGTTTTTGAGGCCAGTCGTGGCGCAGCGACACAAAGTGTAAGACCGACAGGTTGTGGGTTCGATCTCCACTTTGTGTCGAGGCAAAGCGCGGCGTTGAGTTCTGCTATTTAACACACAAAGCCTCTAGAATTCGGCCGAAAGTGGAGAACGGAGTGTCTTACATTAGGTTTTCTCTGCCTACCGTGCTGTTTGCGGGATACAACGTGAAGCTGATTTTTTTAAATTTAGTTTTAAATTTAATTCTGCTCGAAATATTTACAATATAGCTAGTTTCAGAAAGATTATACAGAGTATTTCAAGATAAACTTCTTTCTATTCTTGCTATTGACAACAAAATATGGTGTAGCGAAACAACAAATAAATCTTCAATGTTAATTATTTGTAGCAGTTACTTTTAAAAGAAAATAAGATAAATAACTTAAGCTTTTAAGTACTTTTTCCATATTATTATAATAAAAGCACTGTAAAAATAATATTTGCTTCTGAAATGGATCTATAAATGGAAAGATAGAAGCACTAGTTATATTTTTTGCCTATGATTTTATTTGTAAAGTTGGGAGTGAAAATTGTTAAAAGTTTTTAGCTCCATATAATTTGAGAAGCAGAGGCTGTGGAATGAGCTTTTTTAAAGTGAAACAATGCTTTATAATATAGAAAAAATAAGATTTATTTTGGAATATCAAAAATGATATACAATATTGACACTGATATGTTGACTTTAAAGTTGCGTCTTTATTTAGGCGAAACATCAGCTTTAGAATTTATTTTTTTATTACCGTTTTATTACCTTTATGAATCATTACGTAAATACGTTCTTAAGTTTCAATGTAGTTGTAATATATTATTTTTTAGCCTCACACTGTATTCTGCACTGCATATAAGGGAAAACAAAGGGAACCTGGACGAAACTTCCGTTTCCCATTTTTCGCCAAATTCCTGGGGACATTGCGTGTTGCAAGGAACTGTAAATCGAATATCTGATATTAATTTCAGCTTAATACCTATATGCGATCTCAAGTAAAATAGATAGACGGAAAGACGGACCAAAACATTATCCTATAAAGGATTCGTTATTATATATTGCTCCATAAAAAATAATATATAGGGTTATTTTAATAAAATAACCCTATATGTTAAAGGAAGCTTGCCAGAATCCAATAGTGAAATCTGCATTTAAATCAGTTAAGCCGATTCTTAGATTAGCGTGAACAGCAGAACAGACAAACACATAGACAGACAAAAATTAAAAAATCATTATTTTGATTTCTATTACACTAATGAAGGTCCCCAATAATATTTTTTCTTATATATCTTCCATGTATAAATATCTATAGATACGAATTTAATTTATTTATGTTTCCTTTTTTTAACGTCAAATAATTTACCACCAGTTCACAATATCCGGCTAAAACACAGCGGGACTTTTTTTCATACTAATCGTTTTCACCATATATGGCGATATTTAAAAAATAATACATGAGGACGGAGAGTTTAGTGATCCATTTCTGTGTTATCTGCTAATTATATTTACCGAAGTAGTAGCTACGTGAAAGTAGAAAATTTATTCCATCTCACTTAAAATTCTTGCCAGCTTCATAAGTTTTGACACGGTCTATGAAGTTTGTGTGAAGTTGAATTTAATTTGTTACTCTCAATCAATAACTGTTACCATTACAATGGATGTGCTATATATATATATATATATATATATATATATATATATATATATATATATATATATAAATCAACTTCGCCGTATCCCGCACACAGCAGGGTAGGCAGAGGGAACCTAGTATTAAGACACTCCGTTGCCCACTTTCTGCCGAATTCTGGAGGCATTGCGTGTTGAGTGGCAGAACTCAACGCTGCGCTTAACTTCGACACCACAGCGAAGAAATAAAAATATAAATTTAAGTAAATATTTCATCTCCTCGAGTAGGGATCGAACCCACAACCAGTCGGTTTTACAGTCACACCTCGTGCCACTGCGCCACGACTGGCCTCATATATATATATAGGCAGGAATTCGTATATTATAATTTTGCTCGACGGAAATAAATGTGTACTTAGCCCTACATATGTGGGTGGCTTAATAATTTCTCATAATATAATTTACTTCGCGAATGTAACAAATGCTTTGGATTTAAACATCTCGGTTATTTTTATATGAGGTATTGCGGTTTTTTATTCATTTAATCTTTTTCCTTTGATAAATTGGCTGAATTTATTAGAATTCTTAGGCTAAAGTACTACCTGTAATAGGTACTATTTTAGCCTAAGACTTCTAATAAATTCGACGATTCGACGATCGTAATACTATAATGTAATACTGGCCATCGTGGCGTAGTGAGATAGCGTCTGAGTAATCGCGGGGATTTTGGGTTTAATCCCCATTCGGGGAAGTGAGTTAGTTTCATTTTCCTGCTATACGCGATTAGTCTACTAATTTCGTTGTTAAATTACGTCATTCAACACGTTATGTTTGAGAAGTTGAGCGAAAACTGGGAAACGGACAGTTTTAAACTTAGATAACGTTCCCTCTGTTTGTCATCTTTAATGTGCGTGAAGCTATTTTTTTTAATAATTTACCAACGTAAGCTAAATATAATAATATTGTTTTAACAATTTTTGCTAAATACATATCATATCTCAAAGTTCCTGTATTGGTTAGACGATAAATCCAATTGCGACCAGACCTCGTTGTTCCATCACGAGAACAATATAGAACCAGGAACATTATTGCTTTTATCCACTTAATTGTGTAAGAGAATTTTAAGTCGAAGAAATAGTTGAACATTTTGTGCTGTGAATTTCCTACGTATGTAGGTTTTTTTTTTTTTTTTTTCGAACTTGAGGTAATTGCTGTTAGCCCTATTGGCCTTTACAGCGACACCGGGTGGATAGGGAAGAGGGTACTCTGTCCCAGAAGAAATGCAAGCACTACCTGGCTGCTTGAGAGGAGTCGACGACTGTAAGGGCGCCCCCTGCGGGGCTCGAACCTCGGCTTACAATCGACAAGCGGGCTGGAATGCTAAAATACGTATTTAGGTACAGAGGCTTACTTATATAGGGCTTAGGAGTCTAGTCCACATCTACTAGGCTTAGGGTAAATATTTGTACAGGTTCGGTTATTACCTCTGCTGGAATTGAATCAGCTTCACTCTGTATCCCGCACACAGCAGGGTAGACAGAGGGAACCTAGTGTTATGACACTCCGTTCCCCACTTTCTGCCGTATTCTGGAGGCATTGCGTGTTGAGGGGCAGAACTCAACGCCGCGCTTAACCTCGACACCAGAGCGAAGAAATGGATACAAATTTAAGTAAATATTTCATCTCCTCGAGTGTGGATCGAACCCACAACCAGTCGGTTTTACAGTCACACCTCCTGCCGCTGCGCCACGGCTGATATAGAAGATTATTTAAGATATTGGATTATTTATGTTGAAAGTTTGATAAGAAAAAAGGCCAGTCGTGGTGCAGGGGCACATACATGCGACTGTAAACCAACAGGTTCGATTTTCGCCGTGGAGAATTTATTGTTTTCATCTAATTAATCTTCTAAGAGAATGTTAAGTCAAAGAAATGGTTGAACATTTTGTGCTGTGAATTTCTACGTATGTAGGTACATTTGCTAACGGAGTCGAGCTCACATCAACTAGGTTTAGGGTAAATATTTGTGCTGGTTCGATTGTTACCTTTGCTGGAATAGAAGCTATGATTATTTAAGATGTTGTCTTAGATAAGAGAAGATCAGGTATAGATTTGTGTTTAATTATTATTTATGTTGGAAGCTTGATAAGAAAATTAAATATTTAATATTTTCATTTCCTCGAACTTTTAACAAGGTAAATCGCGGCGTTGAGTTCTGTTCTGGCGCTTAACACGCAATGCATTCAGAATTAGACGGAAAATGGGGAACGGCAGTGTCTTAAGACTATGTTCCCTTGTTCGCGTTGCCTATCCTGTCTTATGCGGCATACAGCGTGAAGCTAAAAAAAAGATAGGAATAATTAATCATTTCAGAAACATTTTCTATAGAAACGAATTGTAAAAAGTGGTAAATTGAGTAATTTATTATCAGCTTCACGCTGTATACCGCACACAGCAGACAGGGTAGGCAGAAGAAATCTAGTGTTAAGACACTCCGTTCCCCACTTTTCGCCGAATTCTGGAGGTATTGCGTGCCGAGTGGCGGAATTCAACGCCGTACTTTGCCTCGACACCAGAGCGAAGAAATGAAAATATAAATGTAAATAAATATTTCAGTTCCTCGAGTGGGGATCGAACCCACAACCAGTCGATTTTACAGTCACACTTAGTGCCTCTGCGCCACGACCGGCCTCGAGCAATTTATTAGTCTAAGTATTGCACAAACTTATCAGTTGTGCGAGATATACTGGCAAAACTCATGGTAAACAAATCTCCAGAAAATATAATTTAAAAGTAAAGAAATACTTCGAACTTACCAACGAATTGACTATATATAGGTTTAGAGTTAATTTCGTAGTAGTAGTAGAAGTGTAAGATTCAACATCGAGATCTCTTTATGATTTGCTAAAAGATTTCGACGTGTCTAGAATTATTATCAATTCATTTTTAGAACTTACTTCTAAGAATTCTTCATCTTCAACGACACTATAGATAGAAGGTAAATGCGTGTAAAAGCGGCTTCTTCAAATCTTCTATAATTTGAGTACAAGTCCCACTGCTCTAAGCTGCCTTGTAACGCCATGGATCAGGTAATCGCACATTAAATATATGATATCAAATCAAATCAGCTTCACGCCGTGTCCCGCACACAGCAGGGTAGGCAGGGGGAACCTAGTGTTAAGACACTCCGTTAAGACACTCCACTTTCTGCCGAATTCTAAAGGCATGTCTGTGCGTGCTGAGTTGCGGAACTCAACGTCGCGCTTTGACTCGACACCAGAGCGAACAAATGAAAATATAAATGTAAATAAATATTTCAATTCCTCGAGTGGGGATCGAACCCACATCCAGTCGATTCTACAGTCACACTTTGTGCCTCTGCGCAACGACCGGCCTCAAAAACTTATATATAACTTATAAATGTGTCTCTTCATCATTCACAATATTTTCTTCCTATAATCTCCTTTGCATCGGCGCGCATATCGGTGGCGAGAAATAAATAAGTATGCAAAAGAAATTTAAAACAATATTAAAAGTTCGATACCCCAAAACTTTGCATTGGACAGCAGATTGCACTCACTGGGGTAAATTCATAGTAAGTAGATATTTATAGAGAAAATCTGGTTCCATTCTATCTTCCCAGTCAGAACTTATTTTGAGCTTATATTTTAAATATAAGTCAACTTGAAAAATTTTATGCTTTTAACCTTGGTATGTTGAAAAACATATATCTTTAAGATGTATCGTGGACGTAAATTTCTTCTATGTGAACGTATAAAATACAATGGTTTTGATTTTCTTTTTCTTTTTTTTTTCAACTATAATAAGCCAGTCGTGGAGCAGCGGCACATAGCGTGACTGTAAAACCGACTGGTTGTGGGTTCGTTCCCCACTCGAGGAGATGAAATATTTACTTAAATTTATATTTCCATTTCTTCGCTCTGGTGTCGAGGCAAAGCGCGGCGTTGAATTCTGCCACTGAACACACCTCCAGAATTTGGCAGAAAGTGGGGAACGGAGTGTGTTAACACTAGGTTCCCTCCCTCTTCCTACCCTGCTGTGTGGGATACAGCGTGAAGCTGATTTATTTTATGATCAAAATATTGTTGGAATTTTTGAAAACGTTGTATTTCACAAACTGCTGCAAATTGATATTTCCCGTTCAAAATATTTCTATCGAAGTGGTATTCATTAAAATTAAAAAGTTTTCAGAGGATTGTGTTAACACATTTTACCACTTTGGAAATATTCTACTTTGGTAGTCATGGTTCGAAAGATTAATACTTAACTTAACTTAACTTAGCTTCACGCTTTATTCCTTGCGGGGTAGTCAGAGAGAACGGAGCGCCAAACGCTACGGTCTCTCTGACTACCCCGCAATATCGAAAGACTAATATTTAAGAAAAATTACAGTTTTATACATCTATCTATAAATACTTCAAATTATAGGTAATGTGGCTTCCACCAGATGAAAAGTAATAGATATTTGATTAGATGAGGTAGCGCCTACTCTACAGTTTTTGTCAAACATACATAAAAAAAGTTTTATTTTTTAATTAAATTTCCTTAATAGCTAATGCTATTGCTATTGCTATTGCTATTGCTATAGCTAATATCTTACTAAATATAAATTTTATTTTAACTTCAAAAACTTTTTTTTTTTTAAATTAAAAAATAAAAAGTTATGAAGGTGAAGTTCTAAAAATAAAATATTTCCACAATACCTTTTATTATATCATAATCAAGAAAATCAAATCATTCGATGAGTTAACAAACGAAAAATCAAATATGATCTAAGATGGCATAATGCCGGAAATTGAAAATCGTCAAATGAAGGACCTCTCCAGGTCTATATTGAATATAATAAAATTATTTCAAAATTTCATTATTTATTACTGTTTTCTACATTGAACGCTTTCAATTTAGCTGATCTTTGATCTTTTTTTGTATTTTTTATTATGATATGGAAAATTATTTGAAAATATCGGAAGTATTGTTTAGTAATGTAAATGTAATATATGTAATACATAAAAGAGGGTAGATTTAAGTGAAAAAGACAATAAAAGCTGAGGAATTGTGTCAATCGGGGGCAGTTGCGTTTAGGCAAGGGCTCTTATTGGAAGGAAACTAGTGTGAAGTATTGTTAGTAGGTGATACATATCACTTATTGCAATTACATAGTATCCCTTTCCGAATAATTTAGAAACATATAGACGATATGTGTTTTTTTCATGTTTTTTTAAAAACGTCAACCGCTTCCGATTTCTAACAGAATATAAATCTCAAGACAATACATAGCAGTTATTGCAATTATAAGAAGTGGACACAAGTTTATGAAATGAGATTTGGGTACATTTTTAGTTGGTTAGCTGGCTTTACGCTTTATCTCGCACACACTATTAATATTAATTCAATTTATGACATTCTTAGGCTATGTCTAAGATTGATTTGATTGCATATTTTTTGTTAAGAAATTTCTTTTTTATATAGATCGTCCACACACACACACACGCAGCACGCAACACTCACACAAACACACACACACACACACACACACACACACATACAGCACGCACGCAACCACGCACAATCAATATAATAAACAAGGAGCACAAATGTGTGTGTGACTGTAAATGCGTTGGGTTCGACATTTTTCGAAATATTGAATATTTTCATTTCTTCGCTCTGGTGGGCAAAGAGTGGCATTGAGTTCCGCCACTCAATACAAAATGCCTCCAGCGTTCGGAAAGGAGTGTCATACCCAGGTTACCTCTGCCTACCTAAGTAAAAAGCTCACTTAACAATAAAAGTCAACATCAGTTACTGAAACACGTGGATCAACTTGATCAACGCAAATCTAATAACATAAAAAAATATATACAAAAACGTAACTAATCTATAATTTAAGAAATATTACATTTTTCATACAAATAGAGAGATAAAAATATCAATAAAAATGGAAGTACGAGATGACACACGTAAGCTTCTTAAAGAGAAAGATATTATATAATTTATAAAATATATTCCGATGTACGCTAATGGCTCATCTCATTATTCTTTGAGTATCATTCGAAAAGCTCATACTCGTATTACCTCAAGATATTGAAGATTATACAGGGTGATCTATCTTATATATTAAAAGCATTTATCAGTTTAGGTGATGTGAATAATAATTTTAATTTACATGTAAATTTGGTCTGTATTTGAGACATACTATGAATCAATGTATTAATAAATATATTATACGCCAATGTAGTCTTAGTATGGTTAATTAAATTCCAAATATAAAATATAAATAAAAAAAATAAATTAAATTAAATTAGCTTCACGCTGTATCCCGCACACAGCAGGGTAGGCAGAGGGAACCTAGTGTTAAGACACTCCGTTCCCCACTTTCTGCCGAATTCTGGAGGCATTGCGTGTTGGGTGGCAGAAATCAACGCCGCGCTTAACCTCGACACCAGAGCGGAGAAATGGAAATATAAATTTAAGTAAATATTTCATTTCCTCGAGTGGTGATCGAACCCACAACCAGTCGTTTTACAGTCTTTTACAGTCACATCTCGTGCCGCTGCGCCACGACTGGCCTCAATCAATGTATTAATAAATATATTATACGCCAATGTAGTCTTAGTATAGTTAATTAAATTCCGAATATAAAAATATACATATATTATATTAAAAAATATATTACTGATTTTAAAGTAAGATATAGATAAAGCTAGAAGACTTTCATATCCGTTATATTATGTGGTTATAGAGTTTGTTTATTTCTCGAAAGAAATTATATAGCCCTTAATGAGAATAAAGTTATCAATATACATATTAATCATTGTGAGCGTTTTCATATAGTAAAACATAGTTTATAAGTAACAAAAAGTAAACAATATAAAGTGTTCAATAATACGAAATAAAGAAAATAAAATATGGTAAGATTTTCACAAATTACACACAGAAATATCTTAAAATAATTTAGTAGTATTAGCTTTGACCATATTGGCTTCGATAAAAATAAGTTTACTAACATTTTAAAAAAATATAATACAGAGCCAGATTCAATATACAATAAATTATAAAATTGCGATACGATTATAAGTTATAAAGTATCAAATAATCTAATTAAAATGAGTAGTTTACGAAGATTACATTTAAATAAACACTAAAGTCAAATAACAAATTGTAAAACAATAAAAAATATAATAAATAAAACACCCTGTATATGACAAATTTTTGCCTCGCGGAATAAATTCACAATTCCTGCATTTAATAGATGTCTTTCAGATACAACGTTTATTTAGAAAACTATTTCGTTTTCAATAAAAAGGTTGAAGATGCTAAAAAGATTCGAAATAAAAGTAAATTTTTTATACGTTTCAGTTTTATAAGGACGTAATATATAAAGCTTGTTTCAAATATTTATTATTTCTTGTATTACTTAGAAATTCTTATATGGAATAGTATTTGAACTGTTTTACTAAATCAATCATAAACTAAAGGATTTTTTCAGTTTCACGCTTAATTCTGCATGTAGCAGTGTACTTTAAGCTGAATTTCGGTGGCATTGGGTGCTTAGGGCGGAACTCAACGCCGCGCTTTCCAGATATAAAAAAATGAGTAGTCTTTATATACCAACATAAAGAATAATACTGTCAATGCTATTCTATTAATTATTGCTATTTTATCTACAATCGTAAATCGACAAAAATATTAAAATGCGTAAAATAGGTATTTCTTTAAGAATAAGTATATATATATATATATATATATATATATATATATATATATATATATATATATATATATATATATATATATATATATATATATATATATATATATATATATATATATATATATATATATATGTGCATTGCATATGTATATGTTAGGAAGAAATCTAAAATCGTCCTTGGAGATGTAGTAATCGACATCGAAAATCTCCCCAAGGAGCTATAGAAAATTCGACCCTCATTACAACTTCACCCCGATAATGTCAATTTGAGACCATCGAAACTTGACTGATAAATAAACATACGATCTCCTAACGAGGCTGTTTTATTTTTGTAAAGAAAATAATTATAATTGATATATTTTACTTATTAAATTTAATGTTTTATAGGTAATGGTTATTAGAATTAATTGAGAATAACATAAAAATGTTTTGATATAATAGATTTTTGGTATTCATATTTTCGGCTCTTGTGCTAAAGAAATATGGAAATTCTAGGATTTCAGTTCACTCTCAAATTTATTTTATCAAATATAGGTATTTTCCCCATACAATAGAAAGAAAATAGAAGCAAAATACACACAAATAAACACATGGGAATTTATTTGTAAATTTTTTCATTTAACATTTTCACATAAATTCAAATTGTTACAATGAGATTAAAAAGTTGCAAAGAGAAAATTTGATTACATTTATTTTTATTTTCTTTTACAAACTGTATTAATATTACACGCTCTACAACTACAAGTCAAATTAAAACTTATTTGATTTTCGTAGTACCAACGTCAACATATGAAATGATTAAAAAAAAAACTTAAGTCCACAAATTTGGTAAAAACCAAGCTACGTCTCTTGTTGTTGGTTGTATTTTTATTTCATTTAAAAAATATTAGACAATCTTAATTTTTTTTATACAGCAATACATGGTACTATTCTTATGATAGTAATTATGTTTTTTTATAATAGTAATTGTTTGACTGATATTTGAAATATAATATATTGTTAGCGAACTCGTGTAAAAGAGGGTAGATTTAGGTGAAAATAACTATAAAAGCAGTGGAATTGTGTCAATCGGGAGCACTTGCTTGTAAGTGACGGCCCCTATTGGAAGGTAACTAGTGTGAAGTATTGTTAGTAGGTGATACATATCACTTATTGCAATTACATAGCATCCCTTTCTAAATAGTTTTAAAACATAGACGATGTGTGTTTTTATCGTGTTATTTTTAAAAACGATAACCGCTTCCGATTTCTAACAATATTATAATATAGGTTGAGTTGATTCGCTGCCAAAAACATTTTTCTTATTCACGCAATCCAAAATGTGATCTAAAATCATTACTTTTAATTAGTTTTGTTTTCATTTAGTGCTGAAGCCTTGTGCTAATTTCGACTCATTAAACTTAATAGCTAAAATTTCATTTCATGTATATGGCAGTGTGCCAGCCTTTCTCGATTGGTATTTTTCATTTTAACAAAAGATAACAAATTACTGGATGCTATAGAAATACAATTAATTTGAATGTAATCTATTCTTATAATAAAATCGAAACAAATCGGTGTCTGTACTTGGAAGATATTTGAAATAAAAATGTTGTAACTTTACTTTATTAATGTAATAGAACACAAAACAGTGAATTTAAAATTTTTGTCTGTTTGTCTGTTATCAATTTTAACATCTTCGTCTGTCTGTTTATCTGGGCTAATCTGCGGACCAGCTGAACCGATTATTACGGGACTAAGACTAAAATATAGAGACCCCTCTCTATCGATTATATTATATTAGCTTATAATCACTCCATTCTCCACTTTTATTATGTTCAGGCTGTTATACATAAATATATGCAAGTTAGCGTACTTACAGCTCAAACTGGACTATGAAGTTGATATTTTGTTTGTTGCCTGGTGGTAAAAAATAGCTAACTAAAATGAATTTTATTTTGAATTTTATCCCGAGTGAACTTGAAACTCATTAATAGATCTCCTATTAGTTGGTCGGTGAAATCGATAACGACGCATTACTTAATATCCAACTTGGCTCTCATTTCACATTTGTTTTTGATGTTATATCATTACTTTTCGTAAAGAAATTAAGCATATTTACCATTAAACTCACATTTTTAAAGTTATTTCATTTTCCTACATTCTTTTATCTAACTTTAACACTCTATTCTGTTTACTCTCTTGATAGCAATTATTATTAATTTACAGTTTGTGATTAGAATTTTTTTTCTTGGTATCAAATATCACGTATCTAGGTCATCTAAAAGTGGGTTAGGTTTAGGTTTTAGAGTGAGTGAGTCAGTCACAAAAAACTGTTTCTTAATCAATAACCTTTTTTTCTTTAAATTTTATATTCATTACAAGCTAGGGGATTATAAAAAAATTTGCTAAATTTATAAGTTATAAAAGGGTCCAAAAGTAACTATAAATGGTTCGTGTAATTGCACGTTTCTAGCTTAACTTGGCTGGACTCGCAGGCGCGTATGTACGTACATGTAAATGTAAAAATGTAAGAAACTATTGCAAAGTGATTTTGAGAAGGTAGTAGTTAAAGCTGTAATAAATTATATTTAATATGTATACATAATACTTAGGTATAAACACTATACACATTGAGATATTTAAAAAAAATGTTAACAAAAGTGCTGTATTAGATGTAAGGGACTCTCTCACTTAAGGAGCACTTGGGGTAAGCCAATTGATAACTGATCTACTTAATTCCATGGTATTATAATAAATGTATATCGGTTATTTTGGTATACCTACATATGTAAATGTATAAAAGCCAATTACTTTATATAAAACAAGCCTAATTTATATAAAAATCCGTTTTATATAATACAAGGTCGTCCCATAAGTCTCGTTATGTTTCTTCATATATTTACAGGCCACGCAAACCGTTTTTATATGTTTTTTGTTTTATTTCGTACTCAAGAGAAAAAAACATATTAGAAAAGTGATTAGCACTCTTGCCTATAGGTAAAGAAATAGAATTATATAAAAAATAAACAAAATTTACTTCAGAACTAAACATATTTATAAGTAAGCACAAACTAAAATAAAAATGAAAGAGATTATTGACATTTATACACTACTTTACGCTATTTATGGAGTTGGTGCCAAACTGGCTATTTTTCTAATAAAAAAATATATATATTTAGATTTTTAAATATCAGGATTGAGGTTAAAATAGTTTTTTGAAAATTTATAAAAAAAAACTCCAACCCTTTATTTGAAAAAATATTAAAATAGAAACCTTATTAGCTTTTATCATTTGAAATTGTATTTATATTATTTTCATATAAGCTATTCAAACGTATACGTGATATTGCATTATAAAAATAGACTTAAAAAAGTATGGACATTCTGGCCGTTTTGGATTCCATGCTGTGGAAATATGTAGTATTTCTATTTTAAAACTTTGACTGCATAAAGTGCAAAGTTGTATATCATCTCTCAAATAGAATGAACTTGTTTTCTTTTTAACCGCAAGGTATTATTTTCGGGGAAGCTAGAGAATAAAGGGATCTTTAAATGTTTATTTATATCTATATTTTACAATTATAAGTATATACTTATATTATTATTATATTATTACATCACAACAATGTCGACTGAGGCCAGTCGTGGCGCAGGAGCAGAAAGTGTGACTGTAAAATCGATTGGTTGTGGGTTCGATCGCACTCGAGAAGATGAAATATTTATTTAAATTTATATTTCCATTTCTTCAAGTTTAAGAGCGATACGGAGTGTTAGAACACTAGGATCCCTCTGCCTACTCTGCTTTATGCGGTATACAGCGCGAAGCTGATTTATTGATTAATTATTTATTTAAAAATGTCTATCAGTACTAAATATAACCATTATACTAAATTATGTTGTCAGCATTCTACTATATCAGATATTCCTGTGTTTCGTTGATTACTGTTCACGTATGCATAGTAGATAATGAACAATGTTTCTAAATGCTTATGTATATAATATATATTTTATACATATTTAAAATAAAAAAGTTTTAAATTAGAGTGATGAGGCTATATATAAACATATCAGACAAAGAACTGCTTTAACGCTCCCCAGAGCAAGGAGATGTAACAATACATATTTTATAAGTTCGTTCTGGGACTTTTGGGAACAAAAATAGCACATTTTCAAACTAATAGCTATCTGGTAAACTTCAAGATTTCATGATCTTCTATGCATACATGAACAGTATTTAATGAGAAACAGATCTGTTATAGTAGAGTATTGACAATATAAACTAATGTAATAGTTATTTAGTACTAAAAGATATTACATTGATGTTGGAATTTATGTATATATTATTATTTTGCAGCTTCATTGCGAAATTTAGTGTTAGTACACTCCGCTCTCCATTTTCCACCAATTTTTCGAGGTATTATGTGCTCAGTGGTGGTGCTCAACGCCGTGCTTTTGCCTTGGTATTAGAGCTAAGAAATAAAAATAAATCATAATTCATTCCCACGAGTGCAAATCGAACCCACAAACCTCGCGTTACAGCCACACGCCTGTGCTCCTGCATCACGACGGAATCATAAATTCAAATTCAAATTCAAATTCAAAATATTCTTTATTCAAATAAACTCGTATAAGCACTTTTGAATCGTCAAATGAACATGTAAACAAAAAAAACAAGCTACCACCGGTTCGGAAGGCAGTTCTGCTGAGAAGAGCCGGCAAGAAACTCAACAGTTGCTCTTTTCAAAGTCAATGGTATTATTACATTATCTGGCAGCTAACCTGCATCACATTCAATAGACATTAATTCCATACATGTTTATCATCTAAATATTCTTGAACAGTGTAATAAGCTTTACTTGTTAGTATTTTTTTTAAAGTTACTTTAAATTGTGGTAGTGGCAAACTTAGAATACATTGCGGAAGTTTATTATATACACGTATACTCAGACCCATAAAAGATTTTTTTACTTTTTGGAGGCGAAAACTTGGCGTAACAAGTTTATCTTTGTTTCTCGTTCCTATCGTATGTATATCACTATTTTTACTGTGACACTGTGCATTTTGCCGGACAAACAGAATATTGTAATATATAAATTGTGAAGCAACTGTAATAATACCTGCATCTTTAAAAACATCTCGCAGAGAATCTCGAGCTCTTAGGGTATAAATATATCTCACGGCTCTTTTTTGGAGAATAAATATTGAATTTATATCGGAAGCACTGCCCCATAGCAACATTCCATAACATAACATACATATATATAACTTGATTATTACTTTAAATCAACACACATTTCAAATACCTACAAATTTAATCATTAAAACACAGCGACGCCATTTGTATAGCCAACTACTAAAACGAAAGGGCAAACGTCAAGAGTTGCGTAACGCTAACAGATAGAACGACTAACGATTGTAAAATAAATCAAGCGGATGCTGAACTAAATTTTTATTGGTGAAATTGAATAGCTTTCTGTATATCGTTTTTAGATATTAATCGATAACAAAAGGTCATATAGTTTGTATAGAACATATCGACATATATATTATGTTATTATCATAGATATTTTAACTATTTAGTTACGTCACTTAAATTACTTTTAACACACCCATTTACAATAATTTTTTCTCAGCTTCACGCTGTATCCCGCACAAAGCAGGGTAGGCAGAGGGAACCTAGTGTTAAGACACTCCGTTCCCCACTTTCCGCCAATTTCTGGAGGCATTGCATGTTGAGTGGCGGAACTCAACGCCACGCTTTCCCGTCGACACCAGAGCGAAGAAATGAAAGTATATATGTAAATAAATATTTCATCTCCTCGAGTGGGGATCGAACCCACAACCGATTTACAGGTACACTTTGTGCCCCTGCGCAACGACTGGCCTCAATTAATGATAGTTGATTTTTTATTAATTTATATTTTTTTCAGAAGATATTTAGAATTGGCTTTGAACTCACGATATGTTCCAAACACCGAACTGACGCTTGACGACATAATTATTAAGAATGTTTGTTATCTTTAACGTAAGTATATACAATAAAAATCTTAAACTAAATCCTGCACATATAAACAACACTCCTATTGCCGCAACAAACCGCTCGTAAGGTGCGGCCACTTCATTATATGTAAAAAGCTTTAGCTTGGCTTTTGCGTACAACGTTGTTTTAAGTGCATACAGTTTCGTTTGTGTTTATGTGACCCGCTGTAAGAATCAAAGGTTGAATAAAAGTTTGTAACATTTTTGTTTTTCATGTTTACCTAAAATTCCAGTATACCATTGGGAAGTCGTGGCACAGAGGCACGTGCGTGTGACTGTAAACGCGACAGGTTGTGGGTTCGATTCCCACTTGAAGAAATGAAATTAAAATTGAAATTGCCTGGTGGCGAGGCAAAGCGCGGCGTTTAGCTCCGCCGCTCTACATACCATGCTTCCAGAATTCAGCGGAAAGTGGGAAGCGGATTTTTTTAAGACTGGGCTCCCTGGGCCTACTCTGCTACATGCGGTATACAGTTTATTGTTCGTCTTAATTTTCTGAATATGTAATTATCAAAATCTGTTTAATGCAAGTGAATTAGGAAATTAAAAAAAATATTGTAAAAATTTTTTTGTTAAATTATTAGTGTTTTCTTCTATAGATATATATTCGTAACTTCGACAAATAACATCGTTTGTTATTGAAAAAGAAGGGTTAGATATTAAAAAAGTTCTCGATCCCTAAGAGGGAGGTGTAAACTTCAAAATAAGCATTTCCAAGCCCTTGGAAAGTTTTAATAGTCTTCCATCCCTAAGGCTTGAGACGCCAAAGTACTTGTTGTACCTAATATTTTAAGAGTTGTTTGTTTATTAGCTTTTAGCGACATCACGCGTCGTTCACATTCAGAATAATCTTGAACAATTTTCATATTTTTGAAAATCTTTATAGAGGAAGATTTTGGCAGAGAGAGATTCTACAGAATCTGGTAAAGTCGTTGGCGTTGTATTAGCAGAGATATAATATAACTAAAGTAAACAATGCAACTAGAAATATATTAATTATTTGTATATCATTTTCGTCCTTATACTTTGCACAAGGTATATTTTTTGATTTAAGTATTAATCCTATATTAGCTGTATCCTTAGCGGAGTAGTTAGAAAGAATAAAGCGCCAAAACTCTCTCTGTATATCTCTTTCGCCTCGTTCACTGTCATCATCCTCTTCATACGCCTTTCTGATTTTTTCTGGTATCTTATATTTCTACTGACTTCACTTCCTAAATATACCACTTCATTCTCTTGTTCTAATATCTTACCATTTACACCAATTTACATGCCGTCTTTTCTTTATCTTTTTTAAGTATGATAAACCTGGTTTAGTCCAATTCAGGCATATATCGTTATTTTCACACACTTCTTTCAGAGTGGTGCCTAATCGCATTCTGGTGATGCAACGAGCACTGCATCATATGCGTACAGTAGGCAATCTGTATTCAAGTCCTTTACTTTCACTACCATACATTCCTTGAAGACATTTATATTAACTGCCTTATTCTATATAAAAACTAATTAATTATAGATTTCTTGCATAGATTGATTTTGAAATTTTCAATTAATAATAATTAGACCGGCCAATGGCCATTTGTAGGCTAGAAGTCGTGACTTCTACAACATTTTTACATACGTCCTTTAAACAAATGACGACGAAGCACATAATACGTACTGGTCTTGAAACTTTATCAGTCATAGCTTTGTTAGTAGTTATTGTACGTACATCGACATCAATAGAATATCAATTATCATCTTACAAACTTCCTCCCTTAGTTTGGTTTCGAATTGCCTCAAATGCGTCGTAGAATTATTGGTTGATATCAACGAACATCGTTGATAAATTATTCTTTTTTATATGATCTATTTTATAGTAAAAGATTAATTAAAGTTTTTTTTATTTGTTCAAAGATCAATTGCAGTTTTCGGAAATATTTTGAAGTTTCAGTTATAAATTTTATTATTATTTAATTTAATATTACTTATTTTTTAATTTTATTTGTTAGTAACAACAAAAACTTAAAAGATGGAAAACTCACACACAAACAAACTATCTTAAAACTTTTGGAAACGTAGACGTTAATATAGAAGAAGCATAACAGGGCTTAGAGTTTGGAAAAAAGTCCCGTTGAAAAGCAATAAACTCAAATTCGTCAAATGGACATTAGGGGTGGTTCTTAATGTCTTCTGAAATTGGATCGGCAATAAATTTTGCTTAATGACTATGAACGTTCGAACAAAATAGCAGGGAAACTGCATATTCCTTATTGATGGGTTTGAGGGCCAGTCGTGGCGCAGGGGCATAAACCCTGACTGTACACGCAACAGGTAGTGGGTTCGATCGTGGTCGAGGAAAAGAAATATATAGTTTTTTCTCTTCTTCGCTCTAGCGTCCAAGCAAGGCGCGGCGTTGAGTTCGTTCACTCAACACGCTATGCCTCCAGGATTCGGAGAAAAGTGGGGAACGGAGTGTCTTGGTAGTAGGCTCTCTCTCTTTACCTTGTTACGAGACCTGCTTCATGCGGGATATTGCGTGAAACTGAAAAAAATATATATAATAGAATATAAACACATGGTATTTCGGATATTAAAGCAAAACCATTTACGGATTTACTCATTGTTGTCAATATAAGAGTCTTAACTGTTGCCGCCTTCACATTTCTTATATTCTGTCAAATATGCGAGGCCAGTCGTAGCGGAGGAGCACAAAGTGTGCCTGTAAATCAAGTGGCTGTGGGTTCGATCCCCACTTGAGGAGATGAAATATTTATTTACATTTATATTTTCATTTCTTCGTTCTGGTATCGAGGGAAAAGCGCGGCGTTGAGTTCCGCCACTCAACATGCAATGCCTCCAAAAATTAACGGAAAGTGGGGAACGGAGTGTCTTAACACTAAGTTCCCTCTGCCTACCCTGCTGTGCGCAGGATACAGCGTGAAGCTGAAAAAAACTGTCAAATAATTTGGTTGATATTTCCATATACATAATATGGTAACTGCTATATGTAAGAATGAAAGATAAAGGTAATGACTACAATTTTTTTTATAAAAAAAAAGTAATATGAAATCATAAGAGTTCTTTTGACAAATTAATTTTATAATTTACATACTATAATGATGTTGGTAAGATAAAAATCAGCTACACGCTACATCCCGCATACAGCAGGGTAGGCAGAGGGAACCTAGTGAAAGACACTCCGTTTTCCACTTTCTGCCGAATTCCGGAGGCATTACGTGTTAAGTGCGAAGTCAACACCAGAGCGAAGAAATGGAAATATAAATTTAAGTAAATATTTCATCTCCTCGAGTGGGGATCGAACCCACAACCAGTCACACTTTGTGCCGCTGCGCCACTACCGGCCTTTAGGACCGGCCTCTCAAAGTAAGATAAAAAAGTATATTTTAATATTTTCCTAAATGTAAAAAAAACTTAAAATAATTATTTTTTTCATGAGAGAAAAGTAATATAAGAAAACAACATGTATGATATAATACGTATATATACATAAAAACAATCTCCAAATGCGATAAGATCGAGACGTGACAAATTCCCGACAAACACATACAAAATTATTCATAAGTTTTTATAGCATCGGCAAGATTTACATCCCCCTTGCTCCTCTCGATATTAGAACGCTCTCAACTTGTTATTTTATTGAATTATTCATTTTTAATTATCCAAGGACTACTTTGAAATAAAGTTTAATTTAATTTAAAAATTGATTTCTATAAGACATTTGAGAAAATTGTAGATATTTAGTGCGGCGTTGAGTACAGCCACACAACACGCAATGCCTCCAGATTACGGCGGAAATTGCAGAACGGAGTGTCTTAACACTACCCTCTGCCTACCCTGCTGTGGATACAGCGTGAAGCTGATTGTTTGTAGAAATTCAGTTTATTCTATAATATAAGCATATTTTATAGCGTAAGTAATTTTTTTTTAGCATGTCAACCAGATATGTATTATGGATCATTAAAAAGAAACGAGGTCTTTAAGAGCTCGAAACATTTTCAATTAGGCGGTACGAGAACAATGACAGTTCTGGAACAAAAAACGCATCTCGTACGTGAAGTCTATTGTAATTTTATAAAAAAGATTTTATAAATCTCATTTACTGAGCTTCAACTACAGTTGAAATATTCTTTACTTTTTATATTATTTATTAATAGATTATTAGTATTTTTTAAGTTAAAACGATATAAAAATCTTATATAATTTTGCTAAGAGTCGAAAATATCTTTATCTCTTATTCATTAAAACCTATCGTTAAAAGCGTTAGTATATTATAAGTTAATTCAATTTTCAATGTTTATAGAATTTGAAAATTGAAGAGTTAAAAGTTAAAGTTAAAATGTTACTTTAATTAACACGCCTAGTTAAATAAACCTTCAATATACTATTGACGAAAACACGTCCCGTAAATATATTATAATAATGTCAACATTTATAATATTTTACCATTAATACCAGTCGTGGCGCAGCGGCACGAGGTGTGACTGTAAAACCGACTGGTTGTGAGTTCGATCCCCACTCGAGGAGATGAAATATTTACTTAAATTTATATTTTCATTTCTTCGCTCTGGTGTCGAGGTTAAGCGCGGCGTTGAGTTCTGCCACTCAACACGCAATGCCTCCAAAATTCATTAGAAAGTGGGGAGCGGAGTGTCTTAACACTAGGTTCCCTCTGCCTACCCTGCTGTGTGCAGGATGTAGCGTGAAGATGATTTAATTTATTTTTTTTACCATTAATTTGTGATAACATTCACATATAACAAAATGCTATCGTTTTTTACAAGGGCATGCATATCGAGCTACTCGACCGTCGAATCAATGGATCGTTGAATCCCTGAATCGAGAATTGAAGTGGAAATAATGAATGCATCCAATATTAAAATACATATTTTAAAATAAAACAAAAACGGGGAATATAATACAGTCGTGTCTCAGGGGCACAAGTGTACGACTGTAAACGCGACAGGTTGTGGATTCGATTCCCTCTTGGAGAAATAAAATATTTAATATTTTTATTTTCTCGTTCTGGTAACGAGGCAAAGCGCAGCCTTGAGTTCTATCACTCATTATACAGTGCCTACAGAATTTGGCGAAAAATAGGGAACTTTGGGTTGAGTGGGTTGGGTGGGTTATCCTCTATTATCTATTATCTATATATCTATATATATAAAAGGACTTGTGCTGACTGACTGAGGTAAGACGCACGCAGAGCCGTAACCGCTGATGGTAGAAACGTGAAACTTGGGCAGATGTTTATTTTTATATTCTGGACATCCACTAAGAAAGGATTTTGAAAAAATTTAACCCTAAAAGGATGAAATAGGGGTTGAAAGTTTGTATGGATTTTTTTTTAAATCGGCACCGATTTTTATAAAATTTGAAATTCAGACTCATAAAAACATTTCATTGAACACGTGTTTCATAGTTTTAAAGAATTCACCCCCTAAGGGTTCAAATAAGGGGTTGAAAGTTTATATGGAAAAATCTATAAATTGCCACTGATTTTTATAAAAATTTAAATTCAGACTGTTAAAAATATTTTATTGAACACGTGTTTCGTGGTTTTTTTAGAATTCACTCTTGATAAGCGGGCGAAGCCGCGCGCGACCACTAGTTTTATAATAAAACATTTATTACACAATGTAGTGCTGGCATATTGTTATACCGTAGCGAAATGTGGGTATTATAGAAGAAGAATGAAATAAAGATGAATCCTGTGGAGATGCAACCTCTTTGTAGAATATACGGCTATATATATCAGCTTAGTTGACCGAATCCACAATGAAGAGATATACAGAATCGTATGTACGTCATGGCGGTAAGTGCCGAGGATGTGACGGTGAAAATAAAGAAAACCGAGCTCAGCTCAGCCGGATTGGGTACGTTCAAAGAATGAGTGATTAAAAAATAACATAAAAGATAGAATAAAAAAGAAAAAGAATATGAAGAACAAGAGAGTGGTAAGAGAGACAGGGGCGATCTCAGTTGACCTTTGAAAGTACAGTATCGATGATACTAAAGGAAGGTCAAGTAATAAGCATGAAGAATCCCGGGACATGTATAAAAAGGTTGATGACAGTGGAAGATGAGAAAGAGATATGCAGAGATCGTAGCGTTTGGCGTTCGGTTCTTTCTGGCTACCCCATTAAACTATAAAACACTCTAAAAATTATACTACTTTTAATAGGATAATCTATCAAACTACTATATTGTTGTTTTATATTCAAGGCTTCATGCTGCCATAATTGATGTAAAGGATTTGAATTAATTATCAAAACGGTCACTTAAAGGATCTTTTTGATCTCGTAAAGTTTAGCATAATTTTGTAAATTTAGCCGCGATGCCCATGCTATTTATACAATAAATTATAAAGGGGTTTTAACAATTCAACTCTGCAAATAACTGTAGTTTGTTATATATATATATATATATATTATATAAGAATCAAATTCATTATTATTAAAATCAGAATATTCGTATCTTCAGTATCATTGATGACCAATTGATTTAAGGGTAATTAAGGGGTTGTTAAGTTCATCTAAAAGATATAATAATCGTAAAGATGGAAGAGCAATATAATATATATATATATATATATATATATATATATATATATATATGTATATATATATATATATATGTATGTATATATATATATATATATATATATATATATATATATATATATATATATATATATATATATATATATATATAAATTTATTGTATATTTTTCATGACAGAATATGGTCAAGCATCAAAACTCGCACATCGTCTTATTACACTATTCCACTATATAATACAACGAATACACTTAGCGCTGCGTGTGGTGTCATGGTATAATGTAAAAAAAAGTCCTTTTCTTTAGTAGTATTATTGTAAAAAATATACGCGAATTGCTTATACATATACTACAACTATTGAAACTGTACAGCACGTCGATGTATCGATAGAAATTTTATGGAAATCGAACCCATAACCGTCGCGTATGTTACTAGGCCATGACGGCTTTATTATAGACATACTAGTGGACCCGGACGCGGCTTCGCCCGCTTAAACTTTACGAATGCTTATACATATATTTAGGAAATTGTTTTTGACAATATCTTACTAATTTAAATGAAAAAAATATAAGTAAACGCAACCATAGTAAAATATTAATAAAAAAACTAAACAAAACCAGCTACATTATTAATAATTTTGTCTCTGTCTGTCTTTCTATTTCCCCGAGCTAATATCCAGAAAAACTGAACTAATTTTTATTGGACTTTTAGTGATGGATTTTACTTTTATTTACCCGGGAAAAATCTTTTTACTCGTTTTCTTTGCGCGCGTACATAGATACTATATGAAATAAATAAAGTCCTTTCTACATTAAATATGATAAGTTTTGCAAGCATTATCAAATAAAATCCCAAAAAACTAAAACCACAATTTATTAAGTGTATAACAACGGTATAGATAACCATCTAACCGAGATGAAATAACCAACAATTCTTTCCTTAATACTTAAATAATATTATGCCGATGTCGCGCAGGGCCGCAACTTACAATTAATTAATGAAAATCTAACTAATCTACTACTCAAATAAGCGAGGAACCAAAGAAGAGAAGAGAAGAGTATGAATTAATTATAAACAGTAAATAATTACATAAAAATTAACAGTAGTTCGAAAATGTATGAAAACAAAACCGTCAAAGTTATCTGCCCGTTCGCGTCGGTCATACTATGCCGCTCGTAGGCTAGGTCATTTCGAATCAGTGACATCTCCTTAATTATTTATTAGAATATTATACATTTAGCTATAATTTCAATCTAGATGAAATGCTAAAAGTGATTATTGGTGGTAAGGTGACGTTTGCTTATAACAACAAATAAACTTTGCAAACCGTTGCTTAGCAACGGTCGGTTGTTATTAACATGGCGGAATAAATTGCCTGTCAAATTAAAAAATATTTTAATATATTAGTATATATCGACAATATTACAAAAATGAGAAAAAAAGTAACCTATGTTCATCCGAAGACCCTCAAGTATCTCTGTATGAGTATTTTATTACAATTGAATTAGCAGTTTGGCCCTGATTGCGTAACAGACAGACAGACAGACAGACAGACAGACAGACAGAGTTACTTTCGAATTTATAATATAGGTATGGATATTACAAATTAATACGAGTGGTGATGTGTCAACTTTGTTAGAAATACAGACATACTGTCTGCACTTATATAATGACCGTTTCAAGATATGAATTTAAGTTAAAGGATAGCTTAGTGTAAAGACACTCCATCCACCGCTTTCAAAACATTGCGTGTTGAGTGGAGTAGCTCAACACCTCACAGCTCTAATGAAAACTTACGTTAAAATTATATTAAAAATGTGTAGGAGATATAGGTACCGGTAGATCTGTGTAGTCACGATATTCTATTGTTATTGACTCGATTTTTTGAGAAATATAATAGGTAACTTCAAAAATCCATAAAATCAAAAAAAATTGCTTCACGCTGTATTCCGCACTCAGCAGGGTAGGCAGAGGGAACCTAGTGTTAAGACACTCCGTTCCCCACTTTCTGCCGAATTCTGGAGGCATTGCGTGTTGAGTGGCAGAACTCAACGCCGCGCTTAACCTCGACACCAGAGCGAAGAAATGGAAATATAAATTTAAGTAAATATTTCATCTCCTCGAGTGGGGATCGAACCCACAACCAGTCGGTTTTACAGTCACAGCTCTTGTTGCTGCGCCACGACTGGCCTCTAAAAAAACCATAAATGGCCAGAAATAGTGTATAAAGATTAGTCTGGCAATACAGCAAGCAGTTTAAAATTTCATACGGCAGAAACATGAAAATGCAAAAACGAGTTTTATGAAAATACTAACACTGTATATCATTCCATTTTATACCAAAGACTTGACTAACACGGGTAGTTTGTGAAAAACTCGCAAAAAGCTTAATTTATCGCCGGTGTTCCTAGTAGCTTTGAAAAATTATAGCCGAAAGTAAAAGATTTTTCACTGCTTGAAAATACGTTCTTTTTTATATTTTTATAATAAAAAAATGTAATTTGTATATTGCATTTAAAGTATTTAAATAGTGTAACTTAGAAATAATGTATTTGAAAAAATTGTAAAAAGGTGATACTAGAATAAAAAAACCGGTTAAGTGCGAGTTGGACTCGTCCACCGAGGCTTCCGTAAAAATTTTAGTATGATAGAATAACGGAAAATATACCGAAGATCTTATAAAAGTTGACAAACTTAATTTTGCAGGCGTACGCACTCATTTTCTATGAAATGAACTACAAATATAAGTTTGTAGTGTTTTCTTTCTATGAAATATTCCTATAAATTTTCACTTATCGTAATTTTTATTTTATCCGTGATGCGATGTAACATTCTGATTTGACGGGAAGTACCCTCAATCAAAACTTATGTTTTGATTCCCTTACGCGTTTCGAAAATTTGAGGAAATTTGCGGCATAAAGTGCTGTATCTTTTAATTGCGTTGCTTTAGAAGTTAGATTTTTTCACAACTTCAAATAACAGTGGACATGAGTATTTGATATAAATTTCAGCTCTACTGCATTCCTAAGAAAAAGGATTTTGACAGACATACCGAAGTACTCAGCTGGCATGCTCGGAATGCCATTAACTAAAAACTGAATTGATAATTGATATTAAATACATTAAAAGTGTGTGACTGTAAAAGCGACAGGCTGTGGGTTCGATTTCCACAAGGAAATTAAATATTTTCATTTTTTCGCTCTGGTGTCGAGGCAAAAATTCGGCGTAAAGTGGAAAACAGAGTGTCTTAACACTAGGCTAGAGTAGCCTAGTGTTAAGACACTCCTACCACTCTGCTTCACGCTATACAGCGCGAAATTGAGAAACAAATCATAACAGCTTGAAGTAGGTATACATACATATAATACATGAGTATAATATGAACTTTTGATTTATAGTTTGGAGACTCCTTTGAAATGTTATTACCTCTTGTGTCTGCTTTTCTATATATACATATACATAATGAAAGGTGGTTAAAGTAAGTTCTTTGTCGCTATAACTTTTAACACTCATAAATTTTGCCCCTAAATCCACATATATATATATATATATATATATATATATATATATATATATATATATATATATATATATATATATATATATATCTATTAGAAATATAGTAAAATTGCAAAAGTATAAAGTGGGTGTAAACCGACTGTGGGTGGGTTATTTACGACTCCACATACTGATATTCGACACGATATTCTATTAAAGTGTATATAAATTTAAATATACGCTATAATAAATTTCAAAACTGTTTTTACAGTGCTACTGGCTGTCTTGCTTTATTTGACTGCAAAGCAATTTTGGCAGAAGGAATCTGCTTTTCAATCAATTTCAATAAATTTAAAGCCCTGATTGGCTTCTAAAATCGTGGAGTGAGAAAAAATAATATAATCACACCCCCGAGTTGAGATCGAACCTACAACCATTGCGTTTTACAATGAGACGCTTTTCCCTTGCGCCATGACGGTAGTGTATTGTATGAAAACTATTCTAATGAATATTTAAAATATTGCAAGCAAATTCATAATTCTCGTCCAGTGTGTTCATTATTTCGTTTTAAAACTTGCATATTTCTGCATATTTTAACGTTATTAAGTTTTTTCATTATTATAATTTAACTAATTATCACAAAATTATATTATGTAAGTATTAAACAATTACGGTACTGATAGCTGCTTGTTATTTTTAACTAAAAGTTTTAACAAAATGCTTCTGATTATTATGTAACCCTAACCCGTAGGTATATTTATAATAATTTTATATAAAAAATGTCAATGTGAAAATTTACTTAATTTACACAATATAAGTAAAAATATAAATGTTCATGGCGCAACAGCACAAAGTGTGACTGTAAAACCGACTGGGTGTGGGTTCGATCCCTACTCGAGGAGATGAAATATGTACTTAAATTTATATTTCCATTTCTTCGTTCTGGTGTCGAGGCAAAAGCGAGGCGTTAAGTTCTGCCACTCAACACCCAATGCCTCCAGAATTCGGTAGAAAGTGGGAATCGGAGTGTCACACAAGGTAACACTAGGTTCCCTCTGCCTACCCTGTTGTGTGCAGGATACAGCGTGAAACTGATTTAATTTAATTTTTGATTTATAGGTAAATGTAAATAAAATCTACATTAGGGAATTGATTATATTATTCCAGAAAAAAATATTTATTTAGAAATATTTATATCGACAACGATTAGTCGCTGGTAATTTCGTTATAAATTATTAGAGCATGGTATAATATACATATATATATATAATTATATCTAGAATTTCATATGAATTGATCAGAAATAAGAGTGAAGCTTGTGCGTGTAGTTTTATACGATTTTTTTTATAAAAAATATACATGCAATTTATGATATTTAAAAACAGGAGTTGTTAAAAGTTGCACAGCAGCGTAGGATCTGATTTTATATGAGACGGTCGATTATCAAACCCATAGGATTGAATCCTACTCGGAGGAAGGAAGAAAGAATAATAAGGCAAAGCGCGGCATTAAATAATAAACAACAGCTTCACGCTGTATCACTTTCCGCCGAGTTCTAAAAACCATGCGTATTGAGTGGCGGAACTTAACACCGCGCTTTGCCCGACACCAGAGCGAAGAAATGAAAATATATATGTAAATAAATATTTCATATCCTCGAGTGGGGATCGAACCCACAACCAGTCGATTTTACAGTCACACTTTGTGCCCCTGCGCCACGACTGGCCTCAGGGTTAGACTTTTTCATTAAATAACATTCAATATATCGTTATTTGGCAAAAGCATTGTCATATCTCTATGTTCTCTCCGGATACTCTCCTATATGTAGGATACAATGTCAAGCTAAAATCAAAACTTAGGGGTCTTTGCTCGCTTTTATGTTAAAAAACTTGTCAAACTGATACTTATTTAGAAAACGTATAAAAATTTGAACGCAGCGGGACTCGAACCCGCGTCTCCTGGAAAGCGCCTGGTCGGTTTAGTGTGGAATAACACTTTAAAAATGTTTAAATATTGTCAAAGTGATGTTTTATAGTTATTACAAAACTTATGGCACTGCCTCTTTATACAAGATATTCTTGTAAGGTTTTTTATAAAAGTTTTCAAGCTTTATTTGGTTATAGTACAAATTGTGGGGTGGGCACCAGATTAATCCAAAGTAGACATATTAGCTGAAACCTCCTTCTCCCCCTTCCCCTTTTATTCCTACATCTGTCATGTCTCCTAAAATATATATGTAGGTATTATATAGTTCAGCAAGTGTAAACTTGAAACTATATTTTAACGGCATGAGAATAAAATAATCATAAAATAAATAATAGATATTTAAATTCTATTGCAACAAAAAATATTTTAATAAATCCAAAATTATGGCAAAATTTGAATAGACGCTATTGAAAAATACATATTCCAAACGGCCCCACTAAGTACCACACCGAAGCAATTTATTCTGTCTTTTGTCTCTGCAAATGATAAACAAAAGTGAAATATGATAGCTTTACTCAACATTTATCTCTAAGAGCGTTATTTTATAAGGAATTGAGACTGATGTTTTAATTAACTGAAAATAATATTACCTGAAAAGGACAAACTAAAGATGGAGATTTTAATCAAAGCGGCCATTCGTTTAATGGGTAACCAATTATAGGAACAGAAGTAGAGTTAACCTGAAATATTGGACCTGTTATTGACTATATAAATTATGTATGAAAACAAAAAATATATATATTTATATACAATTCAAAATTACATATGAGAAAATTATTTCTCTTAGCGCGACGATTGGGTGTTCTATCCCCATTCTGGGCAGATAAATAATATCTTGAATTCGACTGAAAAAAGTAAGACGTTAATGTCTTAGGTTCTCTCTGAGGGAACTGAGGGAATGCGGGAACCTGAAATAATATACAAAAAAAAAAAATTAAAGCAAGTAAAGTTTGTTACCTTATAGCTATATATGTAATTATATATAGATAGTTTATGTAGATTAAAATGAATAATCAAAAAAAAATAGTTACTTAACCTTTCTTTATTAATCATATGAACTCTATAAACAGAAATCAATACTAATTTTAATAATTTCATAAAGAAAAACATTAAAACAATAAACATAAACAATCAAAACCAAATATTAATAAATAAACTAAAAATACATAGCTTTTGACTAAAAGTTGAAACTTAAATTTAAAACTATGTCACATTCGGGAATCGGCTAAAATTGCATTCGATCAATAGACCGGATTCTAATTTTGTCGCTTTGTGGCTTCCAAAATAGCCTATTTGCTATTGTGAAGCAACGTGGAGGGAATATATTTGATATATTTTAAAATATTTTACGAAACGTTTTCTTAAATGGTGAAGACATTCTACATGGATATCTTTTTAGTAGCACATATTGTGTTTTCTCACTATGTAGAAGATTAAATAATATTTAAATTACTTGCAAATTTTAAGCGTTGTTTTAATTTTCGACACTCAGCACGTAATGCCTTCAGAATTCGTCGAAAAGTAGGAAGTGGAGTGTCTTAACACTAGGCTCCCCATGTCTACCTAGCTACGTGCGGGATACATCGTGAAGTTGAAATAAATAAAAAATATTAAAATTCACAACCATATTAGTCAGAAAATATGCTTTAGAAAAAGATGAATTATAAGGACAACTTCACGCTGTATCCCGCATACAGTAGGGTAGGCAGAGGTTAAGACACTCCGTCCCCCCCCCCACTTGCTGCCGGATTCCGGAGGCACTGCGTGTTAAGCGCCGCGAATAAATGAAAATATACATTTAAATAAATATTTCATATCCTCGAGTGTGTATCGAACCCACAGCCAGTCACGTTTACAGTCACACGCTTGTGCCCCTGTGCCATGACTAACCTCAATTATAAAAATATGTGAAAAAAGACAGAATTACATGAATCCGATAACACGACTTCTACAAAGTGTCACGGTCCGCGGCTAATAGTAACGAAACAGCGAAACCCTTTTTAATTAAAATTCTCACATCGAAAGGTTTCGAGGGTCACTTGGTCAATTAACTTTAATTAATTAATTAATTAGCTTCACGCTATATCCCGCACACGGCAGGGTAGGCAGAGGGAACCTAGTGTTAAGACACTCCGTTCCCCACTTTCTGCCGAATTCTGGAGGCATTGCGTGTTGAGTGGCAGAACTCAACGCCGCGCTTAACCTCGACACCAGAGCGAAGAAAATGGAAATATAAATTTAAGTAAATATTTCATCTCCTCGAGTGGGGATCGAACCCACAACCAGTCGGTTTTGCAGTCACACCTCGTGCCGCTGCGCCACGACCGGCCTCAGGTACTTTAATTCATTTAAAATAATTATTTATGTATGTACGTCTAAATATATATATATATATATATATATATATATATATATATATATATATATATATATATATATATATATATATATTCGGTTCGGTTCGGTTCGATTTCTACTCGACGGTTTTTTTTTATTTTACATTATTTCAGATAAAAACCATTTTGGGTGATGGATTCTGTCCAGCTCTCATCGCAGGGTCAATAGAATAGGTAGAAAAAATGGAATAGAGCATCATGATTGTTTAAAAGAGAGTCGCGGCGTAAGGGCACAAAGTATGACTGTAATATGTAAACGAAACAGGTTATGGGTTAGGTTCCTACTCGAGGAAATGAAATAAATATTAATAAAATAAATAAAAATAAATCAGCTTCACGCTGTATCCCGCACACAGCAGTATAGGCAGAATGTCTTAACACTAGGTTCCCCTAGTGTTAAGACATTCCGTTTCCCACTTTCCGCCGAGTTCTGGAGGCATTGCGTGTTGTGTGGCGGAACTCAGCGCCGCGCTTTGCCTCGATACCAGAGTGAAGAAATGAAAATATACATGTAAATAAATATTTCACTTCCTCGAGTGGGGATCGAATCCACAACTAGTCGATTTTACAGTCACACTTTGTGCCTCTGCGCCACGACTGGCCTCATAAATATTAATATTTTAATTTTTTCGCTATGGTGTCGAGCGTGGCGTTGAGTACCGCCACTTACCACGCAAAGACCAGAGAATTCGGCGGAAAATGGGGGACGGAATGTCTTAACACTTAGGTTCCATCTACCTACTCTGCTATATTATAAAAATATTGCGCAGTAATGAAGAAAGGTCAAGTCAAGAAATACTTCATTAAGCGGTAATTAATATTCCGAGACGACACAGACAGGAGCTTCCTGATGTCATCAGAGTAGAAACTCTAGAAGTTAGTTATAAAATCTATTTATCGTTAAAGTTTTAAATCATTTTAATTTAAAGGATTGCTTCAGAAATTAAATAAATAGGATAAATATTAAATTATGCTATCCTATATTCCACTAATATTATTAATGTGAAAGGTTTATTAGGATGAATGTTTGTTTTTCACGAAAAAACTACTGAACGGGTTTAAATGAAACTTTAGCTTACACCGCAGAATAACACATTGGCTATAATTTATGTTTAACAGTTTGATTATTATTTTATTGTTAAAATGTTGGTTATATTATATCTAGATATATTCGGATATTATAAGTTTAATAAAAGATATTGTAAACGTTATGTTACTTTATTTGTTATTTGAAATTAGCTTTCTTAAATCTCGCTAATAACAGCTTAAGATAAAACTAAGCTACAAAAAATATTTTTTTATTATTATAATTTAAATAAAATAAATAAAAAATATACATATTCGCTCTGATATCGATTCAAAGCACGATGTTAAATGCCACTGCCTCCAGAATTCAGGAGCGAAAAAGGATGAGGAAAGTGGGGGGCGCAGTGTCTTAACACTAAGATCCCTCTGCATACTCTGCTACTTGCTGGAAAAAAAATCTGTTACATAAATATTTGATTTGAACTTGTACTTAGATACTGCTACGTTACCCGACAGTAGTCAATTTTATTTTATTATTGTACGCATATTTTGCCACTGTACCCTAACTAAGCCTTAAAATATAATATGTAAACGTTTTTTGTAGTCCCTCATGGAAGCTAAAGCTCGCAAAATATTCGCGTGATTTATAAAGCCCTTTATTAATTGTGTTTCCCTTTCGCCTTGTTTTAGTCTCGTTTGAATATTTATTATGACATACATTGAATTTTGTCAATTTGAAAAATTAACTTTTTGTCCAAATGTAATTTAAATGTAATCAAAAATATTTTCTTTCGTTTACCATATAATGAAACAATTAGGTTGGTTTTCGACAGGAAGGCGTTTTTTTTCTTCTAATATCTGTTAAATAGAAAAAAATATAACTTGAAACTGTGGAGTTGTGAATCACAACTTGTGATACATTAAAGTATAATTATCATATTTTTATAGACTGAACTGGAAATCTGTTATTTAAAATTTATAAACGTAGATTGGACTATATTTCTCAGCTAAAATTCAGCTCGAGTTCATTTGGCTTACAGTAGGATATATTTTAAAAATCTATACATATAATACGAGGCCAGTCGTGGCGCAAGGGCACAATGTGTGTCTGTAAAATCGACTGGTTGTGGGTTCGATCCCCACTCGAGGAAATTAAATATTTATTTACATTTATATTTTAATTTCGTCGCTCTGGTGTCGAGGCAAAGCGCGGCGTTGAGTTCCGCCACTCTACACGCAATGCCTTCAGAACTCGGCGGAAAGTGGCAAACGGAGTGTCTTAACACTAGGTTCCCTCTGCCTGCCCTGCTGTGTGCGGGATACAGCGTGTGGCTGATTTTTTTATTTTTTTTTAATTAAGGTGAATAAAGAATTTAAACAGTTATCTAACTATATGGTCTTTGTGGTTATTAATATGCAATTTGGTGTTATTAATATGCAATCCCCACTTTCTAACAACTACTAGCAAAATGGTAGAATATAAATAATTAATATTATATGGTATTTAAACGTTTTTATTTAGCTTGGCCAGTTTATTATATAATATTGTCACCTGATATGCAAAAATTGTCAAGTTTCTTAATGAGAAAAGTATTAAAAGTGGATGAATTTTAGCTTTATAAATGTTATTACATGGTTACAGCTCGACATAAATGAGAATGAAAGGGATTATGATTGTGCCTGGGACATATTCGTAAGAAAGTAAAAAAAAAAATGTATAATTTTCTTTTTTGACTATAAACGCAAAGGTTCAGAGTTCTATTCTTATATTGGAAGAATAAAATATTTTTGTTACTGCGCTTTGGTAACAAAACAAAAACGCGACGCTGAGTTCTGCCTCTTAACGTGCGATGTCTCGAGAACTTGGTGAGAGGAGAAATTGGAGAACGGAGTGTGCTAACACTAAGTTTCCTCTGCATACACTGCTATATACAGTATATGATGTAAAACTAATAAAATGTACGTATATAGAATATACATATTCAACTCGGAGAGCAAACTTCGTTTTAAGTACCAACTAACTACTACTACTTATATCTTCCAGAATATATTTACGGCCCCAAGTTAGGTCCTTAAAACTTTTAATTATGACAGTGTTTTAAAAATTTGTTAAACGAAAAATACTTTAAGTGTTTATTGGAATTTTACAATAATTTAGGCCTCAGATGTCTTTCTAGTCCTTTTTCACGTATTACAATATTTAAAATTAGCAATGTAATTAAAATTATATCTCAATAACATTAAAAATAAAAAAAAATCAGCTTCACGTTGTTTCCCGCACCCAGCCAGGGCTGGGCAGAGGCAGAAGCCTAGTGTTAAAAAACTCCGTTCCCACTTTCTGCCGAATTCTGAAGGCATTGCGTGTTGAGTGGTAGAAATCAACACCGCGTGTTAGCTTGACACCAGAGCGGAGAAATGGAAATATAAATTTAAATAAATATTTCATTTCTTGGAGTGGGCAATCGGTTTTACAATCACATTTTGTGCCCCTGCGCCACGACTGGCCTTATATAATTTATGTAAATAAAATCAAATTATTAAATAACGAGAAACAACACAAAAACATACATTATATAAAATATAGACAGTATGGAAATAAAACCATTTTACTAAGGTGGTAGCCTCGTGGACACTTTGCTCCCTATGTGGGCTTCCTGCGTTCACCTGTTACTATTACAGTAAGCTTGAAAACTTTTTAGTTTTCTCATGATAAATTAATCTGTTGTATTCAATGTTAATAGAACCCATATTAAACCAATTTGTTTAAAAGAAACTTAAACTATTCAATTACGAACGATTTTCCGCCGAATTCTGGAGGCATTACGTCTTGAATGGCGGAGCTCAACGCCGCGCTTTGCCTCAACACCAGAGTGAAGAAATAAAAATATTAAATATTTTAAACATTTTTTATAGTGTTAATCCACACTTAGGAAAGAAAAATTAGAAAACGTATAAAAATTTGAACGTAGCGAGACTCGAACCCGCGTCCCCTGGAAACCGACCTGGTTTTAAACATATCAATTCATCGAGTGGGAATCGAACACACAACCTGTCGCATTTACACGACACGACGCACGACTGGCGTTTAAAATATTGAAAAAATACAATAAAATGATTCTCTTATATTTAAAATGAACACAGTAACATTTAGTAAGTAGTAGGTATTCTATATAAACCACTATAAAATTGCTCCAGTTAGAATTCCCTTCGCATTAGTCGCTCGCTACAAGCGCAATTTTGTAATATCCGCCAGCAAATAGCTTAGCAACCGCGGGGAAGCTACCTTTACTGTACTTCGTGCACCTCAGTATATTTTCTAATTGAAAATAATTTATTTTAAGTAGGAAAAAGTAACGTCATCGTAACACCGAAGCAGTGCAGTGGTAAAACATTTTTCTTGCAAAAGAAAGGTTTCGTTTTCGTTTCGGTTTCGTTACGCAGGTCTCAATGATAAAAAAGATGATAAGTATAAAATATTATTAAAAAAAAAACTATATGGACAAACTTAAGCAAAAACAAAAATAAAATAATATTTTATTCATTTGATAAAACTAATCATAATTTTATATAAAGATAACACTCATTTAAATAAAGAAAGATTTAAAAAAAAAATATTGCCGAATGTAGAACCACTTCTCTTTTGGTAAGGAAGTCGGAGTCACACGTTAATACATTCTTTCTTCGTACCCGTTTCATTAGAAACGAAATATTTAATATATAGAACAAAAAGATCATTTTATTCTATCTAACAAACACAATAAAAAAACACATATATTTTCCAGCCTTCAGATACTCCACAATAGATAATAGACTAACAGTATAACATCCAATTTGCAATCAGTTGGTATTTCACGCGTCGCGTTGACGTTAAAACAGGAAAAAACAAGGTGATAAAAATATCATCCACCCTCTCGAACGTTTTGCCAAAATTTCCATTATTACTTTGTTCATCGATAGAGTATAAATAAATTGTATCGCCGAAACCTACTGGAGAAATGGAACCTTCATTCCTGATCTGTCACTCGTAACGGTTAGACGTTCAAATTCAAACGCTAGAGAACAAAGAAGTTTAATTATGGCAAAGTGTACTCATTGCTCTAAATTGATAGCGAAAAAGAATCCTGGACTTGAATGTAACAAGTGTAGTGTTATAGTGCATGCTACAGCGATATGCTCAGGACTAACAGCAAAACAACTAAATTCTCTGAGATCAGCAGAAAACTTAGAGTGGACGTGCCGTGACTGCTCCCAAAAATCACCTCGAAAAAGCTCATTTATTACACTACAAGAAGAAGCAGAGGACGACGAAGAAGTACAAAATCAAAGCTATTATCCATTCGACATGAAAAAACTACTTAACGATTTAACAACAGAAATAAACAAAATTATTAAAAAGGAACTAAGGGAAACAAATACAGCTCTCCAATATTGCAGCGATAAAGTAGACGAATTTCTCGAGTGTATGGAAGCTTTCAAGGACAAAGTAAAACAATTAGAAAAGAAAACCATGGATTTAGAAAATAAATATAAATCAACTGAAAATAAAATTGGTGCTTTAGAACAACGTTTAAATGAATACGAGCAAAGAGAATTAAATAAAAATATTGAAATAATTGGAATACCTTATCTAGAGAACGAAAATTTAGAAGAAATATCAAAAGCGATAGCGAAAAAATTGCACAAAGACGTTGCAGATATAAAAAAAATCAAGCGGGTATCCACACCACCTGGAAGATTAGGTAAAATAAAATTTGAAATGTATGATGAAATTAAAAGAAATAATTGGATTAAAGAAGCAAAATCGGCTCAAATCTATGTTGATAATATACTAACAACAACAGGCAACAAAGAAATACATGGACATATTTATATAAGAGAAGAATTAACTTACTATAACAGAACTCTTTTATGGAACGCAAAACAAAGGTGTAAAGATAAATTTAAATTTGTATGGTGTAAAGAAGGGAAAATACTTATAAGAAAATCCGAAAAGAGTAAGATTTTTATTATTAGAAATGATGAAGACCTGAAGGAACTATTGAAGTAAGGAAGTGATTTTTTTTTTTTTCTTTTCTATTCGTTATGTCGATATAAATGTAAAAAACTTTTATTAAAATGGCTTCTAGTATAACATCGAGTAATATTACAGAGATCTACGATTGTGTAGATATTAACGAATATTTTAAGCATGTCTCTAAAAATAACAATAATTTAACTTGTATCCATATTAATATAAGGTCAATTATTAAAAATTTTGTCTATATAGAATTAATTGTCGCCAAGGCTAAAAGAAGTATAGATGTTTTAATATTAAGTGAGGTAGGTATAACGGAAAATCTTAGTACATTATTTTACTTGGAGGGTTATAGTATGTATACGCAGTTACGTAATGGTCGTAAAGGAGGTGGAATTATTATGTATATTTTAAAGAAGCATAAATTTAAATTAAATAATCACATAACTAAATATTTCGAATGTATCACTGGGCAACTAATAACACCTTCAAAGCGAATTATTTATCTGTGCGCTGTTTATAGACCTCCGTCGTATAATGCCTTGCACTTTATCCGAGAATTAAATTGTATACTAAATATTATACCAGATAGGGATTTAATTGTTTTGGGTGACATAAATATAAATCTTCGTTCATACAATAACATTCGTACACACTATCTTAATTTAATGAGTGAGAACGGACTTGAGTGTGCGATCTCCGATTATACTAGAATAGAAGCTACAAAAGATTACACATCCAAAACTTGTATAGATCACATCTTTCTGAGATCACACACACAAGAAGCGGTAAGCGCGGCTGTCGGAACAGTACTGGCAGATCATAGACTTACGATTATAACTTGTTTAGAAGCAAGCAATATACAGGCTGTTTTAGAATATAAAATAAAATATAATAATAAAATTATACAAAATGAATTTAAAAAAATTAAGTGGGAGAGTATATGCAATACGGATTGTCCAAATACACTATATAAAGAATTAAAATTAAAAATTTTAAAATGTTATGAAGCGGGAAAATATAAAGTAAAAATAAACAATTCTAAACGAAATAAACAAAAATGGGTAAATTCTAAAGTCATAAAAGTATGTAAGGAAAAAGATAGTAAATTTAAGGAATGGAAAAATGATATTAATAACAGGATATTAAAGCTTGAGTATACTAAAATAAGAAACAAATGTAATAAAATTGTACATCAGCAAAAAAACCTAAGTATTCAGAATGAAATCAGATTACATAAACACAATCAACGAAAAATATGGGAAATACTGGATAGAATAACAGGTAGAATTAAAGAATCACTAGATAGTGTAATTTTAAAAGCCTTTGATAAGGATGCTACTAAAACAATTGTCAATAATTTTGCTCATGAGTTCAATAAAAATGTCAAAAATGTAAGCTTGAAATGCAACACTCCACTATTAGACAAGAATTTATACAAACACTCGACAAATATGTCGATTCGATTTAAAAAAGCCGAAAAAAAGGATATATGCAAAATTATAAATAATATTAAAACTCAAAAATCTGCAGGTGTTGATAATATAAGACCCCTCGATATTAAGTTTATCTCTACAAAAATCGCACAAGTCATATGTAGGTTACTCAACACAAGTGTTTATTCGGGCTCTTACCCCGACGATTTAAAAATTGGAGTAGTTAGACCAATTTTCAAAAAAGGATGTAAACAAAATTATAATAATTATCGCCCTATTACAATTTTGCCTGTAATAGACAAAATAATTGAAAAATTTGTATCTACTCAAATACACGAATTTTATAAAAATAATAATATACTAGCTTGTCAACAATTCGGCTTTCAATCCAATAAAAGCACAACACAATTACTATCTGACTTAACTAACTACGTCAATGACAGCTTAGATAAGAAAAAACATGTTCTAATGGTGTTCATAGACTACAGTAAAGCCTTCGACATCCTGCAACATAATATTTTAATTGAAAAATTAGAAAATACAGGTATTCGAGGACCATTGCTAAGATGGTGTGAAAATTACTTAGCAAATCGAGCATATGTCGTTAAAGTAAATACCCAATATAGTGAAAAAGTGAACGTTACTGAAGGCACAGCTCAAGGTTCAGTATTAGGCCCCCTTCACTATTTGGTATATGTAAATGATTTGCAGCATATAATAAGTAAAAGTCAATTGTTCCAATATGCTGATGACACTTGCCTGGTAGCAGCAGACACAGACATCAAGACAGCTGTGAAAAATTTACAATGTGACTATAACTTGCTCTGTAAATGGTCACATGACGTAGGTCTAGTAATAAACTCGCAAAAAACAAAACTGCTGCATATATGCTCAAGCCACAACAGAGTATTGGAAGAGTACAAAATTATATCTCACGACCACGACTGTATGCATCGTAATAATATAACTTGTAACTGTAAGGCCATCGAAAAAGTTGAGGAACATCTATATCTAGGGGTTATTATAGACAAGAGATTTAATTGGGACAGACATATTGAATATATATGTAATAAACTACGACTTATTACAGCAAAACTGTATTTAGTAAAAAACAAACTACACTTCAAAAGTAAATTACAACTATATACTTCTTTAATGGATAGCATAATTGCATATGGGCTCAGTAGTTACGGTCGGACATTCAAAACTTATCTTAATAAAATTTATAACATTCAATTAAAAACACTAAAAATGATAGCACCATCGTCAGTAAGACAAAAATTCTACCACAATGAATTTAAACTTTTTCAATATTGCAAGGTTTTACCAATACAAGATAAAGTAAAACATATTTTACTTAAAGATCATTTCTTTCATTACAACAGAAACTATAAAGAACACAAAATATTAACAAGATCAATATCAAATAATACAATAGAAACAACTAGAGCAAACAATTTTTACGGTAAAAGGACATTAAATTATATAATCCCAAGACTTATTAATGAAGTACCGAAAATCCTTAAAGATAAAATTACTATAAATAATATAAAATGCAAAATAAAAGATTTTTTCTTGTCAAATTATTAAAAAAATAACAATATAATAATAATAAACAAATCTTTAAGAAATAATTACTATAATATAATAATAAACAAAAAAAAATATACATAATATTTCTTTTTCTTATAAAAAAAAATTTCTAAATATAAACGGAACATACTGTAGCTGGACATTTAAAACGTACGCTTAATTACAAATACGCGTCTTTTATGAACCTACCTCACAATGACACTTGTTGATATTTTATAATTTTTTATATGTTAAAATATGTGTAATTTGTATGCTTTTTGTTTTCTTTAACTTTATATACTTAGGAATGTGCAGTGGTCACACAAGCCTAATCAGGCTTAAGACCGCGAAGAAAATTATTGTTTTATGTAATATGTTTTAAATAAATAAATAAATAAATAAACCATCGAAGATAATTTCCTGCGTTATTTGGTGTCTTTTACTCTGAAACATACATTATTTCTACTTAAATTTTTGAGGCCAGTCGTGGTGCAGCGGCACGAGGTGTGACTGTAAAACCGACTGGTTGTGGGTTCGATCCCCACTCGAGGAGATTAAATATTTTCTTAAGTTTATATTTCCATTTCTTCGCTCTGGTGTAGAGGTCAAGCGCGGCGTTGAGTTCTGCCCCTCAACAAGCAATGCCTCCAGAATTCTGTAGAAAGTGGGGAACGGAGCGTCTTAACACTAGGTTCCCCCTTCCTACCCTGCTGTGTGCGGGATACAACGTGAAGCTGATTTTAATTTATTGATATTATTGACTCATAATATGTTATACGCAGCGACGTCTTAGAACATTTGGGGTTCTAGGGCGCTCATGTATTTTGAGATCAGTAGGAAATTATATAACACTAATACGGATAATAGTGTAGTTTGAATCAGTCCATTTTGATGCCGCCGTGACGCAGAAGTACAAGCGTGTGGTCGTAAACGCGACGGTTGTGGGTTCAATTCCCAATATGGGAAATGAGTTATTATTTATAAATATTTTATTTTTTTCGCTTTGGTAACAAGGCAAATGCACGACGTTGAGTTCCGCCACTCAACACGTAATGCCTCGAATTTTCGCCGGAAAGTGGGAATAGGAGACTTAGCACTAAGTTCCCTTTGGCTACCCTACTATATGCGGGATACAGTGTAGCACTAGGTTCCTTCTGGCTACCTTGCTATATGCGGGATACAGCGTGAAGCTGATTAGTCTATAAGACCTTCGACTCAAATCCCGTGCATAAGAACTCACAGATCGAATAAAAACGGAACGGTACGCTTTATAAACGGTATGCTTTATTATATTTTCTTTTTTACATTTCACAACTAATGAAGACGAAATTCTTTTCAACTTCTAGTATATTAAGCTGTCGCCTCGTTGCTAACTTTAAGGTAATAATTTAGGGTAATATTCAAAATTAGGTAAACAATGACAAAATTACTAACTCGTTTAATCCTTAACGATGGTCATAAATAAAATTATAGCTATGTAAAGCCCGTTTACCTCTTAAATGACCCTAGTCACTTGGACTTTAATATAAACATTTATAATTTAAAATTTAATTTATAACATTTCCTTATTATTTTTTTTTGGTCATAAAAAGTTGTCAAATGTTTCAGCTGATATCGTCTAAAGTTTTGATATTTTTGTTAATAGGTGCCAATAGTTGTGGGTTCGATCCCCACTCGAGGAGATGAAATATTAACTTAAATTTATATTTCCATTTCTTCGCTCTGGTGTCGAGGCAAAGCGCGGCGTTGAGTTCTGCCACTCAACACGCAATACCTCTAGAATTCGTCAGAAAGTGAGGAACGGAGAGACTTAACACTAGGTTCCCTCTGCCTACCCTGCTGTGTGCGGGATAGAGCGTGAAGCTGATTTATTTATTTTGCCGGTCGTCACCATATTCAGATAAAGTAACTAGAAGGGCGATTTTGATCATTCTATTTTGACGTAGTTGAATACATTGTACTACAATTGAAATAAAAATTCGAATCAATATAAATGGCAAAATATCGTCACACAATTGAAAATTAATATAATGAATGTGAATACGACAGTAAATATCCTTTAGTTCTTTACTACAGCATGATTTTTTGTCACGCGTAGCAGAAAAGTCATCCACTTTCCCAATTTGAGATAAAGTAAGTGTAAATACGTTTGAAGCGCGGAAGCGTAGCTTTGCATTTGTATGTATGCTTATCAAGTAGATCTAAAAAAAGTAATATTAACAGTCATCTTAACACTAGGAGTGTCTTAACACTAGGTTCCCTCTGCCTACCCTGCTCTGTGCGGGATACAGCGTGAAGCTGATTTATTTTTTATTAACAGTCATCAATAAGAGTCTCCCTCCCACTCGAGGAAATGAAATATTTATTTAAATTTATATTTTATTTCTTCGCTCTGGAGATCAGGCAAAGCGCGGCGTTAAGTTCCGCCACTTAACACGCAATGCGTTCAGAATTCGACGGAAAGTGGGGAACGGAGTGTCTTAACACTAGGTTTCCTCTGCCTACCCCGCTGTGTGCGGAATACAACGTGAAGCTGATTGGATTTGAACAATAAGAGTTTTTTGAATTTAACATTTTATATCAACTCTTCAACATAGGACTTGTATCTTTATCATTTTCACTCTCATCTATTGTGTTGGTTGTGTAAATAATGACTTGTTCCGTTATATAAACAAGAACAGCATTGTGACATGGTTTTCTTATTTTGTTACTTTGTCTCTATACTTATACAGTGATCGTGCCAACTTTTCTTTCACTTTTAATAAATCGAACAAAAAAATCGAGGCCAGTCATGTCCACCAAGGACACAAGAGTGTGGCTTTAAATTCCACGCCTTATTTTTATTTGCCTCAAAACCACAATAAAATGAAAATATTATTACTTTTATTTCCTCGAATAGGAATTGAACCCACAACCCGCTTCGTTTACATTTACACACTTGAGCCCTTGCGCCACGACTGACCTCTATTATGCGTATTGTTGTTGCGAATTTGCATTTTCTATTGTTTTCTTGATATTGTTTAGATAGTTAATGTGACCTGACTTCATATTTACACGAAGTCATTTTATTTAAAAAAGTGCCTTTTTTATACTCACAGAAAAAAAGAGCTATGAAAGGAGAATTTTGTAAATTGTTGTAAACACATTTGTTTCACACACATAAAATTTGCTGGAAATGTCTACAAAAAATTAAAATTCATATGATCTATCTTTTCTATGATTCTTTTATATATTTCAGAAAAATACTAGGCTAAGAAGTTGTTCAAATCACTCATGTTATTTAAAGTATATTTTTTAAATAAATAAATAAAATAAATCAGCTTCACGCTGTATCCCGCACAGAGCAGGGTAGGCAGAGGGAACCTAGTGTTAAGACACTCCGTTCCCCACTTTCTGCCGTAATTCTGGCGGCATTGCGTGTTGAGAGAAGACACCAGAGCGAAGAAATGGAAATATTAATTTAAGTAAATATTTCATCTCCTCGAACGGGGATCGAACCCACAACCAGGCGGTTTTACAGACACACTTTGTGCCACTGTGCCACGACACCTCCAATCCTCCTCCGGCCTTTAATAAATAGATATACAATAAAAGACCTGAATGAATTGAGAGAATAAATAACAGAAAAATAAAGTATAAATTATGTGGTCGGTTTTAAACCGTAAAGTTACCTGGCCTTTTGATACTATAGAAATACCTAATGTAGTGCTTATCTTTTAGAAACGTTGAACTTAAAATATTTAAGCTGTAGGCTAAAAAGGGTTAACCTAATGTTACGTAATGAGATTACTTCACCCTTTCACTGCCCTTCTGTATGCTATTTTTTATCCTTAACTAATATATAGAGTTCGGATAGTTTATGTTATGTATTAACCCTTAAGAGCTATAGTGAATTATAAAACCCATTAAGACTTTAATGGGTGTAAAAACATCAAATTTTTAAAATTAATAAAATCATAAATAAATTGTAAGAAATTGTGAATAATTTTCTTTTAAGAATTAATTTGGACCATTGTTAATGAATATATGTATTTGTATATATCTTTGCAAAAATAAAATAAAAAAATACATTTTGAAAATATGACTTAAGCAGCTGACTATACAAGGAGGGAGCATAATATTTTCTATTATATAACAAAATGAAATCCAAATAGAATTTAAAAGATTTTATTTCCGTTTAGTACAATATGTTGCCCTTTGTTCGTACCTCGCTAACTTTAATAAGTTATATATCATAGAAATACATTTTTTCTCACAAATGTGACTAAAAAACACTTTAAGTTCTTAGGGAACTTTTTTCAGTAATTTTCAAATATTTTTTTTACTTCCACTAACAAAGTGTACTCTTAGAGATGAGACAGAAGTTCTTCTTAATTGACAATACTTTGAAGATCATTTTAATGAATGTCTTATAGCTTTGATTTGAATATGAGTCTCATCCAAAAAATATTCATTTTGCATGCTAAATTTATATTTTCCGTGCGTAATTCAATAAAAATCATAAAAAAGGTAAATATTTACATTGTTAATCAATAGGGCACTTTGACTGTTATAAATGTCAATACACCCGGGACCCGAACGACTACTACCCTGCTCAGACTCAGAAGGATACAAAAAAATTCAAAGCGCTGTGACAATAATTAAATAGTGATTAAAAATCAAATGTGGGTGTTTTTACATTAATATAGCCTTTAAGGGTTAAAGTAATATAAATAGGAAGGATTTTTATAAATATTTTTCATTCATCATTATTGGATATGCAAATCATCTATTTATTTAGTGTAGGTAAATTATATATTTTTTTAAATTAAAGCCTGTGCCGTCAAAATACGGCGTTGAGATCCGTCACTTAGCGTAATGCCTTAAATATTTGGCGGAAAGTGGGAAACGGAAGTATTTTAATGGGGAATGTAGTGTATTAACACTAGGTTCTGAGTTTTTCTCTGTCTACCTTGCTATGTGTGGGATACAGCGTGTAAGTAGAAAGCTAGGCACAAAGTATCATCAAATACTCTGAAGGGCACTGCGTCAAGACCGTCGCTAATCTGGGATTAGTCTCACTACAATATTACCCCAACTAAATCGTATAAGACACTATAATTTATTACATTAACTTTCAGTACAAAGTGCTCTAACCCAAAATATATTTTTTTTTAATATTATTTAATATATTTATTTTTTGTTATATTAACAAATTTCACTTTTAATTTTCAATATTGTGTAAAACGTTTAACTAGTTCTAAAAAAACGAATATTTTGAGATGATCACCAAACTCCTTATAACTAATTAAGTATATTGTTATAAAACTTGACGTAGGCAAAAAAATATATAATTTTTAATTTTTGTGATGAGAATATATAATATCACCTTACGAATCAAATTTCATCGAATTGCGGATTTTCAGAAATTCTATCAAAACATTCAATGTGAAAAAGACCGTGACATCAATATAAAGTGGGTTGAGAGGGATAATTCCTAATTTAGTTCTGAAGTAATGTAAAAGGGTCTAATAAAAACCAAATATTTAAATAATCCTTAAACAGATACTGATATTCCTTGAATTTTACCAGTAATATAATATAAATCGATTATTTGAATTTGAATTTATCGAGTATAAAAGAAGTGTCATTAGTTGTTTTTATCCACTCTAAATTACAAATATACAAAAGAATGAAAATAAAACGTGAAGTATTATATGGTAATGCAATATTTACAAATTCTAATCTAATATTATAGAGCTAAAGTGTTTGTTTCGTTGAAAGCGCTAATATCGGGAAAAATCGAGCTAAAAGAATATTTTATGTAGGATAGGTTATTTGTGAAGGAAGGCTTGTCATTACGTACCTTTCTTTGGTCAGGGTTACTTTGGGCCTAAGCATGTGTCATACACAATTCTTAGTTATTTCCATTTGTATAAGCGGGCGAAGTTTGTAACTGACACCTCACTCTACACTCAATATATATGTATACATTTCAACCTTATTATTTATAGAATTTTTATATATAAAAATATATATATATATATATATATATATATATATATATATATATATATATATATATATATATATATATATATATATATATATATATATATAATTTAGAAACTATCAATTAAATAATATTATAAATTTTCTTTAAAATATTGTGTTATATATTTTTTACGTAAATATATTATTAACCCTTTTTTAATTCATTATATTATTTACATTTTATTAATGGTATGGGTCGTTATCAGTTGCAAATGAAATAAATGATGTATGGTAAGCACAGGAAACCTGGGAACCGAGTGTTAAGACTATTTTCCGCCGAAAACTCAAGGCATTGCATCTTGAGTGACGGAACTCAACACCGAGCTCTGCCGTTGCGCCACGTTGGCCTTAAATTTATAGTTGTATACTATATCACAGATAGATATGCAGCCAAATTCTGTTCGTTTGTTTTTTATTTCTATAGTGAAGCTTTTAAAAAAACAGCTCTACAGAATATGTCAATCAATATTTAAATTCTAGCTAAATATAGAGACGTGAATGAAACCAAAAAGCAATAACGTTTCAAATGACTTTGATTGATCAAAATACAGTGATCTAGTGTTTGTTTTCGTTTGAAAAATATCTTTTGTTATGCTAAGCCAGGTCGATTCAATGGAATGTAAATATTTTTTTTAAAAATCATCGTTCAGATTCTATCAACAATTGTTTTATGAATTAGTATTGTGATAGATGCCGACGTGGTACAGTGGAACAGCATCTGTAAACCATGCAATGGTTGTGGGATCAATTCCCACTAGGGTAAACGAATTTTATTTGCATTATAATCAACTACACGGATTGTTAGGACTAAGAAGGAAAATGATGACTGGAGAATTTCGACACTAAGTTCTCTTTACCTGCACTGCTATGAAGACGGAAGAGAGTAAGAGTACTATGATATCTTTACATATACGGTATTGGATTACACTTTACACATGTTTAACTTTATCTGTTAGTTCGGCAGCTGGACAGAAATGTACGTAACGTTTACTTTGAAATATTAAATAGTGGCAAACAAATAAGGAAACGAACGAATTTGTTTAACATAAATATTATTCATAAGCAATCTGTAAATATAATAGTTTCTTACGCACTTAGAATTTTGATTTGACAATTACACATTTTTTTAAAAATAGTAATACCTACTTATCAAGTAAGAGGAGGAGAGAATAATAATTATTAATATTATTCTCTATGCTTCTTAGTAACAAATATTATCTGTAACAAGACACTACTGTAAATTATTTCAAAGCCAATAATCATAAGAAAAGTATTAATACAACATCACTATACTTAGTTAGAGTCGATCAAGCTACGATTCTTGTCGAGTTATTAAAGGTTCATACTTTGGATATAGATTAGTACATTCACATCATTATATTTTAGTCAGCTTCACGCTATACACACACGCACACAGCAGGGTAGGCAGAGGGAACATAATGTTAAGACACTCCGTTCTCCACTTTTTGCCGAATTCTGGAGGCATTGCGTGTTGAGTGGCAGAACTCAACGCCGCGCTTTGCCTCGACACCAGAGCGAAGGAATGGAAATATAAATTTAAGTAAATATTTCATCTCCTTGCGTGGCGATCGAACCCACAACCAGTCGATTTACAGTCACACTTTGTGCCCCTGAGCCACGACTGGCCTCATTATATTTTAATTCAGATTATAAATGATTATCATTGGACAGTCGTGTCATATTGATAGGTTCTATTGTCAAAAGTTCATTGTTCCAACAACATGTAACGTTTTATTTACTGCAAACGATAAATTTACTTTTATGACTGACTTATTTTACAAAAGGAAGCCTCAGAATTGGAAATTCCCCTTTTTTATTCGTACATTCGTCAACGCCGATAAACAATTTTATTGATGTTTTCCGACGAATGGTGATGGAAAGGCTTATACCTTCTTTACACCCAAAACCTTTGCTTTATAAGGTTAACACGTAATATATTATGGTTCTGAATTACAATAATGTTGTCTTTCTAACTTTTTATTAGAAAAAAGATCTCTATAAAAGTATTAAAGATCCTGCTGTGTGCGGGATACAGCGTGAAGCGGATTTTATAAAAGTATTTAACCCTTAAGAGCAATAATGAATTACATAATCCACTAAAATTATAGTAGGTATAAAAACACCTTATTCTTAAAAATAATGAAAATAATTAATGAAGTGTAAGAAATTGTGAACAACCTACTTTTTTGAGAAGTTATTGGAACTTTTTTAATAAATATATATAGATATTTAAAAAAAAATAAAATTAAATTAAATTAGCTTCACGCTGTATCCCGCACACAGCAGGGTAGGCAGAGGGAACCTAGTGTTAAGACACTCCGTTCCCCACTTTCTGCCGGATTCTGGAGGCATTGCGTGTTGAGTGGCAGAACTCAACGCCACGCTTACCCTCGACACCAGAGCGAAGAAATGGAAATATAAATTTAAGTAAATATTTCATCTCCTCGAGTGGGGATCGAACCCACAACCAGTCGGTTTTGCAGCCACACGTCGTGCCGCTGCGCCACGACCGGCCTCTTGTATATAGATATTTTGTGTATATAGATATTTGTGTATATTTTTCTAAAAAACTCCGAAAAAAATAATCTCCATTGTAAATACTAAGTCGCCATTTTTGAACGATTCTTTTCCACGCGTATTCAAGGGTTACTACACACAACTCAAAAGAATACACAAAAGTGCAAAGCGCTACGACAAAAATTAAAAGCTAAAAACACCCAGGTCCATTTCGTTTTTAGTCGCTACGACTAAAAACGAAATGGACCTGGGTGTTTTATACCCATATAGCCTTTAAGGGTTACTTACATTTTTGAGGCCACTCATGGCGCAAGGGCACACAGTGTGGATGTACACGCGATAAGTTATGTATTCGAGCTAATGAAACATTTATTTAAATTTATATTTCCATTTCTTCACTCTGGTGTCGAGGCAAAGCGCGGCGTCGAGTTCTGCCACTCAACACGCAATGCCTCGAGAATTCAGCGGAAAAGGGAACGGAGTGTCTTAACATTAAGCGGATAATGCGGGATTCAGCGTGAAAGTGTATTTTAAATTACACTTCTTGATACTCTAATAAATGTACCTACATACAGCACAGATCCCGTAGTATGTATTTTTTTTTACTATATAATATTTTTTTTTATATAATGTGATATTGTTTCAAGAGAATAAAAGTAGTGCATAGCAATGTTTCATAATAACATTTCTAAATTATTTTACTACATAATAAAAACGAATTGCATCTCATATGGCGAACCGATTTAACGGAGCGAGCGTTATGTTCTTTATGGAATTTTATAACATTTCATTACATACCTGAGTTAGAAAATTGCTACTTATTTCGCTCAACTTTACCAATGGTCTAAAAATAATATGACTCTCGTAAAAAAAAAATAGAAGCCAGTCGTGGCGCAGCGGCACTAAATGTGACTGTAAAATCGATTGGTTGTGGGTTCGATTCCCACTCGAGGAGATGAAATATTTACTTAAATTTATATTTTCATTTCTTCGCTCTGGTGTCGAGGCAAAGCGAGGCGTTGAGTTCTGCCACTTAACACGCAATGCCTCCAGAATTCGGCAGAAAGTGGGGAACGGAGTGTCTTAACACTAGGTTCCCTCTGTCTACCCTGCTGTGTGCGTGATACAGTGTGAAGCTGATTTTTTATAACTCTTGTACATTTAAAAGATTTTAGTTATGACGTTATTATTGTTTAAATTTTTTAAATATATATTTTTTTAAATATAATGTTGGTCGCTGCAGTGGAATAATTCCCTCGTATTTGATTATAATGTCGAACACCATTTATGTAAATAAATATTATAATTTTGTATAAGCTATATTCTTAGTTATGATGAAAAACATATAAAACGAATCTTATCTATTACTTTGTAAGAATCGACAATCAATTATACGAAAAATAGAAATAATAATACCTAATATGTAAGTAAAAAGTTCACCAAATGAGACTATCTAAGTGAGTTCGGATATATTCATCTTCGTCTCATTAACATAGCCAATTTTCCACGTCGTTTCTAAATGTAAATGGTTCCTGCGATCAGAATAAATTACTTGATTTAACAAAACGGTTAGATATTGAAATCTATAATTAAACTAAATGTTGCCACTTTCAAATACTGAACTAATCAAGGAAGGTGAATAAATAAGTACCAAGATATCATCTATCTATCTATCTATTCTATATATATAAAAGGACATGTACCTGACTGACTGAGGTAAGACGCACGCACGTAGAAACGTGCGTAGAAACGTGAAATTTGGACAGATATTTATTTTCATAATCTGGACATCCACCAAGAAGGGATTTTGAAAAATTTTAATCCTAAAGGGATGAAATAGGGGATGAAAGTTTATATGGATTTTCTTTTAAATCGGCACCGATTTTTATAAAATTTGAAATTCAGACTCTTAAAAATATTTCATTAAACACGTGTTTCTTGGTTTTTTAGAGTTCACCCCCTAAGGGTTCAAATAAGGGGTTGAAAAATTTATATGGAGAAATCTTTAAATCGCCACCGATTTTTATAAAAAAATAAATTCAAAAATCTTTTATTGAACACATTTTTCGTTGTTTTTTCAGAATTCACCCCTAAGGGTGCAAATAAGCGGGCGAAACCGCGCGCTTTTTTAATAAAACTAAAAAAACAAGTTTTTAATAAAACAAAAAAAATGTGTTTAATTGACAACAGTGGTTGTATTCTCTGACGAGTTCCACTATATATATGTCATGATTCCATCATCAAACCAGCTCAATGATTTTTTCAGTACAATCGTGGCGCATGGGCACAAAGTTTGACTGTAAAGTCGACTGGTTGTGGGTTCGATCCCCACTCCAGGAAATGAAATATTTATTTACATTTATATTTTTATTTTTTTGTTGCGCGCCGCGTGTTGAGTGGCGGAATTCAAAGCGCGACGTTGAATTCCGCCACTTAACACGCCAATGCCTCCAGAACTTGGCGGAAAGTGGGAACACAGCGTCTTAACACTAGGTTCCCTCTGCCTACCCTGATGTATGCGGGATACAGCGTGAAGCTGATTTATTTTTATTTATAATGCTACAACTACTATAAGGGGGTCAAGTTTATTTTCTTTTTTATATATGAAAAATATATCTAAAGATAAAATAAATTAAAATTTTCATAAAATATTGTATTTGTATTTTCTCTTTCACTTTATATTAAGCAAATTTTTATGTGTATATTATACTACATACTTATATTACATAACATTTTTGTAAAATAAGTTCAACTGTTCAACTGTTCGTGGAAGAAAACTATATATATTTCACTTCATAGTACCAATATGTAATATGGATAAAACGCTACGTAGAACGACAAAAATACTTTTATATATCGAATTCTGAGTAATTTCAAACTAACTGAAAGCTATTCAATTAAAACACTTGTTAGCGGAGCGTATTGTTGTTTAACTATTAATGCTACCACATCACTTTTTAATAGTATAGTATAGTACCATCGAGGATAGTTAAAATGTGATTGAGTAATAATGAAAGTTAGTTGTGAGTTCAAAATGTCATTTATTATATTAATAGTAAATGTGTTATTTTGTGTTTAAATTATTAAATATTTCTGTCCTCCTTATGGGAATCGAACTCACAACCGTCGCGTTTAAAGACGCACGGTTATGCCCCTGCGCTACTGCATACAATGCTATATGCGGGAAAAATAGAATATTTTATAAGCCCTGACGAAATGTAAGCTATTCTATTGGATTACAAGCGCACATTGTATGCTTTCAGTGTAAAAATTGCAGGCGATAATTTTTGGCTCGACTCGTTCAGTGATTTCAAACAAAAGCTACATTTTACAATCGTCCAGCAAAATTGATGGAGCACTCAGTGTGGGATGGAAAACTACGTTATATCAGGTTGATGCCTTGCTAACGAAATATATTAAAGGACCGAATGCGAAATAATAACATATAAAACCATAGGCCAGTCGTGGCGCAGCGTTACAAGTGTCTGACTGTAAACGCGACTGGTTTTGGGTTCTATTCCCACTCGGGGAAAGAAATATTTCTTTCTCCAGAACTCGGCGGAAATTGAGGAACTGAGTGTCTTAATATTAAGTTCCCTCTGCCTACCCTGCTGTGTGCTGGATACAGCGAGAAGCTGAAAAAAAAAATGATTAACGTAGCTCAATCTTCAGAGATAAACATATACCATTGCGGACATTTTTTATAGGTCTTTCAAAGGACAATATTTTTCTTAAACATTGAATTTATGTGTTTCATAAGACCTTTTCCTGGAAAAACTAAAAAAAATATAATAAGAATATCCCAAGACCCTCAAGTATCTCTATATGTAGTTTAATCTCAATCGGCTCAGCGGTTTAACCGTGATGACGTCACATACAGACAGAGTTACTTTCGAATTTATAAGACGTATTCGTGTGGATTATTTCGTTCTACAGTCTACTGTCTCATAAATAGCTAACTCCTAGTGAAAATATCAAGGCCTGATTACGTTCAAGCATGAATTTATTATCTTTAATCGATCGAATCGACAATACAATTTGTTTTAAGTTATGTTTGTCGCGGTGCAAGGATAAGGATTTGACTGTAACGCAGCGGTTCTGGAGTCGATCCCGACTCGGGGAATTAATTATTATTTATGAATATTTTTATTTCTTCGCTCTGGCACCCAGGCAAAACCCTGGTGTTGAGTTCCGCCATTCAACACGTATTGTCTCGAAAAAATCGGCAGAAAGTGGGGAACGGAGTGTCTTGACACTAGGCTCCCTCTTCATACCCTACTATAAGCAAAATACAGCGTGAAGCTGATTTTAATATTATTTTATAATATTTTTTATTTATAACCGATTGTATTTGTAGCGATTTTTTAGAATTTATGTTGGCAGTTATAAATCAAAAATACCGCGCTGTTGTAGGTACGTTTTGCGTTCAAACTGCACATATTATCACCCAGTCATCTGTCGACCAATTTACATTATAATTAAATATTGGTCGGTGGATGACAGTTGCCAGATGACGGGCGATGCCAGTTGATGGGTGATGGGAAACGGAGAGATATCTGTCTAAATGATTTCTATTATTTATCAAATTATTTTTATATATACATAAATATACTAGTAACATTTGTAATATATAAAAAAGTTTTATGTACGCTTTATTAAAGCAGGCGGATGCTAGCGAGTAAAAATCAGCTTCTCGCTGCTAGCGAGTAAATTAAATAAATATCTTTTTAGGTGATATTTAAAGTAAAATACAGTAAAAGACATGTGCAATAAGTTTCTCAACTGCACTACGATGTTATATATATATTTAATAAAAAAAAATAGCTTCACGCTGTTTCCCGCACACAGTTAGCTTAGTTTACCTTGAATTCTTAGCGTGAGCAAACATACAGACAAATTAAATAAACAGACAAAAATAACATTGACATGCCAGAGATAGTTTATCTTAAGTGTATATTTTCCATGTACAGACACCGATCATTTATGATATTATAATAAGTATAGATATATATATTCTTATGTATTTATATAAATATTGTATGAATATATAATATGATCTAATACAACATAATATATTTTAATTAATATGATTAAGTAATATGATTTTGAATAATAACCTACCGATCTCTGAATTAGAACTATTTAAATAATAATAATAATAATCTTTATAATTTTTAGAACTATAACATACAATTTACATGCACTGAGACCTCCCAGTAAGTAGTCAGAAGACACTTGTGTTGGGAATATCTCGCAACTCCCAAATCGAACACCAGTTATTGTACGTAATAATACTATCATGAAGAATATCTCAAAATATCTTAAGGTAGTGCACTAAAATGGGAATACAGCAGTGTGTAAGGATGTGAGCGTGCGTGCGTGTGTGTACGTGTATGTGTGCGTGCGTGTGTGTATGTGTGTGTGTGTGTGTGTGTGTGTTTGTGCATGACTATCTAAACCATAATTAGACAATTCGGCGTAACAAAAGCTCAACCTCCTCAAACGTAAGTTTCTTCAGCCATTTATCTAGGGTAATTTTACATATAAACAAGGTCATAGGGTAAAGATTTAATTGTTTATTAATTTTATTGTATAAGAAAGGTGACTGACATTCATACTGCCTCTTAGCAAACACAGTACGAACAGGGTGGACGCGGGCTACGATGTCATGTCGTCTTTTGCTTAGTACGTTTGGATTATACGGTAGTGATTTGTGGTATTTTAAGATTAGGTTAATTATATAAAGCCGCCTAACTGATAACAAATCACTGAAGGTATATAAGTGGTCTGTTGGGAATCTATAGGACTTAAAACACACCACCTTGATGAGAGATCGCTGGGCTCGTTCCAGGTCTATAAGTTTAGATTTAGTCGCTCCACCCCATACAGGAATACAGTATGTGATGACTGATTGTGCTAAGGCAACGTAAATCTTAGTACATAATTTTCTATCCATAATATGTCGGAGTGATTTAAAGATCCAAATGAGTTTACGCACCCTACACATTAACAATTAAATAAACAGACAAAAATAACATTGACATGCCAAAGATAGTTTATCTTAAGTGTATATTTTCCATGTACAGACACCGGTCATTTATGATACTATAATAAGTATAGATATATATATATTCTTATGTATTTATATAAATATTGTATGAATATATAATATGATCTAATACAACATAATATATTTTAATTAATATGATTAAGTCATATGATTTTGAATAATAATCTACCGATCTCTGAATTTACAACTATTCATAAATACGGGCCTTTTGAAAATGTAATTTTGTTCCAGTCCGCAAGACGGCTGCAAGCCGTGGCTTAAGTCCCGCAGGGGACGCCCTTCCGCCGTAGACTTCATCACAGGCAGCCACGTAGTGCTTCCTTTTTTCCAGGGACAGATTACCCCCTTTCCTACCCACCAGGTGGCGATGTAAAAACCAGTAGAGCTAACAGCATTAACCTCAAGTTCGAAAAAAAACGTAATTTCATTACTAAGCAAGACCGAAGCATCATTTTTTTGATTGCGTGATATTAGGAGAATTTCCATAGTCATTCGTAAAAGAATTAGAGTCCCAGCACGCAATCTATCAAGAAACTTCTTTTACTTTTGTTACGTTGTGGAACTAACAACCGTCGGGGACCATCGATCAAACTCTGCCCGACTGCGATCGCAAGCAAATTATCGACACCTTAAGTTTCTTTTTACTTTTATTATGAAAGAAAACTGAATAGCTCATTTACTTTGTTAGATTTTGGTCGTAGCGCTTACGCTATTTTATCGATATTTACTTTGGCTTTCGTCTTTATGCACGGATTATTTTAAAATTATGTTTTACTTTACATAAATTATCTATTATTATTTATGAAAAATTATATAATAATACTAGATAATATTATTTAAAATATAATTAAATTGAGGCCAGTCGTGGCGCAGGGGCACAAAGTGTGATTGTAAAACCAACTGGTTGTGGGTTCGATCCCCACTCGAGGAGATGAAATATTTACTTAAATTTATATTTTCATTTCTTCGCTCTGGTGTCGAGGCACAGTGCAGCATTGAGTTCTGCCACTCAACACGCAATGCCTCAAGAATTCGGCAGAAAGTGGGGATCGGAGTCTCTTAACACTAGGTTCCCTCTGCTCACCATGCTGTGTGCGAGATACAGCGTGAAGCTGGAAAAAAATCTTTCAAATATTTACTACTTGAGGCAGGCGTAGCGCAATGGCAGATAATACCACTGTGACCGCGACGACTACAATTTCGATTCCCACTCGCTGGATTGAATTATTTAATATCTTTGTTTCTTCCCTCTGGTTACAAGACAAAGCGCGGTTCCGCCACTCAATTATAATAATCTATTGAAAAATGTATGTTAGCTTTAGGTTTAAAAAGTTATTTGGTCTAAACGTCATTTTGTGAGCTTTGAGCACCAGAGGAGCTTAGTTCCAGTTATTAGAAAAAAATCTATTGAGTGGAGATTCACTAAATTTGCACCAAATATTATTATTTTTTACTTTCTTGAAGCCAGTGGTGGCGCAGTGGCACGAGGTGTGACTGTAAAACCGACTGGTTGTGGGTTCGATCCCCACTCGAGGAGATGAAATATTTACTTAAATTTATATTTCCATTTCTTCGCTCTGGTGTCGAGGTTAAGCGCGGCGTTGAGTTCTGCCACTCAACACGCAATGGCTCCAGAAATCGGCAGAAAGTGGGGAACGTAATGTGTCTTAACACTAGGTTCCTTCTGCCTACCCTGCTGTGTGCGGGATACAGCGTGAAGCTGATTTTTACTTTCTTTACTTTTGTTTTATGCCCTCTTTGATCGAAACGTAATTTATAGATACTAAATGATTATGTTAGAAGATGTATGTTTTGGACAGATAGAAAGACAAATCGACATTAATTCTGCTGAGTGGTATTTTACTAAATATTACTTTAATATATTTTTTAATGTTTTCAAAACGTCAAATATAACATATACATATTTTTGTAATATCATTATATCATAGATTACCTACCTATAAATATATTCTAATCTATTAATTTCACCATATAAGCTATTAAGATCTATTACCGCCGAATTGTGCAAATGAAACCGCAAATCTAATTGTCCCTATCAATATGCTGATACTGTATTAATATAAGCTAACCTAAGAGGAACAGTTGATTAATAGTGTGAGGCTGTTGTGCGTATACTTATTTACCGTTTTCAATAAAGCGAGGTAATGTAATAAGATTACATACCTATGTAAATATTGGAATATTTTTTTTCAGATTCACGCTGTATTCTGTATGTAGTAGAGTTAATAGAAGAAGCCTAACTATTTTCTGTTGAATTCTGGATGCATTGCGTATTGAGTGGTGGAACTTAACGCAGCGCTTTGTCTCGACACCAGAGCGAAGAAATAAAAAAAAATATTTAATTTCCTAAATTGGGAATGTAATCCACAACCCGCTAAATGAAGATTCTTAGCATTTCTAAGTCTAAAACTATACACTAAGTATAAATTATAAGAATTACATCATGCTTTGATAAATTCTAAAAGAAATTTTCATGAAAAATATAAGGAAAAGTTATTTGAAATATAACTTTCTAACATAAATACATTATATAATTATACCGTGTATATTTTAATTTACATTTTGCTTAAAATAAGAATTTAGATAAAAAGTGTATGTAAGGAGTGGATGAAGAGGACTGCTCTGTGCTAGTATTCAGAGAACATTCTTCAGTGCATAGTTGCATTGCAGTGAAGTGAAGTGTTAATTCACCTTAGAGAATGTTACACGAGTTATTTGGCATTTAGTGCCATTATGTTTATGCATATATTATTTTCACTAAAAAAAACTAAATTAAACTAGCTTCATGCTTTATCCCTAGCGGGGTAGTCAGAGAGAACGGAGCGCCAAACACTACGGTCTCTACATACCTCTTTCGCCTCGTCCACTGTCATCATCCTCTTTATACATGCCCTCCGGGGAGTCCTCATGCTTTTTACCTGACCTTCCTCCAGTATCTTTGTTACTGTGTTTTCGAAGGTCAACCGAGGTCTCTCCCTACCTCTCTTACCGCTCACTTTTCCATCATAAATGTTATTATTTTCATGATGACTATATATAACTTTGAATACATTTTTTTGGCAATTTTTAGTAGATTAGCACTTTTTTGGTAGATAATTAAATTAAATTAGACAACCAAATAGATAATTTTAAATTAAGAATAAAAATTAAATTAACTTCACGCTGTATCCCGCATCTAGCAGTTTAGGCGGAGGGAACCTAGCGTTAAGACACACCGTTTTCCACTTTCTGTCGAATTCTGAAAGCATTGCGTGTTGAGTGGCGGAACTCCACGCCGCGCTTTGCCTCGAGACCAGAGCGAAGAAATGGAAATATAAATTTAAGTAAACATTTCATCTCCTCAAGTGGGGATCGAACCTACGACTAATCGCTTTTAGAGTCACACTTTGTGTCCCTGCGCCACGACTGGCCTCAGACTGGTCTCATTAAAAATAATCACATATTTTTATTTCAGACTACAACTTCATTTTAAATAATTCATTAACCTCGACCAGTGAGCGGTATAAGATGGTCTAATCACAGCATTTTAAGGCCACCGATTATAATCCTTTGTGAAATAATTCAGTTTTAAAGTGACGATGCCACAAAGCTAGTAACTTCACAAGACTCGAGACAAGTGCAAATTGCATTGGATCTGACAAGAAGTTCTTATACTTTTTAATAAAGAAGCATTTTCATAACGTTTTGCCTCCGCATAAATAGACTACTTAGCCTTTTATTTACTACGAACTTAAGTCATACTTAAGTCTAGTTTAAGTAATATTCAAACAACATTTTTAGAAAACATATAAAAATTATGTATTTTTTTATTTTTAAAAATATATATTTTTTTTCAAAACGAAACGAACGAAAATTATAAACGAAATAATCGTTGATTTTTTTTATGTTTTCTAAAAAAATGCATTGAGTTTATTCTGTAAGTAGTTGTAATTACATCATCTTTCCAAACATACTTTTTCACTAAAAAAATAACAATGTGAGCGATAGTTATGGATCCCTATTCGGAAAAAGATATATTTAATCAGCTTTCATTTGAGCTGCTTTATTCATCGAAAAGAATAATGTTTTTTTGTTTTTTTTTCAGCTTCACGCTGTATCCCGCACACACCAGAGTAGGCAGAGGGAACCTAGTATTAAACACTCCGTTCCTCATTTTCTGCTGAATTCTGGAGGCATTGCGTATTGAGTGGCGGAACTCAACGCCGCGCTTTTCCCTCGATACCAGAGCGAAGAAATGAAAATATACATATAAATAAATATTTCATCTCCTCGAGTGGGGATCGAACCCACAACCAGTCGATTTCCAAGCACACTTTGTGCCCCTACGCTACGACTGGGCCCAAAAGAATAATGTGATATTCCTTAATACCATGACTTGATGAATAAGCTACCCAACACAAAAACAATTTCAAAATTTAAACCACCTGTTCCTGAGATAGAAATATTTTATGCTTCTAATAATTGTAATTCAGGCTTGCGTGTCGCGGCGGGACAGCGTTTGCGTCACTCTTGGGAATGAATTATGTCCATTCCCCTGCTCTTACAAGAAAAAGCGCGGCGTTGAGCTCCGCTCCTCAACACGTAATATCTAAAATTCGGACGAAAAGCGAAGAACATAGCGGATAGTGTATTGACACTACGTCCTCTCTTCCTTCTCTTCTATTACTCGAAAAAGCTAAAAAATCGTACTAACTTTTGTGAATTATACAGTTTCCTTAATCCTGATTTTCGCTTCCGTTTTATATATCAATTCACAAGTTTAAATGTGACGACGTCGCCGCGCCGCTAGTAACTGTTGTAGTTATACTAAACTTTACAACAAACTTACGTAATTGTATTTCACGGTGCTTTGTGCTTTTGTATAAAATCTTTTAGGAATTTCTTAAGTCATTCTGGAGGAAGTCAATTAACTCTAAGTACCTACTAAATGACAAATTAAAAAAAGATAATAAAATAAAAAATAAATTTTCGCATGTAATCATCACTTGTAATCACATTAGTGGATTTGTGATCACATATGCAAATGTGTAATTATATACGAATATGTGAATATAATGATAATGTAAGTTAATTTGTGTTCTTATTTCGTCATCTGGTCATAATTTTTTTTTCTCTTTTTCCAGATCTTTTATGTAGCAGTAAAAAAACTGAAAACTATATAATATATAATATTTGTGATTAAATCTTAAGCAATAAAAAGTTACATTTTTGTACGGAACCCTCTGTGAGCGAACCCGACTCGGGCTTGTCCAGTTTTTTTAATCTTAACGCTGTATATCGCACATAGTAAGGCAGGCAGAGGGAACCTAGTGTTAAGATTCTTCCGTTCCCCACTTTCCACCGAATTCTTGAAGCATTGCGTGTTGAGTGGCGAAACTCAACGCTTTACCTTTTTACTAGAACAAAAAAATAAAAATGCTCTGCTCATTCTTTTTATTATTTCGAAATAATTAAAATTCAAAATGTTATAAGTACATATATTATTTTGAAATAATATCTATTGCTTTGTTTCGTCTAATAGATTGTCGTACATTCATCTCTAGTTGTTGTTGTTGTTTTCTCCTAAAGAATATAAAAAAAGAATAATCAAAATCGATTGGCGGGATATTAGATATATTGAGTTATTCATTTATTTGTCGTGCATATACTTAATGCAAATTTAAGACATGTGATTTTCTCATGGAAACTATTGTCAGAACTGGATTGGATTAAAATGGGGACCAGGAAGTACTAGCTATCAAATAAAAAAGGAATTATCAAAATCGGTTCACCCCAAAAGAGAAAAAACAAACGGAACCACAGTAGTAAAACTTTTTCATATGTCTGTCAGTCGAGACCACTTATGTAGATATCGCGTGAAGGTCTATCCGAAATTAATGTCAAATATCCAAATCTGCGGTGGTCACTTGGAGCATAGAAAAAATAAATCGAAAAATACGAGTATTTATGCATCGTTTTTGCTTCTTGTTTGAAATTTACTCTGTAATTAAAACTTGCACTACTGCTACTACTACAAATATAAAATTCTGGCGCAAAGTGAGAAAATACAATACAAAGGGGGAAAAAAATCCGAAAAATGAAAATTTATTCTTTCATTGCATACAAAATAAGTATGACTGACTAACTTAAATTAGCTTCACGCTGTATCCCGCACGCAGCAGGGTATTCAGAGGGAACCTAGTGTTAAGACACTCCGTTCCCCAGTTTCTGCCGAATTCTGGAGGCATTGCGTGTTGAGTGGCAGAACTCAACGCCGCGCTTAACCTCGACACCAGAGCGAAGAAATGGAAATATAAATTTAAGTAAATATTTCATCTCCTCGAGTGGGGATCGAACCCACAACCAGTCGGTTTTGCAGTCGCACCTCATGCCGCTGCGCCACGACCGGCCTCACTGACTAACTTGACCTACAATAATGAAATTGATACGCAATCGTCGCTGAACGAATCCGACTCGCACTTAACTTTTTTAAAATATTTATTTCCAGCGCCATTTCACTTTTATTACATTACCTTTGGCCATTGTAACACATAATTTTTTGCCGTAATTCTACTATTGCTTGCCTAAGTTTCTTTTGTTTACATTTTGTTATCATTTTATAATTTTTTTTTTGAAAACATATCGTCAGTACGTATTGGACACATCATATTAAATGCATAAGACTTACAAACGATGAAATTGTTATTATTCAAATTGAACTGACAAAATGTTATTAACAATGTAATCGATGATGGGACAAGGGAGGTATCTATATTTTAGGCAATTTCGCTCAAATTTTTTTGCTAACGAAATCCGTCCATACTAAAATATTTTAAAATTATTTTTCAGTTTCATGCTGTATTCCGCATATAGCAGCAAGATAGATAAAAAGAACTTATGTTAAGGCACGTAGTACCCTACTTTCCGCCAAAGTTTCGAGGCATGGCGTCATGAGCGATGGAACTTAACGTCGCGGCTAGCGAAGAAATATAAATATTAATTAAATAATAATGCATTCATTCATTCGAGTGAGACTTGAACCTATAAAAGTCACGTTTATAGTCGCATACTTGTGCCACTGTGCCACGTTGGCCTCGTATTTCTATAAGGTATAAAAAAGAAATTGATTTACAAATTTGGCGTCACTCAAAAATATACTGTCCTAGGCTACTTGCTATGAAATCCGCCACTATATTGCTCGCTATATAAAAACATACAAGCACAAAAGGCTGGCTGAACGCTTAAAAGCGTTCCTTACTAGCCAATTCATAGCTATATGGTACAGAATTTAGTAAATCATTTATATTCCATAGCATATAAATGATACTCATAGATATTTTGTCACCCAAATTATCCATAATAATCAGCTTCACGCTGTATCCCGCACACAGCAAGGTAGGCAGACGGAACCTATTGTTAAGACACATTGTTCCCCACTTTCCGCCGAATTCTGTAGGCATTGCGTGTTGAGTGGCGGAATTCAACGCCGCGCTTAGCCTCGACACCAGAGCGAATAAATGAAAATATAAGTAAATATTTCATTTCCTCGATTGGGCATCGAGCCCACAACCAGTCGATTTTACAGTAACACTTTGTGCCCCTGCGCCACAACTAGCCTCGAATTATATCCATTATTGTCTAATATTCCAATCTATTGAACCCTTCCCTGTTATTGTTTTCCTTATTAACATTCCGTCGTTATAAAGGGACTAAAGGCAAGGGACTAGAGCAATCTTTGATATAATTGTCTGGCTGATAGCTACAGACTATAAATCAGGATGAAAGTGACTGATTTGTCATTGTCAAACGTCAACAACAGAATGATCGGAATAAATATATTTTGTGTAAAGAGAGCTTTTAATTTATATATTTATAAATTTTTAAATAAAAGATTTAGAAGTATTTTTTATAATATTCATAGTCGAAATATATCTTTTTATGTAAACGTAGGCTTACGAAATGACAACATATAAAATTAAACACTTATTTGATATAAATTCCTTTCTTTATATGTAGCTGTATTCGATTAATAAAATGTGAACTCATTTTTAATACGGTCAAATATTTTTATGAAAGTCACAAATATCCTGCTACAAAAATAAAAAGCCACAAACTTTTGTCGTTAAAAACAAAATTTAACGTCGACTTATTTGGAATATTTATAAAGCCTAAAAAAGTATTGTGACCTGTCAAAGTATCTGAAGCATTTATTAATTACATACCCTCGAATCAAAATTACAAAGGCCGTAGACGGGTTTGACCCGGGATTCATCGCCAATCCCGAGCAACCAGTAACGATTAATCATTGAGAAGTACATTCTGATTTATAGTTAGCTAGTTTCTGTAAATGGAGAATATTTAAACTTTTTTAATACTATTAAGTTTTAAAGAAATCATACTTATAACTAATGGACGCGCGCAGCTTCGCCCGCTTATTTGCACCCTTAAGAGTGAATTCTAAAAAACCATGAATCATGTGTTGAATTTAATTTTTTATAAAAATCGGTGGCGATTTAAAGATTTTTCCATATAAACTTTCAACTCCTTATTTGAACCCTTAGGGGATGAATTCTTAAAAACCATGAAATACGTGTTCAATGAAATATTTTTTAAGAGTCTGAATTTCACATTTTATAAAAATCGGTGCCGATTAAAAAAAAACCAAACAAACTTTCATACCCTATTTCATCCCTTTAAGGTTATAATTTTTCAAAAGAAAATAAATATCTGTCCAAATTTAACAGTCCAAACAGCAATAACCGTTGTGCGTAGAAACGTGAAATTCACTCAGTCAGTCAGGAACATGTTCTTTTATGTATATAGATAATAATAATTAATAACTCTCTACACTTTTAGTCTACCACGCCGATGTAGTGCCCAAGGCATAACGTCGCTTTGTCAAAGTCAAAGTCAAATAATTTTATTCAAAATAAGAAGGTACATGCCATGGTTCATTTTTTGAACGTCAAATAATTTACCACCAGTTCACTAAAATTAGTGCCTCAGACCTGAGAAGAACCGGCGCAAGAAACTCAGCGGGACTTATTTTTTTAAAAACAATTATACAAAATCACATTTCAGCGTTTCTGACAATGATACTTTGAAATAGACTGAAGCGAGCATTTAATTCCCAAGGCGTGTTATCATTTATATAATCATTAATTTGGTAATAACCTTTAACACACAAACGTCTTTTCACAATTCTTTTAAATTGTGATATAGAACATTCTCGGACGTTTTCTGGGATCCTATTGTAAAAGCGTACACATTGTCCCATAAAAGAATTACGGACCCGATGTAATCGGGTCACAGGTGCAATAAGTTTACTCCTATTTCTAGTATTGATATTATGTACATCACCAATTTTGGCAAAATCTTTAATATTCTTCTTCATAACATTTTCAAAAATGTATTGAGATGCAACTGTCAAAATATTTATTTCTTTAAATTTTTGCCTTAACGATTCTTTTGGGCCTAAATTATAGATTGCGCTAATAGCTCGCTTCTGCAAGACAAAAATTGATTTAATACCGGCGGCATTACCCCAAAGTAGAATGCCGTAGGACATAATACTATGAAAGTAGCTAAAGTAAACAAGGCGAGCCGTTTCCACATCCGTTAATCGTCTGATTTTTTTTAACCGCAAAAGCTGCTGAGCTAAGTCTATTCGCCAATCCATCGATATGAGGCCCCCACTGCAATTTAGAGTCAATGGTGATACCGAGAAACACCGTAGAATCGACAGGTTCCATGGCTTCACCATTCAAGAGTACATCAGCTTTAACAAATTTTGTGTTAGGTGTTCTGAAGATTATACATTTAGTTTTTTTACTATTCAATAGTAAGTTATTAACACTAAACCAATGTACTACTTTCGATAGAGCATTGTTTACATCGTCATATATGTTTTGTCGTCGTTTTATTTTAAAAATCAATGAAGTATCATCAGCAAACAATACTATATCATGGTTCTTTCCCACTAAAAATGGCAAATCATTTATGTATATTAAAAACAGAAAAGGACCAAGAATAGACCCTTGTGGGACCCCCATGCTGACAAATGATCCAGGAGATTTCTTGCCATTTACATCAACCCTCTGAGCTCTGTTAGCTAAATAAGAGGTCAGAAGATTGAGTGCACGTCCTCTTATGCCGTAATGGTGTAGCTTCATGACCAATGTAGAGTGCTGAACGCAATCAAAGGCCTTAGACAGATCACAGAACATACCAAGAGCATCCTGCGATCCCTCCCAAGCCTCAAATATACTTTTTATAAGTCCTACACCAGCATCAGTAGTCGAGCGACCTTTAGTAAAGCCATACTGTTTATCATGCAAAAGCTGATGTGAGTCAAAGTGCATCAGCATTTGATTTAAAATAATTTTCTCAAAGATTTTACTAAATGAGGGTAGTATAGATACAGGTCTGAAATTGTTGGGATCAGATGTACTACCCGATTTAAATATAGGTATGACTTTACTAAATTTCATTAAGTCAGGAAACACACCATACTCTATACAACTATTAAATACAGTCGCGAGGTAAGGAGCAACAGCGTCTATTATATGACTAATTAATTTAACAAAAATTCCCCATATATCTGATGTTTTCTTAATATCTAGGGACTTGAATGTCTTAACAATGTCTCTTGAGTTGACCACTTTAAATTTGAAATCTATATCACATTTGTTTACGTTCTCCTTAAGTAAAGATTCAGCGACTGTCGTGGAAGATATAAGTGTTTTGGTTGTGGAAACTGGAATATCAGCAAATAATTTTTCAAAAACACTGGCAACTTCTTGGTCCGAGCTGGTTAACCCATTGTCAATTCTTAATTTAAATTCATAATTGCAATCCCTGGCTTTTCCAGTTTCACAATTTATTATGTCCCATGTCATTTTAATTTTATTAAACGAGTTTTTAATCTTGTTTTTAATATGTAACGATTTTGCCACGGAACACACTTTTTTAAATAATTTTGAATAAGATTTAACATAATTAATAAATGTTTCACTATGGTTATACGTTTTCTCACTATAAAGTTCATATAACCTTAAATGACAAGAAACTCCTGGAATTGACTGTTCTAGAAGTAAATATATCTTTGAACTCACTCTGTATAACATTAAAAAAATTCTCATATAGTAAATTGGGCTTATTACTATGTTTTAAATATTCAAGTTTTGTTATTATATTACTTCTGAACTTTTCTATACGACTAGTTGTCATCGGTATACAAACATTTTTTTTATTTTTATCATTTTTTTTTTACCAAAGTGAAAGGAAGCCAACTGTCCGCAATGATCTGAATTTAACATATTAATTATTGAGTTTTACAAGGCACAGAGTTTGTAAAAATATTATCAATGCAAGTAGCGGTACAAGGAGTGATTCTTGTTGGCCCTAGAAATAGATTGTCTAGGTTATATGAATTAAGTAGTGACCTGAATCTAGTGCAAATGGTGGAATTTTCTAGTAAATTAATATTAAAATCACCACATACAATTTGTGGGGGCCCATCTAGTGGGAGACGAGTCAGCGTCCGCCAAAATTTCAATTTGAGACGTTGAAAAGGAATAAAGACGTTTAATAGCCCAGTAGTAGTAGAAGTATAGCCCAATTCATCCAAACTCCATTCCATAATCTTTTTTTAGTTTTCCATCTTTTTCATAGATCCTATTATCCGTATTATCCAGTGACCATCTCTAGGCAATTGCCTGTTGTTGCTCAAAGATGGATTTCAGATAACAAATTACATTATAAATTACATTCTCTGTGTTCCTACGCATGCCTTCAAAGTGACCGGGTTCTTTTGAACTGGAGAATTATGAAAGATAAACATAAAAAATAAAAGAAAATAAGATAAATCTATAATTATAATAAATTTGTAGAAAAGTCGTTTCTGGTATACCGCACATTGCAGGGTAAGCAGAGGAAACTTAGTGTTGAGACACTCCTTTCCCCACTACTTCTGCTTTCGTCGAATTATCGAGGCATCGCGTGTTGAGTGGCGGAACAGAACGTCGCGATTTTCCTTTGGTACCATTTGGTTTCCTTTGGACGAAGAAAATATAATAGTATTTTCGACCTAAATGGATGGAGTGACTTAAATGGAGAGAATATTTGAATTTTTTTATCTGTCTGTATGTACAATCACCGCCGCAGATCGCAATGCCTCCAGAATTCGGTGTAAAGTGGGGAACGGAGTGTCTTAACACTAAGTTCCCTTTGCCTATCCTCCTGTACCGTACGAGATACAGAGTGAAGGTGATTTTATTTATTAGCTTCACGCTGTATCCCGCACACAGCAGGGTAGGCAGAGGGAACCTAGTGTTAAGACACTCCGTTCCCCACTTTCTGCCGAATTCTGGAGGCATTGCGTGTTGAGTGGCAGAACTCAACGCCGCGCTTAACCTCGACACCAGAGCGAAGAAATGGAAATATAAATTTAAGTAAATATTTCATCTCCTCGAGTGGGATTCGAACCCACAACCAGTCGGTTTTGCAGTCACACCTCGTGCCGCTGCGCCACGACCGGCCTCAGTGATTTTATTTAGTTTTTTTTAACTTATTTTGTTTGTTCATTTTAATTACCCACATATATTTTTCGAATTTTTAGAATTTTATTTCCCTTACTTACTTACTACTTTTCTGTTTACTTTTCTTTTCGGTTTATTTTGATAAATTGGGCTTATATTTTATTACTTATTCTATCGAAAACTGAGAATAATTTCATACACATATTAAATAAATATTTGTATAGTTTAAGCGGGCAAAGTCGCGCGGGACCGCTGGTAATAATAATTCATTACCCCAAGTGGAAATCGAACCTACAAGCGTCTCATTGCAGTCACACGCTTGTGCCCCAGCACCTAAAAATATTCTACAAATAACTTACTCATTAGCATACTTTTATTTATTTCTCATATTATATAAAGACTCTCAAAATAGATATTTGTATATACACTGCGTATTCTCCATCTACCAGTCAACATAAATTTTGATCACGGCATGGAGAACGTAAAGGGGGCTTGGGAGGGGTCGATTGAAGTGCCCTCATGTGCACAGTCTGATCACGGCCCATGGAGCACAATTTGTTTGATCTCGCCGCTTGTTCGCTAAACGCTATTTATGTACCAGCTAACCAAGGACATTTGACAACGATACAAATGCCATTAAACAGGTGTTAATGAAACCGTTACTTGCTTGAGATTCACAATAATTGCTAATTTTGTGGCATGGCCATAATAAAATCAAATAGGATAATCTAGTTTGTCTTTGAATGTGGAGGTCATAATTACAATTAACTATATTTTATAATTTTCTTTTTTAAAAAATACATTATATATATGTGTGAAAAAAAAATACTAATAATATATTCAAATTCAATGGTACAAAATATCAAGAAAGTCGTATAATTTATTTATTTATTTCTTTCATTTTGTTCCAGGATGCAGTTAGCACATCACTAAACAAAAAAAGCATGCCAACGCAATATGTGCCAGATATTAGAGGTCGTGAACAGAATGCCTGCCAAGAATGTAATCTCAAATTGGCTGCGAGCAAAACAAGGAAAACATAAACACTCGCCATGTCGCTAGCATGCGTATAGCCATCAGAGAATATGAATACGACCAAACCAGTAATACTGGTGGCAAGGAGCCAATCGGACTTATTACAAAAAGGGCCAGAATATTATCTGGATTCCGCAAGGTCACCTTACAATGCTGTACTTGAATTTAATGCTACATTTGACAATAACAACACATTTAATTTAACAGATGATTCAGGAGAACTTTGGAATGATTACATCAATCTCTTACAAGATCGTGCGCTTCTAGTTTCATTCTTACTTCTTTTCTCACTTACAACAGTATTTGGAAATATGCTGGTAATCTTGGCAGTAATAAGAGAAAGATATTTACATACATCTACCAATTACTTTGTAACTTCCCTGGCAGTCGCTGACTGTCTTGTAGGTCTAGTAGTGATGCCTTTTTCTGCGCTATACGAAGTGTTAGAACATACATGGTTCTTTGGTGTCGACTGGTGTGATGTATGGAGATCACTAGATGTACTTTTTAGTACTGCATCAATTCTTAATTTATGTGTTATATCCTTGGATCGATATTGGGCCATCACTGACCCCATCACATATCCTATGCGTATGAGTGGAAGAAAAGCAGCATTTCTCATAGCAGCTGTGTGGGTGTGTTCGGGTGCTATATCGTTTCCGGCCATCGCGTGGTGGCGAGCGGTGCGCTTAGAAGAAGTCCCTGATTATAAATGTCCGTTTACGGAAAATTTAGAATATATTATATTTTCTTCTACAATATCATTCTATCTACCTTTGTTTGTAATGGTGTTTACATATTATCGCATATATCGCGCTGCAACAATCCAAACTAGATCCTTGAAAATCGGGACAAAACAAGTGATGAGGCCGAGTGGTGAATTAGAGTTAACATTACGAATTCACAGAGGTGGAACAGTGCGACAAAGAACGGACGTTTGTCACGGTGCGTGCACCCCGGAAGAGGCGGATCAAGAGCCTTTAACCGCGTTGCAAAATAATGGACTATCGCGTTCGTCGACGCGGCTAACAAATGTGACGCATAATAAACATTTGCCCAAAAATTTCTCTCTATCACGTAAACTTGCAAAATTCGCGAAAGAAAAGAAGGCAGCAAAGACTCTTGGTATCGTTATGGGTGTGTTTATAGTGTGCTGGTTACCATTTTTCGTGGTGAATCTCCTGTCAGGAATATGTTCATCATGCATCACTCACGAAGAGATTGTCAACGTAGTGGTGACATGGCTTGGGTGGGTCAACTCATCGATGAATCCAGTGATCTACGCGTGCTGGAGTCGAGATTTTAGAAGGTATGCTTAAAGTAATTTTCATTTTACATAGATATATGTTCTGCAATTCGAAATCCGATCGTATTCTATATAATTTACTGCAGACGTAAAACTTTCCATACATACGATAAAATTCGGTATTTATTGATTTCACAGGATTTTCTATTTACTGTCATTTTTAAATCATTATTAATTTTTTTATCATCATCACGCTGTAATCCCGCACACAGCAGGGTTGGCAGAGGGAATCTAGTGTTAAGATACTCCGTTCCCCACTTCCTGCCGAATTCTGGAGGCATTGCGTGTTGAGTGGCTGAACTCAACGCCGCGTTTTGCCTTGACACCAAAGCGAAGAAATGGAAATATAAATTTAAATAAATATTTCATCTCCTCGAGTCTCCACTCGAACCCGCAACCAGTTAATTTTACAGTCACACTTTGTGCCTCTGCACCACGACCGGCCTAAATCATTGTTCATCATAGAAAATATACATTTGATGTATTTTATTAGAGTCGTATTTCTATGATAAAAACAAACAATGACTATAATGTATAACTACTCAACGTATATCAATGAAATGGACAGAGTTTTACATTCATGCAACTACGTTAATAGGTACCTGAATGCAGAGCTACGTATTACTACTACTACTAATGTATTCAGACGGTTTATTAATAGCCGACAGGTTTTGTAAAAGGTTTCTTAATTAATTGTAATTATTAATTAGCTTCACGCTGTATCCCGCACACAGCAGGGTAGGCAGAGGGAACCTAGTGTTAAGACACTCCGTTCCCCACTTTCTGCCGAATTCTGGAGGCATTGCGTGTTGAGTGGCAGAACTCAACGCCGCACTTAACCTCGACAGCAGAGCGAAGAAAATGGAAATATAAATTTAGGTAAATATTTCATCTCCTCGAGTGGGAATCGAACCCACAACCAGTCGGTTTTACAGTCACACCTCGTGCCGCTGCGCCACGACCGGCCTCTTCTTAATTAATTGTAATTATAAATTAAATATTGATATTACAATTTACTATTAAAACAAAGAAAAATTCTTGCATTCCTGTACATATTGGCTTTTGAAGGATAAACATAAAGTTACATGTCGGAGACTTTTATACACGTATAAGTTTAAATGATTTAGTCCATTTCTCCTCTTTAAACGTCAGACATTTGATGGCAGAAAAATGTAACGTACTTTGTACATATAAAAACAATACAAAAACTTTTTTTATATTCTAGATTATAATTAAAACCCACCACCATCGAATCTACCATCATACTATTGATACCGCCAGAGAATTTAAAAAATCTTCTTAAAAAATTCTATAAAATAGTCAGACAGAGGCCGTCAATTATTAAGCAATGCTAAGCTAACGCGGCTTATCGAATCGTGACCAGCGTTGGACGATGTAAACCATGTTACGTTTATAATGTTACCTAAAAGCTTCACTAAATCATTTAACAGGAAATCTTTGTGTTTTATCACTCTTTACGTATGGTTTTTTTTTCAAGCCGTTCCCCGCACATAGCAGGATAGGCAGAGGGAACCTGGGAACCTAGTATTAAGATACTATGTTCCTCATTTTCCCCCGAATTCGAAGGTATTGCGGTTTGTTTGACGGTACTCAATACCGTGTATGCTTTCCAATACTATTTTACTTTTGATGTATGTGTGGGAAAAACGATGACGTATAGCTGTTTAATTATGAAATTATTCTTGTATTTATTACATGAATTAATGTTGATTCACCCTGTTCTATTTTTAACCTATTTCTGTAAAAGGCGGAGGTTATCATTTCGATTGTTTTTTTTTATATTTGTTGCCTCAGAGGTTTTGATTGGGTGAACCGATTTTAAAGATTCTTTTTTGATTGGGAAGCTTGTACTTTGCGTATGGTCCCATATTAATTTTGTCCATTTTTGATAATGGTATCCATAAAAGAATTGCATAGATATTAAATTTGCATAAAGCATGTCAGCAACAAATTGACAGATAACTCAATTTCCCGCCAATCGATTTCGATGATTATTTTTTAATTAGAAACGATACACTTCAAGGGCTGTTTCATAAAAGTTTGGTTAGGTTTTGATTTTGGGATTCACTAAAAATTTAAGAAGTTATTGTTATTTTTTTTGTTATAAATGATATTTTTTTTGCATTGTGTTTAATTTTAGGCCAGCATGACACAGCGGCATAGTGTCGAATTATAAATCCCACTACTGGGTAATAAATTATTTACATTTTCTCGCACTGGTAACTAAATTATTAAAGCGGGACGTTGAATTCCGCCATTCTACATGCAATGTTTCGCAAATTTCGTCTGAAAACTAATTAGCGTAATTTATCTTGAGATCTCTAATTATTTTGTATTACATCAATATATCGCGGCGTTGAGCTCTGCCACTCAACACGCAATGCCTCCAGAATTCGGCAGAAACTGGGTAACGGAGTGTCTTAACACAAGGTTCTCTCTGCCTTCCCTGCTGTGTGCGGGATACAGCGTGAAGCTGATTTATCTATTTATTTATCAATGTATCACTATCACTATGTTTGACCAACATTATTAGAAAATATAACAACGTAAACAAGTAGCTTGATAATTTAAATCAATTCAATTCAGTTAACAAGTATATTATTATGCCAACAATAAAATATATTCTTGAGACTAATAACCAAAAAAGGTGTTAAACAGAATTTCCTTTTACGTCCTAAGCGAGGAGGTCACGCACAAAACAATTCATATTATGACTGATTGTGTTTTATAAAGAATGACTATGATTTTTCATTTGTATTGTTACTATATAAAAAAATTTCAATAATCTGGGTCACCACTGCGTTACCACTAATGGTAGTAATGGTACCCTCGCTTTAATCAATTAAAACCGCTCACATTAATCAAGACAGTGTGAAGACATTTGTTACGGAGTTTTTTTACGGAAAGAATTTATTATGTGAAAAACTGAAATTTATACCTGTGAAATACAAAAATTATGATGAATTAGAATTATATAAATTGTACGAAGCTTTTTCTGTTATAATATGCTTTCAAATGTAATATTAATTGTCTATATTTTAGGTTTATATTTGATAAAATTCGAAGGTATTAAGATTTTTCTTTTTTTAAAAGAACGCTTTTTCTTTGAGCTATAATTTATTAATGATGTCAGAAATTGTGAAATATGAGAAAAAGAGCGTACCAGACACAAATTATTTCAAGGTGGCTCAATTGGCCAATATAATGATGTCAAATTAAATAAAAATTTTATTAAATTAGCTTCACGCTGTATCCCGCACACAACTGGGTAGGTAGAGGAAACTTAGTGTTAAGGCACTCCGTTCCCCACTTACCACCGAATTCTGAAGGCATTGAGTTGTAGCTCAACGACGCACTTTGCCTCGACACCAGAGCGAAGAAATGAAAATATAAATGTAAATAAATATGTCATTTCCTCGAGTGAGGATCGAACCCACAACCAGTCGATTTTACAGTAACACTTTGTGCTCCTGCGCCACGACTGGCCTCTTTCTGTGATGATTTGACGTAGTTCAAAATTATAATTAAGTTTTAATTTTAAAAGTTTTTATTTCTAAAGCCACTCCAAAAAGTATTATCTCAATAAGAATTAAATGAGAAACAGAATAATTTACGGAATAACGGAAGATTTTTTCCCCTTTCGACATAGTTGCTATAATAGTAATACATTGATCACAATATTTTTTTACTTAAGTAAAAAATTGCCCTTGATTCGATCAGATAACATTATCTGAGTGATGCTTATTGTTGCTCGATTTACCAAAATGAATGTATTATTGGTATAATCTGTGATAAATAGCATTGTAAAAATCCTATACACTTGCCTATGCCTTGATGTTGCCTATTACACCATAGAAATGGGGTACTTATTCTGTTAATTACTAGGCAGGAATGTGTGTAGGTACGCGTTGGTATTTCTTGTACAACCACTAGTCACAAATACATTTTATCTATATAAATGATTTAATAATATAATTTTATACACAATACAATTATCAATTTTATTTAAACATTTTTTGAAACCCAAGTTTCGAACACTGGAAAGAAGTCAGTCGGTACGTCCACGGATAGACGGAGGTTGATTCTTGTTCAATGAGTTGACTATATCTTGGCATCTGGTGATTTTGAAACTTCAAAAATTTTATGGCTGGGATATATCTGTTTTCTTTAGCCAACCTAGTGTTAAAACACTCCGTTCCCCACTTTCCGCCGAGTTCTGGAGGCATTGCATGTTGAGTGGCGGAACTCAACGTCGCGCTTTGCCTCGACTCCAGAGCGAAGAAATGAAAATATAAATGTAAATAAATATTTTATTACCTCCAGTGGGGATCGAACCCACAACCAGTCGATTTTACCTCAATCAATTTTTTATAAGCTTTCTAAAAAATATTTTTCTTTTATAAGTGTGGAATAACACTTTAAATACGTTAAAAACATAAAAAAAACTTATTTATTTCTCAAGCCATGGGTAAAATTAGTTTACTTGCCAGCCACAAACATGCAATGAAATATATAATTTAGAAATATGTCCAACAAGAAGCGGCTCCAATAATAAAGTTTGATGAGTTCTTCAAAGTTAGCTCAAAAAAATGAACCGAATACCATAGCTTATTATATCTTATAATATGTACCACTAGCTATCTTTCCTCACTTCACTTAAAAAAAGTATGCATTAAAATCTGTGGAATTGTGTTTTTTTTTACTATTAGCTAGGTATACAGTTTTTTTTTTGTAATTTATACTATATTATTGCGACGAGAATTGAGGCCGTCATGGCGCAGAGGCACAGGCGTATGTCTTGTAACAGTATGTACCTTGGGTATGATGTATTATAAAAATATATATATGCATGGCAATGCACATAAATAATATTGTTTATTATTAATAATATATATTTTTAATATCATATTAATCCAGACTAATTCATGTATTGTAGTCCCGAGGGTCGCAACCGTCATTTCATATAGTACATGGTAGGTGAGTGCTGACGGAAGGCAGCGGTCGAGTCAAACTATTAAGCACTATGGTAGTAATAAATCTGGTGGTAAATGAAAGACTCATACCAAATATATAATAAATACAGTGTTCGAGACTTATAATGGCACAATCTTATGAAGGCAAAATATGTGTAGGGGCGACATATATTCTGGGATCAAAGTGAACTTTGACCACTTTACAATATTAAATATTGCTTGACGTCGTGAGCTTATTCGAATTGTTATAGCAACATTAACTAAATATATAGTAACTACAGCTAGTTATATAATTAGTAAGTGCGTGATGCTATTTTGCGTCTTCTCTATTTTTCCTTTTATTAGAACTAACACGTAGATATTGTGGACAGGAAGATAGGACACGCACTTGGCTTTTCATTAATTCAGAACTTCGAGTTATAAAAATATAATATTTTCGAGTTTCAGTTATTTAAATAAACTTCTGATGACAAATCTCTTATTAAAACGATACATTCTAAAAGCACAGTATAAAAATACTTAACAGAATTAACCTTTGAATCTCTAAAAGATATTGAGTAGCTTTTGATTACAACAATAAAAGATTCTAACCACTAGATACATCACGAGCCAAATCATTATTCATTAAATGATTTTTTAAAGAGGAATCTTTTACTGTAAACGCGACTGTACGACTGTGACGTTTTATTTTCCGCTCTAGAAAATGAATTATTTAGTATTTTTCGTTCTAATAACAAAGCGAAACGTGGTGTTGAGATCCGCTATACGCAATACGTCGAGATTTCGACGGAGAGTGGGGAACGGAGTGTCCTTACAATAGGTTCACTCTGTCTACCCTGTTTTATTATTACAAAGAAGGGAAGGCGAGGTTGCCTGCTTTGTATTTGTAATATAATTAATCATTCCACCAAATGTGAACCCAAACTTTTGTGAAAAAGCCGCGTCATCACCGGTATTAATTAGCTCTATGTAATAGATGATATAATCATGTTATTCAAATATATTTCTAAAGATAAAATATTAACATCATGGTGCACTGTAACAGCGTCTGCCTGTATACACGATGACTTGTGGATTTGATCCCCTATCGGGGAAATGAATTCATTCACTACCTCTGGTAACACAAAATTCGGCGTTAAGTTCCGCCGCTAAACACGCGATGTTTCGCAAATTTTGCGGAATGAGAAGAGCAGAGTGAAATTAAATAATATTAACAAATAAAATATCAAATCAGCTTCACGCTGTATCCCGCACACAGCAGGACAGTTAGAGGGCACCTAGTGTTAAGACACTCCGTTCCCCACTTTCTGCCGAATTCTGGACGCATTGCGTGTTGACAGAACGCAATTGTAATATTAACAAGCTAACAACAAATTATAATTTAAAATTCATCCCCATATCGGACACGTACTGTCATTATCTTTCAGGTCTACATTCCAATTATTGGAGATGAATCAATTTTCCTGAGTCAACATTGTAGCATAATTGCAATCTTTTTCTGCAATAAATTCTTTTATTTCATTCATATTAAATTTATACTTACTAGTATTAATTATTTTTGTATTGGTAATATATGTATTTTTTATATTTACCTTACCTTGTTACGTTTTTGTTTTTTTTTGTGTTTTCTTTCAATGTATATGTTTTAATGAATTCCTGGATCGTTTTAATATAATTAAACCCGACAGGTGGCGCTACAATCGATTTATACTGTAATGTAATAGACTAGCTAAGTTATATGAAATAAGAAAACACATGAAATAATGATATTATATACAAAATATTAATTATTTTTTGTAACGCTTAATTTTTGAATAGAATATATATATTAAATTCTTACATAGATACGTTAAGATCAACTATCACAGGACTTCTGTCGCAATGTCCTACTAAAGCTACTTTGGTAATTAGGTTATTAATCTTCAATTTATTCGTATATATAACGATAATGTCATAAGTCCTTAATATTAATATATATTTTATATAATAAAAAGACATGTTTAAATTTATACGAGATAAAATGTGAAATTTAACTTTAAATTGTTGTTTTAGAGACAATAATATCTAATTAAGAGTGCTATTCGTTTCTTACCCAAGGTTATTTCCAAATAGAACCTACTGTAATGAATCTATTGCTTATGCTAAATACGGTCATCATTTGTGTTAATGTCGGTGTTAAATTGTATATCTTTAAACATTTTAACAAACTTAATTAAAAGTTATCAGAGGCCAGTTGTGGCGCACGGGCACAGAGTGTGACCGCAAAATCGACTGACTTTGGGTTCGATCCCCACTCGAGGAGATAAAATATTTACTTACATTTATATTTTAAATTTCTTTGCTCTGGTGTCGAGGCAAAGTGGGGGACAGTGTGTCTTAACACTAGGTTTCCTCTGCCTATCCTGATGTGTGCATACAGTGTGAAGCTGATTTAACTAAAAGTTACATGGATAACTTCCTTCACTTCCAGTTACTTCCCTCATTTCGATATACATATTATGTCATAATGTTATTTACAATAGAAATTATTACTTATATCTAAACTCTTATTCTATTTAAAAGCCGTCCTGATCACGTTTCTTTGTTCTAATTTCAAAAGACACACCATTTCACATTAGATAAAAACTGAATATTAAAATATTCTATAAACTGAATAAGAATAATATATCTGATACAAGTATTATTTACTCGTATTTGATAGAATAGACTCTATTTATTTATAGACCTGTCTATATCAGACAAAAGTTCATATCATCACTTTGCTACTTCCACCGAGTTCTAAATCGGAAGTGGGGAACTTACGGGTAAGTGTCTTAATAGAAACGGAGTATCTTAATGTCTTAATATTAGGATACCAGAGTCCCTTTATACTGCGAAATACAGCATAAGGCTAAAAAAAAATTGTAATTTACCTTTTTTTTTTACTCTTAATTTTAAAAAAATGTATGAAATGATAATATCTAACATATACAACAGTAAGCAAACGTATAGACTCGAACGAAAATAGAATACTATTAGTATTTCAATATCAACTGATCTTGTAAACTATTAGCAGCGTATCAAATATAATCAACAGTTTAATGCAAAAGCATATTTGTAAATGAATATTTCTCATTCCAATATTTTTTTTTTATATTTTTAGCTTCACTCTGTATCTTGCATGTAGCAGGATACGCAGAGGTAGCCTAATGTTAAGAGAATCCACCCCCCTCTTTCTGCTAATGGTCTGGTCGGACGGACGGACCTCAACGCCGCGCTTTGCCTCGAAACCAGAGTGAAAAAAATAAAATATTAAATATTTCATTTCCTAGAGTGCCACTGCGCCACGAATGGCTTCCAGTAAAGTTATAAAAGACAATTTAAAATTATTTACAAGGCGACTAATATGATTGTTTTGATTTTATCACTAGGGCCCTGTCGCTTCTTCAGTTTATTAACTTAGAGCAAGAGTAAACACAATTACCGGCTTTCATTCAGTATATTTGTACTTTTCGCTTCTAAATGAATTTATCATTGAATGCGGTTAGTCTAAATTGGAGAAAGTGATGTCTATATAATTAACTGAAATTTAACTAAAATGTTACTTGGGCTGTATTCACAAGAAACATGACTAAGTATTCTAAATATTTTTAATATTGTTATTCCACACTTAGGGAAGAAAAATGCTTATTTATAAAACGTATAAAAATTTGAACCCACGCCTCCTGGAAACCGACCAGGCGCTCTGACCACTAAGCCATACGTTCAACGTTGAACGTCGAAGTTTTTTTATACGTTTTCTAAATGAATGTCATGCCTAAGTAATTTGGTAAATATTTGAAATCTGGTAGGGTAATCAATTTCAATCTTAGAAACTATTATAATAATATATTTTATTGTAAACCACAAAAAATACAAAAACATAACAAAAAAGAAATAAAAGAAAATGTACACCAGGCGGCCTTACAAACGATATCATCCAGGCAGCCATAGGATGTAGGAATAAGTAGTTAACGTGAACGAAACGTTTCACTTTAAAGTTTATTTTTAGTATAAGTACACATATTAATTTACCATTTTTTTTAAATATAGGGGAGAGCCTTGTTCGTTAGGTCACTTTTCTTCAATCCCACAGAACTTCTGTTTTAATTAACTTGAAGCATTGGTTTTTCTTATATCATATCCTCATATCCGGCGTTGAGTTCTGCCACTCAACACGCAATGCCTCCGGAATTCGGCAGAAAGTGGGGAACGGAGTGTCTTAACACTAGGTTCCCTCTGCCTACCCTGCTGTGTGCGGGATACAGCGTGAAGCTAATAATATCCTCATATTAATATTAAAAATAGATATTTTTGAAAGAGTGATAATTATGAAATTAATTAAAAACGTGTTTGATTAATATTCTTTATTCTATCTAAGTCTATCAAATATTTTGAAACATAACATTGTACCTCGAAAGCTTCTTTATAGCTTCTATGACGTTATCCGTATTGGGCTTAAGTATAGTTACTTTCATCTTATTTCGTCGCATATAAAACAACAAAAATAATATTATATAATTGGGATAGTAGTCCCAAGGTACAAAATTATTTTGTTTTATCACGAACGTGTGTAATCTACGAAAACATAGCAAAATAAGTAAATACACCTAAGTGTACAAGTAAGTATGCATAATATAGCCTTACCTCAAATTCTCCACTCAAAACATCGATGAAAATATATAAAGAAAAAAACCAGCAAAATTTTGAATTTGAATATGCAACACTTGACGTAAACATTCAAATTTGCCGACTTTTTCGGGTTCGATTTAGATTTTGAATAGGAGAGACCGTGAGGTTCGCATGTGCCATTTATAGCGCTAAATTTGAAGTAAAGCTGTCACTGTCCCTAGATACAAGGTGTCCTAAGGAACACGGATCTCCCCTATATCATTCAGCTGTGAAAATCATTTCATTATTTCAAAACGGAAAGACTTACTTTTACTTCTATATTTTAAATATATAAATGCCTAAATTTCACTAAAACTTAATATAAAAACACTTTGTCATACAACAGAGTATATTTTCGATATGGCATATTTACATAAATGTAGGAAAATAAAAAAGCTGTTTTCATTCCAATACCAGCTAAAATTCCTGTGAATAAATCCATAGGCTCATGCATATATTTATACAAAGCTCACTACTCAATCAATCCGATACGACTTAACGGATCGAACAAAATTTAGTGCTAAGATAAGAAGAAACCCTAGATAAGCCTGGATATGGACGGAAGATATATTATACTCTAAATTCTTATCGAAAGTTGAGTATAAAATAAAAAAATAAATCAGCTTCACGCTGTATCCCGCACACAGCAGGGTAGGCAGAGGGTACCTAGTGTTAAGACACTCCGTTCCCCACTTTCTGCTGAATGTTGAGTATAAGTTAGTTTTTCTTTTTTTATCAGTTTTTTTTATTTATACGCTGTTTACCGCACACAGCGGGGTAGGCAGAGGGAACCTAGTGTTAAGACACTCCGTTCCCCACTTTCTGCTGAATGTTGAGTATAAGTTAGTTTTTCTTTTTTTATCAGTTTTTTTTATTTATACGCTGTTTACCGCACACAGCGGGGTAGGCAGAGGGAACCTAGTGTTAAGACACTCCGTTCCCCACTTTCTGCTGAATGTTGAGTATAAGTTAGTTTTTCTTTTTTTATCAGTTTTTTTTATTTATACGCTGTTTACCGCACACAGCGGGGTAGGCAGAGGGAACCTAGTGTTAAGACACTCCGTTCCCCACTTTCTGCTGAATGTTGAGTAAAAGTTAGTTTTTCTTTTTTTATCAGTTTTTTTTATTTATACGCTGTTTACCGCACACAGCGGGGTAGGCAGAGGGAACCTAGTGTTAAGACACTCCGTTCCCCACTTTCTGCTGAATGTTGAGTATAAGTTAGTTTTTCTTTTTTTATCAGTTTTTTTTATTTATACGCTGTTTACCGCACACAGCGGGGTAGGCAGAGGGAACCTAGTGTTAAGACACTCCGTTCCCCACTTTCTGCTGAATGTTGAGTATAAGTTAGTTTTTCTTTTTTTATCAGTTTTTTTTTATTTATACGCTGTTTACCGCACACAGCGGGGTAGGCAGAGGGAACCTAGTGTTAAGACACTCCGTTCCCCACTTTCTGCCGAATGTTGAGTGTAAGTTAGTTTTTCTTTTTTTATCAGCTTCACGCTGTATCCTGCACACAGCGGGGTAGGCAGAGGGAACTTAGTGTTAAAACACTCCGTTCCCCACTTTCCGAGTCCTGAAAGCAATGCATGCTGAGTGGCAGTACTCAACGCCGCGCTTTGCCTCGACACCAGAGCGAAGGAATACAAATTTAATTAATTATTTCATTTCCTAGAGTGAGGATCGAACCCACAACCAGTCGGTCTTACAGTCACACTTTGTGCCTCTGCGCCACGACTGGCTTCCAGTATAAGTTAGTATTTACAAAAATATTCTTATATCTAGATATCGATCTAGGTACCTACAGTTTAAATTACAAGATTTTGAATTTAGTGCATAAAAAACTTACTATGTGTTACTTCTAATATTCTATATTGGTGGTTAAATTGTTAATTGTGGAATTAGAGCAACAAACTCAACGTCATCATTTTGCGTAGATCAGAGAGATATAAAATATTTTAAATATAATCAATCAAATAGGGATCTCATAGCGTGTAAAAATCAATTTGACTTTTTTAAACATTTTTAAATTGTTATTTCACACTTAGGAAAGAAAAATAGTTACAATAAAAAATACCGCGCCTCCTACATTTTGCGGGTTCGAGTCCCGCTATGTGAAAATTTTTATACGTTCTTAAATAAGTAATTATCTTTCCATATAGAATTTGTAGCGTGTACCTATATACCATATTGGTGTTAAGCTAAATAGTGTACAACAACTAGGTATAAAGATGTGCTGAAGCATCACTTAAAGAAGTGCAACACAACATAGAGCTTGTAAGGCGAGAACACCAGTCCAAGCGAGGGACAGAATGTAGGACTTTAGTTCATCAACAGAAGTCAGACTCAAGAATAAGATATTCCGGCCTTGAACAGGATCATCCTGGTACTGGTGGTGTCGTAAGAGGCGACTAAAGTACGTGTGGCAGGGTCACATCGCCAGCATTGGCAACACGCATGGGCAGACTCGACCGGATCATTACGACCCCCGGCATTTAAAACCGGCGTTAAATAGTGACTTTATTCCACTGCGTTTCGCATCAGGTGATGCCGGGCTCCGGCGCCCAACCATTTAAAGGCCGGCAACGCACCTGTAGCTCCTCTGGATGTTGCACGGGGTCGTGAGCAGCGGTGATCACTTACTATCAGGTGACTCGTACGCTCGTTTGCCTTGTCTTTTCTATAAAAAAAAGGATTTTGAGAACCGGCGTCGTTCCGAGCTCTGAGGTGCAATGAATTGAAAACACGACGATTTTTACGAAAAAAAAATAGTTTAGTTTAAGCCACGTACGGGCACACGACATCAGAGGAGATAGAGTAGTCGCCGTTGCCGAAATCGGTCTAGATATATCTATCTATCTTACATTATATATTAAAATGAAGTACCAAATAATATTTACACATATGTATAACTAGTGGACGGGCGCAGCTTCACCCGCTTCTTTGCCCCCTTAGGGGTGAATTTAAAAAAAACCACGAAACACGTGTTCAATAAAATATTTTTAACAGTTTGAATTTATTTTTTTATAAAAATCGGTGGCAATTTAAAGACATATACATATAAACTTTCAACCCCTTACTTGGACGCTCAGGGGGTGAATTCTAAAAAACCATGAAACACGTGTTCAATGAAATGTTTTTTAGAGTCTGAATTTTAAATTTTATAAAAATCGGTGTCAATTTAAAAAAAAAACCATACAAACTTTCAACCCCTATTTTATCCCTTTAGGGTTAAAATTCTTCAAACACTCTTCTTAGTGGATGTCCAGAATATGAAAATAAACATCTGCCCAAATTTCACGTTTCTACGCACAGCGGTTACGGCTCTGCGTGCGTCTTACCTCAGTCAGTCAGGTACATGTCCTTTTATATATATAGATAATAGATAATGATACTATGTTCAAACACGAAATTGCCATCGCTATTCACAACTTCATCTTGTTCTTTGAAAACAAAGATTTATCACCCAAACTTAAGTTTTTTTTATCACAGAATCACCCCATTGCTGTCAACAAAACAATGCCGCAATGACAATATTTTGTTCGTAAATTTAACAAGCAAATTCTATTAATCATAATCTCGTCGAAGCGAAGGCCGCCAGCAATTTTCAACGCCTCCTACAATAATCAATTTAAAGTTGGTCGGTCGAAGCTGATCGTCACGACTGAGCCCGACGACGTAAACTTATTGGTTAACTATAATAGAATAGAACGATTCAATAGAAATATTAAATACCTATCAATAAAGTTGTAATTGTTGTATATTGATTTGTATTTTTGTTAGTTTTTATATGTAAAAAAAAAATATTACAGGTTTTTAGAAAAAATATTATTCATATGCTTTAAATATTTATATGTATAATATGAAAAATCCGGTTTTCAAACAAAATCGCAATGTGGTTTTTTTATGTGTGAAATGATATTTTTTTTACTTTTGAATTGAGCGGCGAAGTTTAACGCCGCGCCTTGTCTTGTTATTAGGGTAAAGTATTGACAAATGGCCAGAAATTTATACTCCTGAGTGGGAATGGAACCCACAACAGTCGCGTATACCATCAAAAGCTGTGCCGCCACGCAATGACGGCATCCTATTTCACTTATAATTTAATATGATACTAATAATTACACAATTATTATTTATAAACTTATAATAAAAAAAAACATAAATTATTACAAAATAATGGAACATTAAAAGGACAATAAATCTGATTCACACGACCCAACCTGGCCACGCCTTTCCTTTGAAGAAACCGCTGAGCCATCGGCCGCTCGTTGTTCGGGTCCGTTACACATTACTACCTTCACATTATATGATTTTTTGCTATTTTCACTCTTTGATATTGAAAGGTTATTTAATTTATAGCTTTCGTATTATCACACTGTATAGCTGTGTGTGGCGATTTGATATAGATTTCTTTTTGCCTTTAGACTTAATAGATTTATTGTAATATAGTTAGGGGAAGGTTGCTATGATTGGACTACATGACTTTAAAGTATCATATTTAATTTAATAAAAGCGATAGAATAAAACTATTGATTTATTCTTAATCTTTTTTTGATATAGATAGGTACGATACTATATTTATTTCAGTATAAAGATGAACGGTTTTGGCAATATAGTGACTAAACTATTTTTAAATCCGTTGCTTTCTTTGCGCCTTGGTTGCTCTAAATCAGGGGTTCTCAACCTTTTCTTGATTAAGGACCACTTTTATATCATTCTTGGTAGCAGGGACCACTATGCATGTAGGTATAATAAAAATTAACTGTGATAATTAAACAGAAACTTCGCCTCACCATCCCCAATCATAAAATTAAAATCGTTCGCGGACCATATTTAGGCTTCTGCGGACCACCAGTGGTCCGCGGACCACCGGTTGGGAACCACTGCTCTAAATGGACCACTCTGTTGCTATCAATGGACTAAGAAACGTGTATACTAAAGATCCAATCAACTTACTTAATTAACATACAATTAATTTACCATTTAATTTAAACAAAATATAAATATTATTTAGTAAGTTTTTAATATAGTATAAATAAAAAACTTAATGTAACTTTTAACTTAACAATATATTACTTAAGTTAAAGATGGCTCAAGTTAGTAGGTTCAATATTCTCATTTGGTTCTTCGTCAGTTGCTATGAACTTATAGTCAGAGAACACATCTTTGTTTATCGGGAAGATATCCGTTTTTGCAAAGTTATTTGTGACAGTACCTAGAGATGCAGCTCGAGAAGAAGCTTTTCCGAAAAACAAGGACACTTGGAATGTTGTTACGTAGCGGCTAGGGTTCTGTTCATAATAAGACATTTTTTCTTTCTGCCGTCGCTCTGAAAAAAATTAGAAGAAAATTTTTAGTGAGTATAATTGAAATTCTTTCATTGGACCACTCCATAAGCTTCATTATGGTTAGCCAATGAGCAATAGATAGTAATCCAATTATTTTTTTTTTATTTAAAAAAAGGAAAAAAAAATAAAAATTTCCAACAACCTACCAACCAAATGTAAATAAACATTCTAATAACATAAAATATGAACGTTGAGTAATCAAAAATATTACAATACTTACAAAGAATTCAGTTTTTATATCGCCGTACTCACAAACGTGGCTCGATGATATAGATGCTTGAAGATCACTCGCGGCGCTCGAAACCGATGCCTGCGAACCTACTTGACAAGTTCTAACGTGCTTAATTTTCGAAATACTTAGGTGGTCCAATGAAGACATCGGTCCACTGATCACAACCATCCAATTTAACATAAAAAAAATATTCTGATTATGTATTTAAAACTTGTTTTGATACAATCGTATGATTATCCTATGGGAAATTATTTTTGATTTTAAATTTTGACCAAAATCTTAAATATTTCGTAACAAAAATCAGTTTATTTCACAAATTTCAATTATTTTACCACGATCGTGTAATTTTCCTATGGAAATTTAATTTTTAATTTTGACCAAAATTTTCAATATTTCATAATAAAAATCTGTGTATTTCACAAATTTCAATTATTTTGTCTGTTAAAATTATATTTGTATAAATTTTGAATATTACCGCCTCCCAAAAATTTACTAACCCCAAGTAGTTTTTATATAGCTGCTTTTATTACTAAAAACCATCATAATATGCTTCTTGAATAATTTAATATCTTTTTCTAATCACACACACAAATGAATTTTACTGTAAAAGTATTGACGAGTAACGAGCACTTTCGTAATAGTCCGCTCAATTGAGCTACTCAATGGTCTAAAAAAGAAAAACACCTAAACGAGTATCGCTTACATCTGGTAGTATCCGATTAGCTAGGAGGCAATTACCAGAGCAAGTCGCACGGAAAATTATATATCCCTTGACGTCCCCTTCTAAAATTAAAAAGTGGATTTTGGGGTCAAACGAATACGAAAACCTTTATTACTAATGTTATATTAATATAAATGGATAAAATAAAAGTGGATATTTTTTAATATTTTGTGAATCTTTTTAATTTAGATATTAAGAAAAATATAGAGAAACTAATTATTAACAATTTGTAATAATTATAATATGCGACGTTTGTGTTCGATTTCCACTTGAGGAAACGGAAATTGGAAGAAAAGTGGTGGACCGGAATGCCTTAACACTAGGTTCCCCCAGTCTATATGCTACGTAAAATTTAAAAGAATAGTTTGATACTGCTAAATTCCAGTAATATTTCAGACTACACTCAAATCGTTATAATTATAACCTGAAATAAATAAATTAATTATAAATTTTATAAAAATCTTTCCTTTTTTATATATAGCAGCAACTATCGGCCCACTCTATTCTGTATCACACTCCACAAGATTGTGGATAAAGAAGATTCTTTATCTAATTCACACAGAAGTCATAACTAATACCAATATACAAATATAAAACATCAAATAATTATATAATGATTTATTGATATGCATTACTAAAACATCAAGGAAATGCCAACGATGCTTTCTACATGCAATCACAGTAGGTGCATATTCCGTATCTACGTAGCTTTGAAATCGGTTGTACTAACATTGGTCCCATTAGTATTCCCTAATTGCCTGATAAATAATAGATTCACCGTATTATTGCATACATCACGTTAGCTTAACAAACAAACTTAATAAGTTTAAATATATGAAATAATGTTTTATAATATGTAAAGCTTGGCTGTTGATGTTGATGATAAATGATGCTTCCGGCTAATTTTGGTCATGGGGACAGTTTCTACTGTAGTTCATTTCTGTATTCATGAGCCTGAAGATGGCTGACATATCCAATTTTCACAGTAAACTCCCGTGCGCATAGAGGCCGTACTATCTTGTATTGTATTTGAAATACTAAGATTATAAAATTTAAACAGTTATTGGTAAAAATCGTTTCTTACAATTACACACAGCTTAAACAGTACTCGATTGAGCAAATTATTTAAATCTATGTATTTTTAAGATTCATCATTAAAATCTAGGCCAAAATAAAATTTTAACTTAAATATCAATAAATATTATTAGTATAGAAATAAGAATTTCCAATTAATATTTTGTACTTAGTATAGTAGGATAAGTGAATCAGCTTCACGCTGTATCCCGCACACAGCAAGGTAGGCAGAGGGCACCTAGTGTTAAGACACTCCGTTCCCCACTTTCTGCCGAATTCTGGAGGCTTTGCGTGTTGAGTGGCAGAACTCAACACCACGCTTTGCCTCGACACCAGAGCGAAGAAATGGAAATATAAATTTAAGTATTTCGAACCCACAACCAGTCCATTTTACAGTCATACTGTGCCGCTGCGCCACGACTGGCCTCAATATGGCTCTAATATGGTAAGAAACACAAAATGTATACTTTTTTGAATTCATGTCTATCTCAAGTTTAAATGTAATAATTATATTGATATACGTATATATAAGTATCATTAAAAAGTTAAAGTTGTAAATCATCCGTATAATATTTTATAATCATATTTCTTACATCTACAGCTGTTTTACTTACGTGACACATTCAGCTCGATCTTATATTCCGTACAAGAGAAGAGCTCCTCGAATATTTCACGTGAAGTTATAAGCCATCTTTTGTCTCACAAGTGCCGCATGTCTAAAAGTACTATGTATTGTTTTATAGTCCAGATACGTTCTTTGAATCTCCTCAATGATATATAGAACGAGTGAGGAAAAATTATTTAAGTACGATATAAAATAGGGGTATCGTCGTCGGGTCGTATTTAATAAGTTATACTCTTATTTAGTCAATTTGGTTGGTATATTGGTCAACGAGTGACCTACAAATCTGAAATTGCTACGAAACCCTCAGTAGGCAAGTACGACTCGCACTTGACTGTTTTTTCTCTTTTTAATAATGAACTCTGAAAAGCATGCTAAATTACTTAGCTTCTTGCTTAATAAAAATAGGGAAACACCTGTATTCATCATTTATTAGTGTTTAAAGCCACAGAGGCGTTGTGCTATCATTACCCGTAGTTGACAACATTAATAAATTACTTATAAAATATTTGAGGCCAGTCGTGGCACAGGGCCACAAAGTGTGACTGTAAAACCGACTAGTTGTGGGTTCGATCCCTACTCGAGAAAATAAAATATTTATTTAAATGTATATTTCCATTTCTTCGCTCTGGTGTCCAGGAAAAAACGCGGCGTTGAGTTGCATCACTCAACACGCAATGCCTTCAGAACTCGGCGGAAAGTGGAGAATGGAGTGTCCCTATGCCTATCCTGCTGTGTGCGTGATATAGCGTGAAGCTTTAAGGTATTGGGTGGCGAAACTCAACGCCGCGGCAGCTTGAAACTGATTTATTTATTTTATTTTTACTTATAGAATACGGATGTTATCTGAGTCACCTCAGCTGACGATATATTGCTGAAAGAACAGTTACCATCGCGGTAAGGAGTCAGGAGTCTAAAAGAAATTCTAAAAAGTGACAGCCCATAAAGTTTAAAAGTTATGAATACATACTTGCATACTTCCCACACTAATATATTACAGTCAAATCTAGAAAATTACTACGAAAATAAAAAAAGAAGATCAGAACAAACCATAGAAGCATGGAAAATTGTGTTTTAAAAATCAGCAAAATCCGTCATAGGATCAAAAAATTAAGCGACACCTTTCTCTGGTCTGAAAGAGAAAGAAGAGTAGACCATGTACGCGCTGGGCAAATGCGCTTAGGAAAATACCCAAAGATAATTACTAAGAATTATCGTCTGGCAACAGAGAATGCTATTTATTAAAAAATTTCTTTCCTAAGTGTTTTTATTTATTACCACTAGGTCAGAGTGCCTGGTCGGTTTCCAGGAGGCACGGGTTCGAGTCCCGCTACGTTCAATTTTTTATACGTTTTCTAAATAAGTATTAAAAAAACAGCAGCAGCAGCAAGGGTAGGCAGAGGGAACCTTGTGTTAAGGACACTCCGTTCCCCACTTTAATATTATTAGAGAATATTATTATAGAAAACTTGAATTTTAAAATATCATAGTAATTAAAACTTTTAATATGTTAAATTAAAATCAAATAAAATTTGATTTTTATTGCAGAATTTTTTTTAATGCAGAGTGAGATATATAGATATTTTAGAGTTATTCAAATTTTTAATATGTACTCTTTATTATTGCCTAATTCAAATTAAATTGTAGCTCTTAAAGTTTAATTTGAGTTTGAGTGCTACTTTGTGTATAAAATCGAAATAGTCACTGCATTGTGCTACTTTTTCAAACATTTTCGGAATTTATGAATTATAGTAAATTAAATATATTAAAATAGTTATAAAATTAAAATAAAATTAGCTTTTGGATGGGACCTAAAAGTTTTTGTTCCTGGCTCCATTTATAGACATGGCTCGATGACACCATATTATCATACTGTCAATTAAGCAACGTATAATTGAGTTTCACGATTGAGACTCACCGACCAGGTCGGTTTCCAGGAGGCGCGGGTTCGAGTCCCGCCTACGTTCAAATTTTTATACGTTTTCTAAATAAGTATTTTTCTTTCCTAAGTGTGGAATAACACTTTAAAAAATGTTTAAAAATATGTCAAATTCTGTTTGATAGATTTTTATTACAAAGTTACAAGTCGACCAATTAAAATCGTCTTAAAATTGTATTGTTCTACACACTTGCTTCAAGTATCGTTGTGCGTCTTAGTAGTGAAACTAAATATTTAAACAATGTTTCTTTGTAAATGAAATAAAAAAATAAATCGGTTTCACGCTGTATCCCGCACACTGCAGGGTACAGACAGAGTGAACCTAGTGTTAAGACACTCCGTTCCCCACTTTCTACCAAATTCTGGAGGCATTGCGTGTTGAATGGCGTAAACTCAACGCCGTGCTTTGCCTGGACACCAATCAAAACGTTAATAAATAATAACGTCGCGTTACATCCAAACTCTTGTACGCCGTTGCCACGACGGCCAAAACTAGACATCATTCAGCATAATCTCATAAATTCCAATCTTCGTGCAATTTTGATAACTATTAATTTCGAACCCATACGCCATTATAAATGGTTATATCGTGTTTCCCAACAAATGCTATGTAAATGCCTTTGTTAACATGACTGTGCATTAATTAAATTATTTGAAACTTAAACCTGTGTTACACGAACCCTATACACTTGGTATAAAATTTAGAGCCTTAACAAGAAACAGTTCACTCTAAAGTATCACATTTTCTTTTTGTTTTTTTAATAAATAAATATTTTTAAGGCCAGTCGTGGCGCAAGGGCACAAAGTGTGACTGTAAATGAGAATGGTTGTAGGTTCGATCTCCACTCGGGAAATGAAATATTGATTTAAAATTTATATTTCTTCGCTCTGCTGTCGAGGCGCGGCGTTGAGTTCCGTAGGCAGTGCTTCCAGAACTCTGCGGAAAGTGAGAAACGGAGTGTCTTAACACTAGATTGCGTCTGCTTATCCAAATCTCGCACACAGTAGTGCGGGATACAACGTGAAGCTGATTTTTACTTTGAATATTTTTTTGTTTGTTTTTGATTTAGATTCGTATTCATGATTTAAAATATTCATTTGCACTTTACATTTACATATCTTATAATGTTTATACAATTCATAAATTTACATTTTAAAAATAATAAAAAAACAATAATAATATATCTTTAAGTGGATTTGAATCGAAAACTTTGATTACATTCATATATTAATAATTTAAACAAAAATATATATTTTACAAACAATATGCCTGACTCATTGTATTTAAGGTATTCATTTTTTAAAGAATACATATTCATAAAAAAAAATAAACTAGCTTCACGCTCTGTATTCTGCACACAGCAGGGCAGGCAGAGGCAACGTAGTGTTAAGACACTCCGTTCTCCACTTTCCGCCGAATTATTCGAGGCATTGCGTGTAGACTGGCAGAACTCAACACTGGGATTACTTACCTTGGTGCCAGGACGCCGAAATGAAAATATAAAAAAATAAAAATTCATTCCCTTGAGTGGGGATCGAATCCACAACCATCGCGTTATAGTCACACCATTGTGCCTCTGCGCTACGGCCTCTAGATATAAGTTTTCCAGAAACCATATCAATTCTGTGATAAAAGCATTAATCTGCAGATTTCCATATAAGTGATATAGACGTGTCATTCAATTACGCGGTAAAATACGAATACGATCTTCGCTTTATATTCAATACCAATTTTACGCCAGAAACCTTAAATATTTTGTAATTTTGTATCTAATATCTTTCTCTATCTAGAGATGAATAAAATATTTATATTATTACTTGTACTAATATTTTATAAAAAAGATTACAGTAATAGCTTGAAGAGGCCAGTCGTGGCGCAGGGGCACAAAGTGTGACTGGTTGTGGGTTCACTCCCCACTCGAGGAGACGAATATTTACTTAAAAAAAATATATTTTCTTTTCTTCGCTCTAGTATCTAGGCAAAGCGTGGCGTTGAGTTCTGTCAATCAACACGCAATGCCCCCACATTTCGGTAAAAAGTGGGGAACGGAGTGTTTAGCACTAGGTTCCCTCTGCCTACCCTGCTGTGTGCAGGATAAAGCGTGAAGCTGATTTTTAATAGCTTGAAGATGGGTGGTAGAATAAAACTAGCAGCACTAGAACTCAATTATTTTATTTTCAAAATTACATTCAATTCAACTATAATGCTATACACTATATAAAATAAAAGTACTTACTAATCAGGTATTCGTTTGTCTTGTCATTTCACAAAAAAGGTATCACGTACAATTAGGTAGTGTATCAAAATAAGAGTTATACAATAGCAACTGCCTGCGTCGTCGTGGCGCATAGACACAAGCGACTATGAACGCAACGGTTTTGAGTTCGATTCCCACTTGAAGGAATGAATCCAGAGCAAGTAAAAGAAAAAAGAGGTAAAACCCGGCATTTAATTGCACCACTCAACACGCTATGCCTAGAGGATTCGGCGAAAAGTGGGAAAAGTGGGTATGGACTGTCTTAACTAAATCTTATTACTATTATTTCTTTACCAGAGGCCAGTCGTGGTGCAGGGGCACAAAATGTGACTGTAAAATCGGCTGGTTGTGGGTTCGATCCCCACTCGAGGAGATGAAATATTTACTTAAATTTATATTTCCATTTCTTCGCTCTGGTGTCGAGGACTAGCGCGCCGTTAAGTTTTGCCACTCAACACGCAAAGCCTCCAGAATTCGGCAGAAAGTGGGGAACGGAGTATCTTAACACTAGGTGGGGGAACCTCTTTATCCATTTACCACTGAATTCTTGAGACATTACGTGTTGTCTGGTGGAACTCAACGCCGCGCTGACACCAGAGCGAAAAATATTAAATATTTAATTTCCTCGAGCGGGAATCGAACCCATTTTGTTGTATTGTACTATGATGTACGACTTTAATTCAATTATAGCATTATGTTATTCAGATTCGCAAAATGGTACAAAAACTTTTTGGTGTAAGCGCGACGTGCTCTTTTGTGAAGGGAATTTATACGTACATTAATTACTTTTATCTACATTTTGTTTCGTTTTACTTTTAAATTCATTAGGTTTATTTATCCGGAATGAATTGTTTTTGGGTCTTGATTTTTTTAATAATTTAAAGAAATAATCAGCTTCACGCTGTATCCCGCACACGCCAGGGTAGGCAGAGGGAACCTAGTGGTAAGACACTCCGTTCCCCACTTTAGCTCGTTCAACCAAACAAATCTTTAGCTTTATAATGGTTTCATAGATTTATGAAAAATAAGAGAGACAAATGCAATGTTGAACCTGGGTTTTAAATATAAGATTTTTTTGTACGTAGATGTAATAATAAAATATATCAGCAATTTTGTTGGATTTGGCAAAGTGTATAGTTTGCCTTTTTGTAAGGTTGGCACAGTCACAGCTTATGACAGTCTAGGGCCATAGATTATTGTTTCATAAAATTGCTTAACATTTTTATATAAAATCTTCTGTAATAGCAAGTAATAGACAAATATATATGTAGTAAGTAAGTTGTATACATATTGTTGGTCTTCCATAAAGATTTTTAAACGCTTACATTACCGAAAAGGATAAAATCGCAAGCGCCTTAAATCCTAGATAAATAACGTTCGTTCTGAATCACAAAAACACCATCATCATCATCATCATCAGCCTTTTGATGCCCACAGCTGAATAATCCTCACCCAAGAATCGCATCTAAATTAAAAAAAACAATAAAAATTAAATACCAAATAAGAACTCACCATAAATTTCACGGGAGAGAAAGATATTCGCTTTACATTTTGTATTGTAATCTCAAAAAAACACGTATTGCCTTTTCCTCCGGCTAATGGAGTGGCCTCAAGGAAAGGAGGCCTTTTTGTCAACCGACAATATCACAAATTGTGGTACACCACGCACGGCCTGGCGATATATCAACCGTACTGTTAGTGTGTCCGCACATGTTTCGATATTTTACCCCAAGTTTCTTATATTTCTTATGAGTATCCTCTATTGTCCAATGGAGAAACTTATTATAGTGACAATTTAATCTGCAAATGGATATATGGTTGTTCGTTATGTTGTATTCATTATTTATTTATTTTTTATAACATAATGGTTTTTTTATATAATTTATTCGGCAGAAAGTGGGGAACGGAGTGTCTTGACACTAGGTTACGTCGGCCTACCCTGCTGTGTGCGGGATACAGCATGAAGCTGATAACGAATATAACATTTATTTCAATTTGGCTGAAATTGTTCCGGGAAAGACTCTAAAAATGTATAATTTTTTTTGGATTTAAAACAAAAATCGCTTATGCCATATTTATTGATTTTCTTGTTGGTTGCAAGAAACGATGCCACAATTTTTTTATATCAACTAGGATAGTCAATAACCAAATACATTCTTTGAAACACTAATATTATTTCTTATAACATATCATTCATAAACTACTGACTATATTAAACATCGCTTAACAATAAGATTATACCAACTTAGCACATAGCGAGGTAGGTAGAGATAACCTAGTGTTTCGTTACCCACTTTCCGCTGATTTTTTTCAGGCATTGGGTGTTGAGTGTTGGAATTCAACGCCAGGTTTTTGCCTTAGTGCCAGAGAGAAGAAGTGAAAATATTATTAAGTAATCATTCATTCCCCCGAGCGGAGATCGAACCCACAACCGTCATGTTACATCACCCCCACACATCACATATATAATATTACAGACCCAAAATTGTGTTAACAAAAACCTATAGATCTATAACATTATACGAAATAAAATACCGCAGTAATGACACCGATATACTGAGATTGAGATGAGAACATTCGTATTCTACGGACGAGTAGGGGAATGTAAGGGACAGATAAGGGAAGAGCAAATACTGTATATACCCCACGCATACCGAAACAATGATACCTTAATACTATCTTAATGTACAGACATTTATTTGACATTGTACGGGCTTTTGAACGAGTGGTAACGGGAAAATCCTGATTCCTGAAGTAAGAATCCTGATTTACCATTCGAAATAGATATTTATACGTAATAACTTTTTCTTTACTTTTTAGGGTTTTTAGGGTTCCGTATCACTTTTTTTTACTTTGTTTGTTCTCAATTCTTGCCAAATTTCATAACTGAAGGTCCACTAGAAGTAACCTATACTTTTTTTAATCAAGAAATGAGAAAAAACCTCAAAGAAAATTTGTACATAATTATTTCACAGAAGAAAATCATTACAAATTTGTAGTTGTTGTTCATTTCATTCAAATAGAATCCATACGTCCGCAAACTTAAGTTTGTCAACTTTTAGAATTTTGTTGACCTAACTGAAGTTTGATAGGTACGGAACGCTCAGTATTCAAGCCCGATTCGCATTTGACTGGCACTTCACGCTGTATCCTGCATATAGCGGGTAAGGCGAAAGGAACCTAGTGTTACAATATTTGGTTACTCGCTTTCTGCCGAATTTTCGAGACATTGCGTGTTGGGTGGCGAACAACACCACGCTATGTTTTTTTACTTTTTGAGGAAAAGAAAATATTAAACAATTCATTCGAACCCATAACAGTCGCGCTTACAATGCGCTACAACGGCCTCAACGTCAATATAGACAATATATTAAGTGTTTCTGTTTGAGTGTTTCAGTTAGACAGCGTCTGTTATAAGTCTGTTTATAAATTCTCTCTCTATCTACATACCTGATATATGTGAAATAAATCATGAAGCTCAAATAATCCTAAAAAGATTATTCGTTTGTGTGCTTGTTCAGTATTTTAGTGTTTGGAGGCCAGTTGTGACCCGGGGGCACAAGCGCGTGACTGTAAGCGTGACAGGTTGTGGATTCGATTCCCAATTGAGAAATTAATGTTAAATATTTTCATTTCTTCGCTCTGGTATTGAGACAAAGAGTTCCACCACTCAACACGAATGCAAAAGTTGGTGAAAAGTATGGAACGGAGTGTTTTAACTATGCCTATAGAGCACAGTTGAAAAGCTTTTCATTAACATTAATAGACAAGGCAAGAAAAAGTTCTAGCTTTTATTTCTTTGGCCTAGTTAAAGAACCAGTAGTTGTAGTCCTACTTTTCATATAGAGATTTTTTATTCCCTTGGGTGAAATTAAGGCATCGCTACAACCATCGCTCTAAGTCAAACACATTCTATTTCACACGGAATACGTCTTATCTCTAATGATTTCAGGTCTTCTCTATATATATAATAAGACAGTAAAAATATTTTGTCTGTACATTTAGTCATTTTGACTGAAATGGATAGAGGGACACTTAAAAAGACTAATAGAAAGCAAAAAGATTTTTTTTGAATTTCTTGTCTGTCTGTCTGTCTGTCTGTCTGTCTGTCTGTCTGTCTGTCTGTCTGTCTGTCTGTCTGTCGATATATTGTTGTCCGCATTTTTCTCTGAAACTACTGAACCGATTTACTTGAAAATTTCACCAATTGCTTTGTTTTAACTCAATTTAGGTTCTAAAGTTTGGTTCATCAAAATCGGTTCATTAAAAAAAAAGTTATCGTCATTTGAATGAACTCAAGGCATTAGCTTGCCAGCGAATGTTATATAAAAATCGCGCTGGTATGACCCTGGCTAAAGAATGACATTCGAAACGTCTTGATTATATGACTGTTGATAAAAATATATATTTTTGAAGCACTATTATACATTATTTTATACAATAAAGTAAACAATGCCAGTCGTGGCGCAGCGGCAAGAAGTGTGACTGTAAAACCAACTGGTTGTGGGTTCGATCCCCACTCGAGGAGATGAAATATTAACTTAAATTTATATTTCTTAGATTTATTTTAGATTTATTTATTTATTTTATTTTATTATAGTTGTCAATCAATTCTGCTTAAATCAATAATCATGTATTTTAAGCGGGCGAAGCCGTGGGCGGGCCGCTAGTATTGAATACGAGAATTCTGCTGAGTGGTTTTTTTAGCTTCTATAATCGATATGGTAGCCGACCTTTTATATCGTTCATATACGATCTCCACTCGTGGAAAATAAATATTTATTTGAATTTATATTTCGTTCCACAGCGCGGCGTTGAGTTTCGCCACTCAGCAATGCCTCCGGAATTCAGCGGAAAGTGTGAAACGGAGTGTCTTAACACTAGGATCCCTCTGCCTTCACTTCTGTGTAGGGGATACAGCGTGAAGCTGATTTGATTTTTTGATTTGATATGGATATAATATGTACAGAGGTGCCGAAGCAAAGAAATGAAAATATTCATCAATAATAATACTGTAAGCAAACTCGAAAAAAAAAGAGGTGAACAAGACTATAAAAGCAATGAAATTGTGTCAATCGGGGCAGTTGCTTGTAGGCATCAGCCATTATTGGAAGGAAACTCGTGTGAAACATATCACTTATTGCAATTCTGTAGAATCTCTTTCTATTCCAGACAGAGTATATGGTCTATATGTTTCTAAATTATTAGGAAAGAGATTCTGCAGAATTGTAATAAGTGATATGTTTCACATGAGTTTTTTTTTGATAAAAATCTTTTTTTTTTTGATAAAAAAAAAGTTGTGTGAAACATTACTTTTTGTAATTCCGTATAATCTCTTTCCTAATAATTTAGATACGTATGTTTTAATTTTATTTTAAAAAACCTTAACCAATTCGGATTTCTTATAATGCATTCTATGCGCCACGACGGCCTCGTAAACGCAAAAATAAAATTCTACATGTATAACTATAATTATATTTCCATAAGTACGATGCTTCTAAAATTATCATACAAAAAAAGGCAAAGCGGCTACATATAGGATATAGGAGATAAATGAAACCGTTGAGCTGAATTAATTACTCGCGTTACATCTCCGTCGTCACGCCCACGGGCGAGCAAACTGTTATACCGTTATATGGCAAACTAATCGAAGAACTATCACTGAATATCGAATTTCAGCATGAATTTCAAATGTTATTCTAATTTACAGACGTTTTCATTGTAAATACAGCGAATTCCATGTTTCATAATAATTTTGACAGCTTATGTTGAAGCTGGTTAAAGGTGTATGTGTAGTATTATTTAGGTATTATACGAGGGATTCATTTTTTTTTACGCTATAGTATGGTATACAAAAAAAACTTAACTTAGCTTCACGCTTTATCCATTGCGGAGTAGTCCCATGGTATACAAGGTCTAAAAGTATGATACTGTGATCCTTTAGTTTCCGCCGAATTCTGAAGGCATTACGTGGTTGAACTAAACGCTGCGCTTCGCCTCGGTACCAGAGCAAAATAATAAAAATCGAACTAGCAACCGTCGCGTTACAGTCACACCGCTGTGACCCTGCACCCCAAGACGGGCGTCTTTAACAGTATTTAAAAGAAGAAATATATTTTACGTTATAGAAACCTTATGTTAAGTTAATCTAAATTATGATTTAGGTTTTTATAATTTTGCATGGAATGTGAGTTTTTTTTCGCTAATTAAATTTAGAATACAGATAAATCATGTTTTGGCACTTTGGCGTTATATGCGTGACACAGCATAAAACTAAAAAAAACTTTTAAATTAAGAGCCATTGCAAATTAGGCAGCTGAGACCATAATGGCTTTTGTTCCAGGCAACTATCTCACAGAACCGTATATTGATATTGACCGCATGTAGTTTTTTACATGTGCCAAATACGATATTATGATGTATTTACAAGCAGGATTTTCGCTTACCCTGCTACATGCGAACCTTGTGTTAAGTTGATTGGCGAAACTCAACATCATAATTCGTATTATCAGAGCTAACAAATGAGAATAATTTCTCTTCCTAAAAGGGCGATCCCTTTTAGGGAGAGAAAGTATTTTCATTTACTACACCACTATCGTATTCATAGTCAACAGCAGTACCACATCGCCACGATGACCTCTAACTAAATTGAAGTCATTTATAGAAATTTAAATGATTCCAAGTTCAGTTAGATTAGAATTCTCAGTAATTAATAATTTCCTGACTAACGACAAAATCCTCATTACCATAATGCCACTCACAGAGGCAACCTGGAAAAACGTTTTGACAGAGTCATCAACTTTATACTATTAATCATTCCTGTCTTGGTAAGACGCTATAAAATCTCCGTCTGGCATGAAAAGATTTAATAATATCTATTATTTGTAAAAAAAACTTTTTTCGTCTTCTCATTTGGGACATTAAACCAAATTCTTATTTTTCGTTCAGCTTTTAGCGGCGGCTTTTGATTGGCCAAATAATGTCTTTACTGTGATATTAGTAAATAGTAAACAAATTTTTGTGATTAAACGTAATGAAAAATAATGATAAAGAGATTTTTTTTTATCCTTTTTTTTATCAGCTTCACACAGCAGGGTAGGCAGAGGGAACCTAGTTAGTGTTAAGATACTCCGTTCCCCACTTTCTGCAGAATTCTGGAGGCATTGCGTGATGAGTGGCAGAACGCAACGCCGCGCTTAACCTCGACACCAGAGCGAAGAAATGGAAATATAAATTTAAGTAAATATTTCATTGCCTGGAATGGGGATCGAACCTACAACCAGTCGATTTCACAGTCAAACTTCGTGCCGCCATGACTGGCCTTAATCCTTTTTAATTTTATTTAACCTAATGTAATATTTTTTTTTGAGTTCTTAGGACCAAATCTTATTGTATAACTTTAAATGATATTAAATAAATCTTATCTATATCTATACTTATAATAAATCTGTAGAAAAGTCGTTTCTGTACATTGAAAATATTTAAAAAAAAATTAGCCAGGGCGTTAAAGGATAATTAACAGAATCCATTTCCAACATTTTTGGAATTTTTGTCTGTTTGTCTGTTTGTCTGTTTATCTGTTTGTCTGTTTGTCTGTTTATGTGAACACGTATCACGTAAAAAGTACACAATAAATTTAAGCAACTTTTATACATAAAAATTACAAATAAGTCAAAGTAGCTTTTAGTGTTTATTTCATTGTAATCGCTTTACTCTATCAAAAGATATAAGTATTTAAGTTTTCAAGAAGTTTATATTTGAAATAGTAAAAATCGATACAAGAACGCTATCTATTGACTAATAGTAGGTACTAACGCTCTCCCAACTCTCCCAACTCTCCCAACTCTCCCAACTCTCCCAACTCTCCCAACTCTCCGAACTCTCCCAACTCTCCCAACTCTCCGAACTCTCCCAAATCTCCGAACTCTCCCAACTCTCCGAACTCTCCCAACTCTCCGAACTCTCCCAACTCCCCCAACTCTCCGAACTCTCCCAACTCTCCGATCTCACCCAACTCTCCGATCTCTCCCAACTCTCCCAACTCTCCCAACTCTCCGATCTCTCCCAACTCTCCGAACTCCCCAACTCTCCCAGCTCTCCCAACTCTCCCAACTCTCCGAACTCTCAGAACTCTCGCAACTCTCCAAACTCTCCCAACTCTCCCAACTCTCCCAACTCTCCCAACTCCCCGAACTCTCCGAACTCCCCGAACTCCCCGAACTCTCCGAACTCCCCGAACTCTCCGAACTCCCCGAACTCTCCGAACTCTCCGAACTCTCCGAACTCTCCGAACTCCCCGAACTCTCCGAACTCCCCGAACTCCCCGAACTCCTTTTTTATATTATTTTGTATTGGTTACTCCCGGAACTCTCCGAACTCCCCGAACTCTCCGAACTCCCCGAACTCTCCGAACTCCCCGAACTCCCCGAACTCCCCGAACTCCTTTTTTATATTATTTTGTATTGGTTAATATATTGTATAGGTTAATATATTTTTTTTATTTTTATTGTTTTTTATTATTTTTATTTAATTATATTAATATTTTTTTAAGGTTTAGGTAATTCTTAGAGTCATAACCTGACCATTGACTCTTACGTGAGTGATATTCGTAATTCTTTACGAATACGTAAAGAATTACGAATATCACTCACGTAAGTGATATTCGTAATTCTTTACGTATTCGTAAAGAATTACGAATATCACTCACGTAAGAGTCAATGGTCAGGTTATGACTGTCAGCGAATATGAATATCCAATATCATATCAATATCATTAATAATCATTATTAATGATTAACATTGATATGTTAATCATATCATCATTAATGTATGTATTTTGTGTTGTTGTCACTATAAATATTGCGTTAGTAATATTAAATAAACATGTTTTTAACATAAATACTTTTAGCAAGGTAGTTTCAAATAGTAGCTGAAGGCATAAATAACTGAATGTTTTCTAAAGTAAGCAATTACAAATAGGTGTTAACCACATTCATAACTACGATAATAATTGATTAACTAAATAATCAATTACCTGAATAGTCGAGGTTATGTGGCAGAGTACGAGTAGTACTCTGAACCACACCAGAGCCAAGACTTCACGTAGATAATTATAAATAGGTCTTAACCACATTTATAATTAAAATAACAATTAATTAATAATTAATCAAATGTCCAAATAGTCGAGGTTAGCCAGTGGTGGAGCACGAGTAGTGCTCCGACCCACACCAGAGCCAAGACTGCATCTACAACGCCCGTGCAGCCTTTTATATCATCGTTCACAAATAAGTTGCAGGGTAGAATAATAAGAATTGATGACGCAATCGCGTCATAGTGGCGTGACTCCTGTACTAAAAATCTTAAGTTTTCAATTATTGTTTGTGTGATGACAGAAAAAACTCGACAAAGATTTCAATATTTAATATTCTCCAATATAAGTTGAGACTTTCTCAAGCAGCCACGTAGTTCTTGCACTTTGTGTATGATAGATTTGTTATTGTATTAGTACTAATATGTAATCTATATTTTAATCCAGAATTTATGTGGGAAAAATTACGTTTGCAGTGTGCGCGCAATTACAGTTTACCTAGACAAATATGAAATAAATAAACATTTTTCTTTTAAATATGACTATTCTTGCAAGCTCAATCAAATCAATTCCAAAAGACTTAAAATTACAATTATTTAGTGCACAACAGCGTGGATAACCAAACTAAAAAATAATTCATTTTGAGGGTTCTGTACCTCAAAAGAAAAAAACAGAATCTTTATAGGATCACTTTGTTGTCCGTCTGTCCGTTTTTAATTGTCATTATAAATGCATAATGTAGGCCATACACAGCTGTATCGACTCATGTTTCATTTATCCCTTACTCACACCATAATTAATATTGACCATTTAATGTACATAAAAACTGTCATTTAGTGTTTTTAATTTTAATAAGTACTTTTGAAGCTGTAACACAGATTTAAAATTACATTACTAAAAATGTTTGCTGCGCTATATGGCTCAACGCCCGCCACGCGTCGTTTGCTTATAAAAGTGCATCCGCCACGGCCGCCTGGCTCCTTTCCCCCGGGCATAGAAGGAGGGCCTGATCATGTTACCTAAGGCTCATTAGCGCGATGGCGAAGTTATTCGACAAGTTATTCCTCCCACTTCTCCAGCACCACGAAGCAAATAGTTTGGCGAGCGGACACTCAACCACTCTGCAGGTGGCCAGAGCGAGTCACTACGGTCCAGCAGCGATTACCCGAAAGGAGAGTGTAATAGTTCGTTCGCTCGACGTAGCACATAAAGTGCTCAGGGCCGGCACTATCACGTCGCGCATGTTCTTACCGACTACCTACCTGATAGGACATTTTTCGTGAGAGTGGAGAGTGTAGCAGCCATTCGATCGCTGCCGGAATTCCCCAGGGCAGCATTTTATCACTTGCCCTCTACGAATTATATACCGATGACATCCCAACGCACGGCCTTAAGTTGGTCCTCCTGACTGAGTGTCTCAACTGGCTGAGCTTACCGCTCAGGTGACATTTGATTATCCTTACATTCCCACCAAAAAACTCTCTCTGTATCTGGTCTAGGGCAGGTACACAGTCCTAGGGCCAAAGGGCCCCCTAACGATGCACCCATATTGATGGTTGCCGCTCGAGACCACGGCCAGATGGCCTTGATGCCGTTCCCCAGCGCCAGAAGAAAGGAGCTGGACTAGAGAATACTTCAATGCTAGCTCTTTAGTAAAGTAGATTTAGAAACAATTGCATATATTTTGGAGCTCTTTAAATAATCATCAATCATCAATCTTTCGTTTAAATATTTTTACATAAAATAATAATAGGTAGACTACCTATTACGTTGTTTATGATTTTTACCATTTAAGTATTCTGTTGTTTGTGTCGTTTGTTTAAGGAACGCAATTCAGTATATTAGATAAATAATTCAGTAGTTTAAGCGGGCGAAGCCGCGAGTGGGTCGCTAGTTATAAATACAATTTTTCGCGCAACATTTCAAGACAATAAGATATGTGATTGATTGAAATTTCCCAAGGCAGTGTAAAGTAACAACTGAATCTAGTAGCTTGTTTAGATCGATTCCTTGTATAATATAAGGAAGTAATAGTTACTATTATTGTTATTAATTTAAGCAACAAATTCCGAAATTCCTTAAGATTCCTTAAATTAATATGTAAAAAAGTGGTTCTGACTACATGTACCATTAAATCGGTAAATGCATATTTTTACCAAGTATTCATTTTCACACAAATTTATATAAAAATTTAAGCGTTCATGTTTACGAGCGAATGATAATAATAATAGACCGTAAATCATTATGAATATATAAAGTTTATATAACATTTGGTAAATAAATTTACGCGAATATCAAATTTGAATACTATGACTGATAAAAATCGGTGTGTTACTAGAAGTCATGATTTTTATTATGAAGTTTCTAAAAAGATTTTTCCAATGTGAAAATAATTACTTATAGTTCTTAGATTTTTGGAAAATACTGTATGTTGCCAAATATCTATAATATTAATTGCGTTTGTTTCATAAATCATTATAGAAAGTGTATTGGCTATTTAGGATATCTCGGTGACTAAAAGACGACGAAATGAAGTATATATGTACTTACACAACTAGCTAATGGAAATATTTCTGAAAGCAAAGACGATAGTGCTATTAACAAAATTGATTATTATCAAGTCCTACAAAAATTTATAAATGGATTAGAGGACAACAGTGATCAGGTATCATTGTTGTACTAATAAGGCAATTAGGAGGTTGCCTTACTGTGGAACTAGAATCGTTGGATCCTTCAAATAGTTCAGCTCCATGATATTCGAATCGTCGTAACCACAATCAAGTCTTCTTGGTGTTGTAGCTTAGTAAAGGCAACGAAGTAAGAAAATTTGGAATACAGTAAAAAGCTCTTCTGTTCTACGAAGGGTACTCAAAGGACCCGTCTAGGAATTAATTGTAAATAGCCAGGCGTTTATTTTATGAAAAAAATATATAGTAAGCAAAACATATGTGGAACTAATTGCTAATTGATTCTCAGTGTTATGTTAAAAAAAATAATAAGGTAGGATTATAAAGTTTTAGACTCCGAACCAGCGGGCACTGCGGATAAGTAGGACAAGAAATAAAAAGGACACATAACTATAGACAATCCAACAATAATCATAAATGATTATGATGCCAACATGAAAAGAGTTGAACTCATGGACATTTTTTTGGGAAAGTGTAAAATTTGAATCTTAAATCGTAAGATATATATTGGACTATTTTATCATCTGACTGGCATGACCGTGATCAATTCTTTTGTACTGTATAATAAAATAAGCCAATCCTAATTTAGGAGGACGCTATGCTAGAGAGGTCGTCTTCGTCCCTCAAGCAATAAGAAAGAGATCAAAGCAAAAAAATACTGAGGATCCACTTAACATGTCCCGCTAAAATATAATCGGGCCGATACTAGAGATATTGGTAAAAAAGGAGCAGCACTAAACATAGATGCAAACTTCCAGCATGCAAGGGTTTCACGGACTGACTGCATCAAATATAAGGTTGCTTGGTATCATAACAAAAATCGGCATCACTTTGCTCAATTTAATTCGAAAATAACAACGAAATAGCAAAAATTAAAAAAATCATTACTTGTATTATGTATATTTACGTAGCGTTTGGCGCTCCGTTCTCTCTGACTACCCCGCTAGGGATAAAGCGTGAAGCTAGTTTAGTTTAGTCTAGTTTTTAATTTATGTATATTTACATGTGCATGATTTTTGGCAATAAATGTCATCTACCAAAAAACTACATACTATATTTTTCAAAATATATATTATATCTTTTATGATCATCTGGATTTTTTAAAATTATTTTTATTTTCTAAGATAAGTTTCTCCCAATATACGATATTCTTCAATTCAAAATAAAAAATTATGCATTTGAAGAGTATTTAAACAGCGTGGTGAATGATATATTTATTGTTTTCAGATCAAAATAATCATAATTATTAATTGTAAAAAAAATAAATTTCTACATAATAAATAAGTAATACAGGGTGGAAGTGACAGCACTCCGTTTACGGGGACAGCATATAGGGTATAATATTTTCCATCCTGTATATACAATTTTTTTAAGCAAATAACAAAACTATTTCATATACAAACATATATGAAAAAAATTTAATAGTCCCAACCAACCACTTTAAACTTCCCATTATATCGTAGCTGAGGGGCAATCTGAAATATTTTATTACTTTCACAGTATATTTTATATCTCAGCGGCTAGTTCAACATGAAGCTCGTTGGGAATTTTCATATTATTCTAGTTTTCTGTAAAGTGTTTTAGTTATATTGTTTAATGTTCTATATATTCTGACTTTAACTTGACTAATATAATAACTTTGCATACATATAACTTGAAGAACTGTTGCGCGGTATTTCAATTTGTTTAGAGCATCTTATTCAACTGTATATTTTGTGAGTGCTAGAAGTTTATTTATTGTGGGTTTATATTTTTCGTCGTGGCCGGTCGTGGCGCAGCGGCACGAGGTGTGACTGTAAAACCGACTGGTTGTGGGTTCGATCCCCACTCGAGGAGATGAAATATTTACTTAAATTTATATTTCCATTTCTTCGCTCTGGTGTCGAGGTTAAGCGCGGCGTTGAGTTCTGCCACTCAACACGCAATGCCTCCAAATTTCGGCAGAAAGTGGGGAACGGAGTGTCTTAACACTAGGTTCCCTCTGCCTACCCTGCTGTGTGCGGGATACAGCGTGAAGCTAATTTTTTATTTTTTTTATATTTTTATTGTGCAATGGAATCTACCATAGTATGAAAAAAAACCAGCGCTATAACTGCTAGCATAAACATAAGGAATTATAATATAAGCAACAAGTAGTTCAACGAATCTTGTAAAAAATCATTCACTAAATAATTTCTTGTATCGCAGGTTTAAATCAATAGTTAACTATATCATCAATTAAAAGTTAACTTTATTGATGCTATGGCGTCATTTTAAAGTCTACAGACGATAGTTGCTAGTTTACTTTTTGTCCAAATGATGAACCGATACAGTTAATTGATAAATGCATTGTAAATAATAGCCTTATATATGTGTCACTTTGCCCATAACTTATATTTTCTCCAGTACTCTTAATACTTGTAGTAGTATGGATTCGTTGGTTCTGGCGCAAGCGCCAGAACCAACGAATGCCAGTGTGCCAGACCCCGCGAGTCGATGCGTCGGAACTAAAAAAAAAAAAAAAAAAAAAAAAAAAAAAAAAAAAAAAAAAAAAAAAAAAAAAAAAAGGTTTAGCCCCCCATTTGAATCGATTGCGCTGGGTCCCAGAGCTCTATCTCTAACCATTCCAAAGATAGCTTTTCGATTAATTAAATCCCACTAGTCGCTTATTAGTCACCCTCATTAAGCTCACGCACAGCCTAATCACTCACTTCCCCGAATTGCTAACGAAGAACCTACGTCACAGTGCAGTGTTGCTGTCTCTTTCTTGCATTACTCATCACCTAACGACGTCACAGTGCCTGTCTCTTTGTCGCTATGTTAAAAAATAAATACTTGCAATTTCTCTCATTTTAATGTGAAACAATATTTTGTTTATTAAAAACTTCCCATTTAATATATATATATTCTTATGAAATCTAAATAGTTCTATTGTATTTTTTATTATACAATGTTTGAAATAATGGCGCGCCGGTGAAACAATATTTTGTTTATTAAAAACTTCCCATTTAATATATATATATATTCTTATGAAATCTAAATAGTTCTATTGTATTTTTTATTATACAATGTTTGAAATAATGGCGCGCCGGTGAAACAATATTTTGTTTATTAAAAACTTCCCATTTAATATATATATATATTCTTATGAAATCTAAATAGTTCTATTGTATTTTTTATTATACAATGTTTGAAATAATGGCGCGCCGGTGAAACAATATTTTGTTTATTAAAAACTTCCCATTTAATATATATATATATTCTTATGAAATCTAAATAGTTCTATTGTATTTTTTATTATACAATGTTTGAAATAATGGCGCGCCGGTTAAACAATATTTTGTTTATTAAAAACTTTAGTTGTTATTGTGAAATTTTAAACCTGTTCAAACTTCTAACAGATTTTGTCATTATTACTAATGGCATTGTTTCTTTATTACTCATAAGTCATAAGCATTAGTTTGAATATTATCGTTATCATTTGAGGAAAAAAAAACAAAATAAATTATTATACTAAAATTTTACTTTGTTTTATTTTCATTTTAAAGGCATTTTAATAAAACCAAATAATATTTTTTTACATTAGCATTTATTACATAATAAATAATGTTTCATACATATTTTTTTACATAATGCTATCCTTATTTAAAATATTATAAAAGATTTGAACATATCGTTTAATAGAAGATCATTATTATTATTTGTATCTTGATTAAACATTTCAACAAAGTTAGTGAGAGACATACCTCTACGCTTAAGATATATATATACAAGACAGTATTCACCACAAAAAGAAGAAAAAACATTTTGAATTATCTTATTGCTATATATCCATCTACTTGTATTTCGCTTTAAAAATGATAAATGATAACTATTTGGTTTTCGACCAAAAGTATCGAAATATTCTCCAATTCCATTTGTACCTATGTAAATTGCTATCCAATGTGAGCCTGGTTTTGTATCAGGATCTAAATTACTGATCAAATAAACAGGAGTTGACATATGAACCGGCAATCGATTAGCAGCAAAAACATTTGACGTTAAGGTGGGATGTATTGCTTTTAAACATTTACTTATCTCTAAAGTATTCATGATATTTACGTCCACAGCACACAAAAGTTATCAAATATATATAACATATGAAATGGAGAATGTTATTTTATAAGAAGACCTACAATCTATTAACTACTAAAATCTACACTAACGTTTCTGTTCTTGTCTATTTCAATTAAATTATCAAACTCAGCATAAACAATACAATTTATTGTTTGAGTGAGAGCATTTTCAAACCTTACTTCTAACCTAACACTCCCATGTTTGATTAAATTCCAATGTGAAGAGGTGTTTGCAGCTAAATCAGGAGTTAGATCAAAAGCCATCAGACAATATCCTTTTGGATATCTATCTCTGTTGATGCCATTACCCTCATTCAAGAAGTGAATACCAGTTCCCGTAAATAGTGTATGATACATAAGAGTATGAACTCCATTACTAAACGCTGGTTGTAAAGTTTTTGATGGTATTTGCATACCATCGATATATAAACTAAACGTATTAATACCAAAGTTATCAAAATCGTATGGGTTTTTAGTATAACTACCGTTAAAAGCTGTGTTATTAACAAATCCAATAATACACCGTTTAGGTATCTGTCCAAGGAAAACATTGTCAAGTGTTTTACCCTGAACACCAGATGGAATTGTTAAGACTTTTACTTCAGCTCTTGTGATTGGATATTTTGCAGTTGTAGATGCTAAAACTTTTTGATGAGCAAGCAGTACACTCGGATTTATTCGAGCTTTACGAATCATAAGAGTAGCATCAGTGATTGATACTTTTACTTTTATATCATTTGTTGAAGCCATGAGGTTAAAAGAATCTCTTGATCTAACTAGTTTTACACACATTTCAACACCGTTTATCAAAAACTTTTCTTGATTAAAAATATCTCCATGTAAATGTCCAATCATTTCCACTTCTTTACTTTCCTTTACATATTTTTGTCTTTCTGTGAATCCTTTATTTGCTTCATCAGTATTGTTCATTTTCCCAGCAGTGTCTTCGTACCACAATCCACATGTAAGATGTGATTGTTTCGCATGTGGAGCATAATTTAATAGAGTTTCTATGTAAGCACGATATCCATATGTATTATTTGGTGGAGACATAAGTTTTTGATTTAAATAGACATCTAATTGACTAAAAAGAGAGTGAAGCCAATAATTGACTGGAGCTACAACAGTTGTATCCTCAAGAGGTGTTAAATCTTGATTTACTATTTTTGCTTTGACATGAATTAATGTATGTGACAAATCAATGTAATCATCACCAGATCCAGGAATTTGAAATTCTAATGGTCCATCGTCGCTGAGTGATGAAATTGGTTTGTAGTGAATCCATTGTCCATTTTCTATGCTTGTTTGAGTTGATGGTAAAGCGAATAAATCCAGTTCGGATTTGGCACATTCACAAGAATGATTATGTAAAAACGACATTATTTTTATTTGTTGAAAATATATCGTTGTAATTTAATTTAAAATTTCTTTTAGCTCTTTTTAATGTTCTTCCTTTTAGATTCTCCGACTGAATGAGACTTTGTAGGCGACGTCTACTGTTTTTGTTACCTGATCCTGTCATCACTCGATCTATTTTATCATCAGCTTTTCTTTTTAAATTTGAAGTAGCTTTCTTAAAACGTTCTTGCACTGATTCATTTAATGGTTTTGCCTGTACCATGTCTGATAAAAGTCCTACACCAGCATTCAATGCCTCTTTTGCAACCACTCTTGTTCCATTTGACAATAGAGGTAGAATTGATCTAAACAATCCACCCAAAAAACTTCCAATACCATGACCACGCTGATGTGTTGTACCTTTATAGATAACCCCAATTCCAGTTCCAGCTTGATGCATGTAATATTGTTGATATGGACAAATATTATCACTACGTTTCTCATACATCATTTTATTTAAATTAGTTGCGTTTGAAATGTAACTTAACACAGCTCGTTCCAAATTCAAATGGTATATTTTCTCCGGTGTTAGACCTTATATCTATTTCAATTGTATCAAACTCTCTACGCATTACTGGAATATAGTGCGGTGGCGAAAAAACGTGCATTTTGTTCGATCCATATGCATATTTAACTGGATCCAAGGAAATAATCCGTAACAATGAACACATTACGTCTCCCACTATTTGAGGTTCTACGATATCACAGTAAATTAATAGTTGTGATGGTAAACCTAAGTAAAGGTTAGCTGGAAATTTACCTGTAGTTTTAGTTCTTACATCAGTATTAGGATCAAAACCAAGCTGAAGACTTAATTTTGAAGAAAACTTAAGAGAAATGAGGTCATCGATATTTCCGGTTAAAGTGATGTATTTTGAAATTTTATCGTAGCGTAGTTTAAATGATTCTCTAGAATTCAGTGCTGATAGAACATCATCTATATTTTCATAACTAGATGCTGGAATATGATTTTTATAAGTAACAATCTGTGGTTCAGCTTCATTGGGAACCTGCGCTTTTTTACTTATGTACATTATATTTTGTTTACTTTGAACAGTAAACATAGTACATGGATACTGAAATTCAACAATTCCTACCGACCATTCTCCTTCTAGTTTGATAGATTTTGGAAGTTTTGTTGAAAAGTGTGTTGTCTTATTATCAGGAAAGTATAAAAATGAGCTGTTACTAAGTAGCGTTAAATAAAAATCTTCGTTATTCATGACTCTAAGCTCGATGCTAATATCCAACTGTTAAATTTATTCGGATAACCTTTCCACTTCACGAACAACTCCTTTGTGAGACCTGAATACCGAGTACGTATAATTTTATCTATTTTGTGTTTTGTAGTGGGATCATATGTTACTTTTTGTAACTCTTTTTCATAGAATGTTCCTATTATAGGTTCATCTTTTAAATCTTTTAAAGTATACACTAACCACGGTGATCTCTCTATGACTGATGTAATTATAAATATTTCATCACTCCAATTTGTTTCATATCCTTTTTGAAATATGTGTTTATATTTTGTTATTCTAACATGATCACCAATTTGAAATTTAGGAATGGTTTTATACTGACTATTTGTGTTACCATACAAATTACGCCAAACTGTCATTATATTATTTTGATTAACATCACAAGGACGCATCTTAATACTTCGATGAATGCTATGGTTATATGAATAAAGCAAATCTTGTAAAATGTCAACATATCGATAAGTATTTTTATGTGTAAAATATCGCCACATTTTCATTTTCAATGTTCTCTGAAATCTCTCAACAATACTGGCTTTGATATCAGGATTGTTCGTCGTATAGTAATTAATATTTCGCATTTTTAAAAACTGTTGTACATCTTTCGATATAAATTCAGTACCTTTATCAGATTGTAAGTGTCTGGGAATAGTGTTAGCTTCTAAAAATATACTTGAAAAACATTTTTTTATAGATTCAGAGTTCTTTTTTTGCAAAGGTCTAGCAAATGCGTATTTACTAAAAACATCGATAACACATAAAATATATTTATTTCCATCATTACATTCACTGTAATTTCTCATGTCACTTAAATCAGCTTGCCAAAGATCGCTAATATTAGATAAAACATATTTATTTCTCGAAAATCGTCGCTGAACAGGTTTATGTAGGGTATAAGTTTCTTGAGACTCCAACCATTTTTTTGTATCTTCTTTAGTCATTTTACTTTTCATTGCTTCAGATAATTTATTTAAACTACTATAACCAGCAGGATTAGAAACATCATAATAAATATTTTTGATTTCTAATAAGGGGTCCATCTTTCCCAAGCAATTTTTCGTTTTACTTTTTCTTCGTTCGATTTTGGATATGTTTGGGGAGTTAATTGATTTGCGGTGCTTGAAGATTCTGTCACAGCTTGTGATGTTTTCCCAAAATCAGGTGTCTTTGACATGACATTTATGAAAGTCGCTCGTTTTGGATTTCCTATATAACTCAATGGTACTTTTAAATCCTTCAAAACTTGCGAAAATTCTACCCAACCATGTGGCGAACTGTTTTTGAGTGGTCTTACAACATCATTGATTAAGTCAACAATATTACTTTTATAAACTTTCTTGTTGTCTATAAAAATTGTACCGTCATCGTTCCAATTAATCTTATTTTTATTTTTCAATAAAATATCAATTAACAGCTCACCTTTTATTTTATATGTCTTTGGTATGAGTTGAAGCAGTTGAGATTTAGTGTAATAGTCATTACTTTTGTGTGGAATATTCTCATTAATCGGTCTTTCGTGTGTTTTCATAGGCTCTTCTTTAATGTCTGCAGTTTTCTTTGTTGTTACATCTTCTTTTATATAATTTCCCGACTCACCAAAATTTACTAAGGGTATTTCTATTGGTTTTCGATCTTTAGCAATAAAATACAAATATCTCTGAAGAGTTTGTTGATAAAGTGACCATTTCTCTCTGTCGTCTAATTTAGTTTTTAAAACTTTACTCATTTCTTCATCAAGTTGTGATAAATTGTTAACGGTAGTATTAGCATTATCTTTCTTAAGTCTCTCTATTGCTTCAGGTTCAATTAATATCATTTTCTTTGCGTTCTCCATTTTTATTCTAAATCAATGAATTAAATAGTGCACCCAAAACTGTACTCAAGATAATTGGTAAGAAAGTTCCACCTTTTTGTATTATAATATTTTTTCTAGCTTTGTTCTTTGTCTTTGAAACAAGCTTTCTTAAAACATTCTTATACTTATCTAATTTATTTTTGTGTTCGTCTTGCAGTGGAATTTTCCCTTTCAAAACATTGTATATGCACTCACAAATACAATCGATTTCTTCTTTATTACAAGCGCCAAGTAAAACTTTTCTATATTTTGGTTTTAAGCAATGTAACGCTCTTAAAAACTCTTTATGTGCCTTCACTCTATGTGTCATTGTTTAATAATGATGGAATTGTCTTTAGAGTTATTGTATTTATATCCCTTCTTAGGAATGTAACAAATAGTATATTCATCAGGAAATATGTTAGTTTTCATTCGGTAAATATCATCTGTATCTTGTTTTAAATCTATCATTAAGTATCCATGTGGTTTACTAGTGGCATCTTTGTATGCTTCTTCAACATATTTAGGATTCTCAGGTACTATTTGACGAGCAAGAAAACGTATTTGAGTTTTGTCTCTAGGATTTTTAAAGTAAATGATGTAGCTAGAATTTAACGATATATCACGTTGTCCTTTCCCTTGATGAAACAAGTTTTGCGTTATATAGAATACACTCAAGTTTCTATGATGACTCCCTTTAGTAAAAATATCAACTATGCGCCCATCAGATTCTCTCATAAGGTCGTCGATTATAATCAATTGAGGATACTTCCCATCAAACATGTTCAAGTCAGGAATTCCTTGATAGTAATTAACTCCATTTAAATTGTATAATGGTTGCATTTCATCGTAACACCATAAGATAGTGTTAAATTCTTGATTACAAACATGATTTATGTTTTTCAAAAAATCACATACGAACTTTGATTTTCCGCAGCCACTAGGACCCGCTATAATAGCAGTGAAAGGGTGTTCAAAATGAAACATGTTAAATGTAGTAGGATACGTCTATTCAGTTAAAAGGTAAAACTAAATATGTACATATAAAAAAATACATAACATTTTATTATATTTTCTTAACTAATACAATAAAAATGATATCTTAATACTATCTTAACTTATAATGACCCCAAGCTAATGTATCCATTGAGTTATGCAAAATATGTCGCTTGGTGTCGTTGTATGACAAACAAATTTTATTATTTTTTTGTGTAAATATAATATGTTTGATGCTTCTAAATCTATACATTTCAGCGAGTTGTATTTTTTTATTAAATAAACATGATTTATAGTCACTAACATTTAGTTTCTTGGTTACACTTCTATTAACCCCTTTAGCTTTGGTGATAGTACGATCTTCAACACTCATTGCATACATTTTTGATCGCAATCCAACAAATTCAGTAAGAATTTTGCCGTTGTTCTCGTCTTTAAAAAATCCTAATTTCTTTTTATTTACTTGAGGAAAGTGAAACTGATTATTTGAAGGATAATCAGAAGTATCGAAATATGAATTTAAATCTCCCTTAATTTCTTTGTAAAAATCATCGCAAAATATTTGGTATATCAGACTATCAGTATCAGTATATAACAATTTTATGTTGGTAAATTTATTTTTCATGTACTGATAGTGAAAGTCATACATTAAAGTCTTGGATATCTCTAATATGCTAAAACCTAAATATATGGGCTTATTATAAAACAATTTAGTTTTGCGAAGTTGGACTGCGACCAAATTTTCAGAAAAAATGGAAAGACTGTGGAATTCGGGGCGAGCAATGAGACTCTGAACACCTTTGATTTTTCCATGATTTTTCCAGTGTGTTAATAACTTTACGTTTACTCTTTTTTCGATATTTTCCATTGTCTTTCCAAATACAGAATTATTCATCAGCTTATAAAAATCTTTTTCAAAGTCAGATGTTGCTAAAGTTCGTAATTGGGTGTTTAATTCAATATATTTTTTTAACCAAGGTTTTTGTTTGAATTTTAATACTCTATGAACTCTTTGTACTCGCAAACCATATTTCTCACATTGCAAAAGATTTCTATAATGTATAACATATTTTTTTTTGTTATATAAATTAGTAACTAATTTAGATTCTTTCGAATTACCTACACAAATATTTTCTGGACACAATGGAAAGTCGGAATGAGCATCATGTAAGCTATCGGGGTATTCTAGATCTACTTCTAAAATATATCCAATATCAGAGGTGATTGGTACATTATAATTTACATAAGGATCTTCCCATTCAAAATTAGACAAAGGCAAATATTGAGACATAGCCCACCCATATAAATTGTTTGCATCAAGATAAATTAAATATGAAATAAGATCATTACTATCAAAAGTTTTCATGTGTGGATTATTTGCTTTTGCATAGCGATTACTGCATTGCGATATGCCTCCTCTAATACTGGATTTGACAAAAGCAATTTTATCAAAATCTGTTAATAATTCTAGCTCAACTTTGGTATATTTTAACATAGCATCCCAACTTAACCCTGGAGCGGTATAGTAATGAGCAGGATCTAAATCGTAAGTCTTCATGCAAACATTTCTAAAATTTTCGAAAATATCACATAAAAGTATTACATCAGTTTTTAAATAAAGATTAGAATAGTCAGCCATATTTTGACAGTGGAAATGAGACCATACTTTTTGAGCATGATTATAATCATCAACTGAAATGCTTTCACCAGTCAATGTACTAGCGAAACACTCAATTGATGGCAAAGATGATAATTCTAATGATTTGAACGAAGTCATATGTTCATATGGATAAACACCTTTCCGCTTTAACAACTGAAAGTCTTTATCGGAGGGATATTGTTTTTTCGTTTCTCGGAACTCATCGTCATTAAGATTCTTAGCTAGTGAATCTAAACTACTCGATAAAAATTTAAAAGAGTCAATAAACCTCAAACTAACCTTTTTACCATTTACATTCAGAATTTTTGAGAAGGAAATATACTTTTCTTTATTTTGTGGAATGATTTGTACCTCACCTTCGACAAAATTTAATGCATGTACAATAAAATGAGCATCGTAATTGCTCAGATTATGTAATATTATAGGAATAAATGAGGTGTTATGAATTTTTTTGCTACAATTCTCATGGCATACACCTATAAAAGTACCTAAATGCCAGTCGTGATCGATATATCGTTCGTCCTTTAATTCACTCTCACATATGTAACATATAGAAGCTTCTTGTATTGTTTTGTTGTCTATTTCTGATAGAGGAAGAGGACATTTTTGAAACGAATTAGCTCTACAAATAATTTCTATATCTTTACGTAAACTTGTCAAAAATACGTTAGCACAATTTTCGCCGGTATAAGTAACATATTTAGAAAGCTTATTATCATATGAACATTTGACGTAATAACCAAAGCTGTACTCATCATGTCTTTGAACGTTGGTAGTGAAAGATTTAAAAGGATCATTGGAACATGAATCGATTGGATTGAGAAAAGATTCAAAATCTGCGTAAATCACAAAGGGTACTCTCTTTTTCTTTTCATAACCTTCGAATTTTATCTTATCACTTGGTACATTTTCACCACGCCAGTTTTTTTTACTTATATTTTTATTTGGAAGATCGGTTCTGACATGTGTGCAATCATTCAATCTATGTCTATCGAGAGCTTCCTGACTGTTAAAATAAATAAGGCAGCCGTCACAAATGTAAATGGCATTATTTCTTGATGTAACCTGATGACTCACTAAACGAGATAAGTTTTTTATATAGCAATAATGACCATTACTTCCACTTGTTATGTAAAGTAAATTAATATGAATAGGTTTGAGACACTTTGTAAAATATAATGGACCAACCACAGAGTTAGACTTACTCAAACCATTGTATTCCAGTCCATAAACGTTAACACTCAAATTATTCAACTTTTCGATTTTATGAATGTCTGTTAACTTCACAGGAAAAGGAACACCAACAAAATTTAACTTGTTTTCATATTTTGAATATGAAGAGACTCGATCTGAACTTTTATTTGCTGGGTACAATGCTGAGAGTAAAGCCCACTTAAAGCACTGAACATCGCTATTTTTTACATTTATTACTGCCTTTTTGTTTCGTATGTCGTGAGGTAAATCAATGTATGAAGATCCGCGAAGTGGATTAAATTTATTCACATTCATATCCAAACTTAATATTTTCTGAATAGACCAACCGCTGTCTTTCTTTTCAAATTCAGTTATTTTGTTTGCAAATGTTTCATTTAGAGAATCGAGAAATTCATTTAGATTAACAGATTCGTTAATGACGACATTCGGAGTTTGAAAATCAAAAGTATTTGTCAATTCTTTACATTGTTGAATAAAATTAGCTTGGAGTATAAAATTAATTTTGAAGGTTTTCAAAGCTACTATACTCTCACTAACTAAAGTAAAAAGAGTATCTCTGACGGAATTTAAAAACAAATTAAAATCTAAAAGCTCATCACTAACGGAGAGTGGAGTTATTCTGTAAGTATAAACACGTTTTCCAAATGCTTTTTCGATTAATGTTACATTAGGAAAACTGTGATGAATGCGTAATGCATTATTTTTATGAGTATTGCTTCGGTAATGATTTGCTAAATATCTCCTTTTAACAAGTATTTTGCATACCTCACACTTGATCATGTCAATGTTTAATGGTTGAACTGATGATTCTGAATCCCTCGAAGTTGAAGGTTCGCTTGGACGTCTCATTTTCACAACTTTTTTATTGTTATCTTGAGCTACGCGTTTCAAGCCTCTGCCAACTTGTAAGCTGGTTAACAAAGAAAAAATAAGTTTTAAATTCAATATCTCATAAATTTAAACAGGAAAAAGAAGAAATAAATAAAAAAAAAAAACATTAATAATCATTATTACTTACTGCTTTTCCACACTTTCACTTATGTTGAACAAAGCTTCATCAAATTGTGAATCAAAAGTCTTTGACTCAATACTTGTGAATTTATCGTTGAAAACTTCCATAGCACATTCTGCTGATTCAACAATCTCGCAAATTTCATCCAATTCCTTGTCAGTCCAGCAATTACTTTCAATCTCCTGTTCTTTAGTAAAAAACACACTAGTAACATGATCACAGTTCGACATTTTCAACTACTATTTAACTCAACACGAATTAATGTACCGCAAGACGGTTTAAAAGTGAGTATGTTAGAAACGTTTTTGGCTTTTATAGATTCTTTATAAATGAACAAACCTATTAAACTACCGCAAATGATAACGATAATATTCAAACTAATGCTTATGACTTATGAGTAATAAAGAAACAATGCCATTAGTAATAATGACAAAATCTGTTAGAAGTTTGAACAGGTTTAAAATTTCACAATAACAACTAAAGTTTTTAATAAACAAAATATTGTTTCACCGGCGCGCCATTATTTCAAACATTGTATAATAAAAAATACAATAGAACTATTTAGATTTCATAAGAATATATATATATATTAAATGGGAAGTTTTTAATAAACAAAATATTGTTTCACCGGCGCGCCATTATTTCAAACATTGTATAATAAAAAATACAATAGAACTATTTAGATTTCATAAGAATATATATATATTAAATGGGAAGTTTTTAATAAACAAAATATTGTTTCACCGGCGCGCCATTATTTCAAACATTGTATAATAAAAAATACAATAGAACTATTTAACCAACGAATCCATACTACTACTTGTCTAGAAATCAGCTTCACGCTATATCACATGGCTTTTTATAAAATGATTTTATTCTAAAATAAATATCTGTCTTAAGGTAATAGATGTAAAAAATCAAATAAATTAGCTTCACGCTATATCCTGCAGACAGCAGGGTAGGCAGAGGAAACCTAGTGTTAAGACACTCCGTTCCCCACTTTCTGCGAATTCTGGAGGGATTGCGTGTGGAGTGGCAGAACTCAACGTCGCGCTTAACCTCGACACCAGAGCGAAAAAATGGAAATATAAATTTAAATAAATATTTCATCTCCTCGAGTGGGGATCGAACCCACAACCAGTGGGTTTTACAGTCACACCTCGTGCCGCGGCGCCACGACTGGCCTCTAATGGTAATAGATGTATTTAAAATAAATAAATTGCACTATGGCCATACATTAATATCCGTCGTGTGAACTTGGTCGCCGGAAGCGACAAGTTCCACCAGTCTTAAGTTTATATTATAAAGTTTAGCTCCTAGAATAGTGCTGTAACAAAGTTAATTTATTCCTCATCATATGTGCACGACATGAATATTCATTGTTTGTCAAAGGTATAAATAAGTAAAGAGCACAGTTTTGTTAAAATAATATAACAAAGTTGCTTTTGAAATATCATGGCAAAATTGAGATTAAATACATATGTATCATCAGCTTCACGCTGTACTGTGTGCTGTGTGCGGGAGCATATAGCAGAGAGGCGGCGAGTGGCGGAACTCAACGCCGTGATGTGCCTCGACGCCAGAACGAAGAAATAAAAATGTAAATAAATATTACACTTCCTCGAGTGGAGATCGAGCCCGCAACCAGTCGATTTTACAGTCGCATTTTGTGCCTCTGCGCCACGACCGGCCTCATATGTACATTATGTGTATTCCTTATTTTTTAGCCTATCGCCATCCACTGCCGGACATAGGCCTCCCTCCAAGTCTTGTCATGTCCACGTCTTGGGCTGCTGGTATCCATATGATGAGCCACTTTCTTTAAATCGTCTGTCCATCGTGCTGCAGGGTGTCCTACACTACGCTCGCCTAAATGCAGTTGGCTAACACGTGTCGGCTTCATCGACTTGAGACATTACCGGCCCAGTTCCACTTCGGCGTGCTGATTCTACGTGTAATGTTGATATTGTCTTACAATAACTTTGTTACAAATTCTATGGGCCAGAAAAATCCTAAAAATTGCGCGTTCCATCGCTTGCTGAGCGATTTATACTTTGTGGACAAGCCAAACGGTGAGTGTCCAAGTTTCGGCTTCGTAGGTTATCACAGATAGGACGCACTACTTAAAGACCGTAGTCTTTAGGCATTATGGAACAGACGACTCAAAATATAACGTAACTTCGAAAATGCCGCCCAACCGAAGCCTATTTTTTGTGTGCACCCTTTTCAAAGTTGTGCTTATCAAGTTGTATAATTTCACTAAGGTATATATTATGTATATTCCTGCACAACTTCGAGTGTAGTGCCAGTGGCGTAGCGGGCGTAACTCGCGCCCGGTGCAAAATACCTTTTCAGCGCCCCCCAGACGAACATCGTATAAGTGTATATATATAATATACTCCTAATTTAATATATTTAAATAGTTTTGCAGACCTTTTGGCGCCCCTTTGTGAATAGCGCCCGGGGCATGATGCCCCCCTTCCCCCCTCCACTACGCCACTGTGTAGTGCCACGTGCGACCACTCGTCTTGTCAAGATTGATTTCGTTAATCATTTCTTCCAAATTCCGCATAGTTTTCGTCATGATGACTACATCGTTGGCCAATCGCAAATGTGAAAAATTTGATCATTGAAAATTATACCACGTCCGCATCAGTCAAGCATCTTAAATATATCCTTCAAAACATTAGTAAACAGTTTCGGAGAAATTATCTCTCCGTAATGTAGGTCGCAGCTTTGTACAAACACCTATGTACAATCACCTGTATAGATAGTCAATAAGGCATCTCTGCATGGATTCTGATAATTTCTAAGAGAAATCTCGATTAAACATCACATATACGTACAACAAAACCGTAAAAAATAAATAGTTCTAAAGCTATTGAAATCTTTCTAATGAGTGGTTTTAAAGCTTAAGTTCAAACCTTTTATTTTTTACATTACTAAATGAGCCCCAACGTGACTTGTTATTTTCTTCCTTTTCATTATCTACATCGTAACCTTCTGTAATATACATATACAATACAAAAGTAAAGGCCATTGGTTAATTACAATATTGTAATAACATTTTTTGCATATAAACTTGCTATACGAATAAGCCTTAACTAACTAACTTAACCAGAAGCCAGAACGCAGTAGCTAACAGGTTTTTACTTTTTTCAGCCCATCCTATTGGAATAACGGCTGTGAAAAGTCGAGCTCGTTTTCTTCTTACATAAATATTTTGTTAGATACTTTTCAAATTTATAAAATATTTACTTTAGAAATACGTCCCATTTAGTGAAATATAAAATATATTATATAATAAATTTTAAACTATTTTATATTATATAATAAAAAATATTAGTATTATGTAGTAAATATAAAAAATGTATGATTTATACTGTTAAAGGCAAACTTAATATCACGTGTTATCATCATTTATCAATCATCATCTAATAAAAAAGAAAAAAAGTCAAAAATGGAAAAAAGTGAACATGGCCTAATTTTTTTGATATCAGTAAAAACCACAACGTTTCATGACTATCAAAAATCCTATTTTTATTTTCGGCTAAGTTGAGAAATTATATACGTTTTGAGTTGATTATATACGTTTTTAGTTATAGAAACGGTCGATATATATTTTAAAGATATACTTTAGATTGATCAAAGACAATATATTCAAGTGTATTTAAATTGATATTTATGTATATGAGTATACACACCCATATACATAAATACAATAAAATATATTAAATTAACTATTACTTAAATTTAAAATGTTATAATAAAGTTAAATAGTTGTAAGTTAGACTCTATAAAATATATTACAAATCAGCTTCACGCTGTATCCCGCATACAGCAGGGCAGGCAGAAGGAGCCTAGTGTTAAGACACTCCGTTCCCCACTTTCTGCCGAATTCTGGAGGCATTGCGTGTTGAGTGGCAGGACTCAACGCCGCGCTTTACCTTGACACCAAAGCGACAAAATGGAAATATAAATTTAAGTAAATATTTCATCTCCTCGAGTGGGGACCGAACCCACAACCAGTCGGTTTTACAGTCACACTTTGTGCCACTGCGCCATTAAATCGCTGACGGGCGTTGGGCTAGACCTCGAGATCCTTGAGAAATTAATGAACACTAGATAAGATCAGATGGATCTCTATGAAATCCGGGATTATCCAAACATTTCTTCCCTTCCCTTGTTCCATGTCATTTAAAGCATTAGAATGGTTTATAAAACACAGAATATATATTTTGTTAATTAATCTCAGTAAAAAAATCAGCTTCACGCTATATCCCGCATTCAGCAGGGTAGGCATAGGAAACCTATACACCGTTCCGTATTTCCCGCCGAATTCTGGAGGCATTGCGTGTCGAGTGACGGAACTCAACGCCACGGTTTAATTCGAACCCACAACCAGTCACACACATGAGCCCTTGCGCCACGACTGGCAAGTATATTCTACTGCTACTCATTTCACTAGCCGTAGAAAATACTTGTTCAATTGTCAATACAACTAAAACTTTAAAGTACTTAGATGCTCCATTCTTCTCTGCCTGACTATTGCTTATGAGACGTGACAACAGCATCTATTGTTCGTTAGAATTAAAAAAAAATCTGCTTCACGCTGTATTCCGCACATAGCAGGTAAGGCAGGGGGACCCTAGTGTTAATACACTACCGTTCCCCAATTTCGTTCCTCGTACGTTCCAATGGAAGTAAAAATTTCAATATATATTTCATTTTCTCGGGTGGGGATCGATTCCACTACCAGTCCCGTTTAAGTCACATTTTGTGCCTCTGCACCACGATATATGCAGAATACGATCGAAAAAATTAAATTTACATCATTGTAGCGCTGTGTGACAGCGTCTGACTATAAATGCGATGGTTTTGAATCAGTTTCCCACTCTGATGGATGAAGTGCAGCGTTGAGTGCCGCAACGTCTCGAAAAATTGTAAAAGTTAAAGTGTAAAACAGATTGTCTAATAATAGAACAATATACTTACATGTGTATGTATGTAGATGCCCATTGTTCGAGATAAACATAAGTGCAATATTTGAGTACATAAAAAGAAATTTGAATGAGTTATCATTAGACTAAAACGCTATCCGTTTGTAGTGAAGATATTAATTTATCATATTTTCTAAAATATTTGTTAAATATGTTTTTGTGTTCATAAAATTTCTGTAAAAAATTATTATTATTATTATTTTCTATATGGCTGTAAAAGAGACGCGGCTTATGCAAGGCCTGAAGTACGGTCATTTAATATTCTGCTTCTGACCGCAATAATCCGATAATTGTCTTGATAATATTTATAATATTACTTACAAATTCTATTTTTGTTTCGTGGTCTTGGGTATTGAGGCGTAATTTTTTTTAACTCGCAAATAGCAGGATATTCGAAGATAGGAACATATTGTAAAATACACCGTTCCCAGTAAGACATTTCCGTTCCCCACTATCTGTCAATTTCTCGAGGCATTGCATGTTGAATTGCAGAACTTAACGCAGCGCTTTGCCTCGTTATCAGAGCGAGGAAGTGAACTTTTAATAATAACCTTTTACAGTCGTACGCTTGTGCGTCATGACAGCCTTTTACGGAGTTTTTTTAACATTTATAATATAATCACTAATCATTCGTACATTAATATTATTCTTGTATTAGATGGACAAAATGCGTCGCCGCGCTTTCTTTATTTCTCTATAAACAAATAAAAAGGGAATTTGAAGTCTCACTTCTGCTATGTCACAGCACACATTTCGATTTTTTTAATGACATTGTAAATATATATATATATATATATATATATATATATATATATATATATATATATATATATATATATATATATATATATATATTTTTGAATGTTTATACAACAATGATTCAGATCCAGAGACAAGACTGTTTCTCTTATGAAAAATACTTTAATTTGAAATGACTTATATTTTGTTACTAGTTATTATATGACTCAACAAAAAAAAATGCCTATTAAATATGTAAATCTATATTTGTATTAAACTCAATACAAAAGCATTTTGATTGTAATTTTATATTATTTAGTCTTGTTCGTCTGTCCAAAGTATATTTACTAAGCACATTCCACTTCCGTTCGTACAATATATAAACTATCGTTGAAATATTTACATGACAACGCAAGTTGATTAAAAGCGTGCTGTAGACTGGCGTCCTGTTGTTTCAGGCTGCCTCTAAGCCAGATACCGAACACAGCTCAAATTTATGGTAATTAATGGTTTTATTATGAACGCCAGCTAAATAATTCACTTAATTAGTATTTAATTTTGACGTGGCGCAGTACAGAATATGACTGTAAACGTAAAAGGTTGTGGGTTCGAATTCCATTTGAGGAAATGAAGTATTTAATTTTCATCGCATTCGCTGTTGAGGGAAAACGCGGCATTGATTGCCACTCAACACGCAATGTCTCCAAAATTCGGTGGAAAATGGGGAACGGAGTGTCTTATGACTAGGTTCCCTCTGCCTACCCTGCTGTGTGTGGGTATATCCTATTTTAGCGCCACGCTAAAATTTATGATAGTAACACCGCGCAGTACCTTTATAATTTACTTATTCGGTATCATTACAGTTTATTATTCAAAATACATACTTAACAATCAAAGAAGTTACTATAGGCTGTCAGTTTCAGAGGTAATTAAAAAAGGATTTAAGTTTCTAATAAGATCAAAAATCATTTAAAATAGTTAAATTGTTTTAGAATTCAATTTAATTCACTATTATTCGTTAAAAACCAAATTAATTGAGAATTCATGAGAAGTTAGTAATGAGTTGAGTTCTGGTTTTGGTAAAGTTTAAAGCGAGCTGGGATTAAAATTAGTATTCTTTAAATGCTTTTGGATTGAATGTTAAACTAATTAAGTAAGCTTAGGTATACTTACTATTAACATCTGTTAGGCTTCGATTTGGTAACGAGATAAAGCGCGGCGTTGAATTCCGTCATTCAACACGAAATGTCCCTATTATTCGGTGGAAAGTGAGGTACGGAAGTGTCTTATATTCTTAACGGAATATTTAAACACTAGGTTACCAGGTTCCTATCATGCTATGTGCGGATTAAAGTAAAGGGTTTCTTTTAAATCCATTTTAGCTTAAAAATGAGTACTAATCAAGTAAAGAGTAAAAATCTTTATTTAAACAAGGAAAAGTGCCATATAACTACTTTCATTTTTAAGAAATAAAAGTAGCTATATGGCACTTTTCTTTACTTAAATAATGATTTTTACTATTCTTAAGCGTACATTGAAATAAATTTAAAAAGCATTCATAAAAATATTAATATTAACAACTTATGTTTGTAAACAAAACGAATAATTGATTTCCAATCCAAAGATGCTTGTTTTATTTCTGAATCTCTTAGAACCACAAAATTAAGGTATAATCGAATTTCCCTTAGCCATTGAAAGGAGGGCAAATTACAATGTTAATGGAGTCGTTGCCTCTCGACCCTACTTCCATTTTATACTTGATGATAATTTTGAACGAACGTAGGAAGTTTTTTATAAGCATATAATAATAGAATGTCTTTTGATTGTTATTTTAATGTTAGTATTTGCTATTATTTTATAAATCAATCTAAATATAGTTAAGAAAATGGTTACTCTATAAAAATAAATATGTACTTTTAACTCGTTTTCATTTCGAATATGTAGACCATAGTAAAAATCTGGCTATATAAAGCAGAAGACCAAAAATTTTTGAAATATCTGCTACACGTAACATTATTCGGATATTTGAATCCGACTGCTAAGATTTCTATTAGGTATTACAAAATAAACTTCTACACTACTTCTCGTTTGATTATACGTTAGTTGTAAATTATGATTTTTGGTCAATATAAAAAAGTTTTATAATAATATTTTAAAGCTCGCTTTTACTCGCACATTTTTAACAAATTTTCAATATATTGTAAAATAAATCAGGTCAATCAGGACAAATTAATGTTTTAGGACGTATGCACTCATTTTATATGAAACACACTACAATTATAAGTTAGTAATTATTTTTTTCTATGAAATATCTACAAATTTTCTCATTTTGAATTTTTTCATTTATTTGTACTGCAAGTTTTCACTTCTTGCTAACTTTCGTAATTGTAGATCCACGGGAAGTATTCTACATGTTTTGATTACGCAGAAAATTTCATACAAATTGCAGCAAAACGATGCATGAATTTTCATATCTTTTGACTGCGTTAATTCAGACACTTGACTTTTTCTGTGCTCCAAGAAACCATCTACGTCAATATTTGATTATTATACTACGTCAATATTCAATTTCCGATCGATACACCCACGCGATCTCGAGATAAATGTTCTTGGCAAACGGACAGATGGATAACAAAGTGATCCTATAAGGGTTTAAATTTAGCTTCACGCTGTGTCCTGCACACAGCAGGGTAGGCAGAGGGAACCTAGTGTTAAGATACTCCGTTCCCCACTTTCCGCCGAGTTCTGGAGGCATTGCGTGTTGGGTCGAGGCGGAACTCAACGCCGCGCTTTGCCTTGACACCAGGACGAAGAAATGAATATATAAATGTGAATAAATATTTTATTTCCACAACCAGTCGATTTTACAGTCACACTTTGCGCCACTGCGCCACGACTGGCCTCGCATAAAGGTATATTTTTTTCCTTTTGAAGTAAGGAACCCTAAAAAGGGTTAAAAATTTTCAATTTCTATGAAATAGAACCATAGTAATAATAATCGGGATGTATATTAATCAGAGGCCCTAGTCAGTTCTAACTTTACACGAAAGCTTAATTAATCCCCCGAAAGACTGAGATTATTTGTTTAATTATTTTGTCTGTGGCTTCATCAAATAAAGGCTTTTAATAAGATCGTAAGATAAATCACGACAAAGATGCTGAGACCAACATAGCCACTTACAGCTATAATATATTTCGTTAAACAAAACAACAATATACTATAACTTATTTATGTACATACTTCTATTTTTTATGAGTTTTAGATTAATGGATATATCTATATGAAACTTACTGACAGCGATTTTTAAAAAGTATCTACCTATTTTTTTATTTTAAATGTAATATTATATTCAGTGTTTTTTTATTGTTTCAGGGCATTTCTCAGAATATTATGTGTTTGTTGTCCCAGGAAACTGCGAAGAAAGTATCAACCACAGCTTCGCTTTAAACAATCTCAGGTATATGTATATTCTTTTTTTAAATATGTAATATACTAACATTGATACCATGAACAAACTCTTTTACCTTTTAAAATATATAAAAAATAATAATTTTCTTACTAAATATGTCGAAAATTTTGACACTTAATGGCAGTGAACATAAAAAAAATTGCTTAAAGTGGTAGTTTAAAAAAATGAGTCTCACAAATTCTTTTACTTTCAGTGGCGTACGACGCGCCGTTATTACTCCACCGGCGAACTACAAGCCATTCGACAAAACTCCTGTGAACAAACTTACATATAGCGGCTCAACTTCTATCTAAGCCTCCATTATCATACACTCCAAGTGCCTTCTCTAAAAATATCTTCCTACAGTTTTATATCTTTTGTAATGAAACTTTATCAAACTCCTTGGACTCCATTTTTTATATTAGCAAGATATCAACTAATATGTGATCGTTGATCTATATATTATATAACTTCAGAGGTAGGTTTGATCTAATTAACCACTGCACCATATCACTGACTGACTTGCCTTCTTTGGCATGGATGAATGTAACTTGCGCAATATTTCTACAACTGTCTAATCCTAATTGCTTTTCTTTTAAACCCATGGACAACTTTCCACATACATCTGTACTACTTTTTTAAATATGCATATGCATGTTCCTTTAAAGTTGCGATAAAATCTACAACCTATACGATCCTGTTTCAGTGGCCCGCTACATCGTTTAAACTCAAAATCCTATCGTAAATAACACCTACAAATATACGTGTTCACATGTTCCCTGCATGAAACAATCTGAGTAATAAATGTGTGTGACTTTTCATATCAGAATACGTGTCGTTTCTAAGCCACTTATGCAAAGCACACCGCACCCGGCATTTTAAAACTATATTTTGTTCTTTCGTTTCCACATTTGATGTTTGTTTCTTTTTTTTTAATGTATCTAATTATAAATTTTGATAGTCTAATATGTAAAAGTTTCCAATATTTTGCAGTATCCGGTAACGACGATGATGTATTCTTCGGTGTCTCAACACGAGATGTGTCGGTTGTGACAGCAGGCCCGCGCGGGGACCTGTCGACCACCGCGCGCTCGGTGCTCTTGATGTCGCGACCGCCGCACCCTGCACGGGCGGCGGGACCACTACCCACTGAGGACCATCGAACAAGAGACATTTGAGGAACCTATACAGTGTCTCGAACGTCACCATTGTCCTGAAACAGCATACTGTCCTGATTCAGAATCAGTGAGCGAAATTAGTTTAGACAGTGGATCTCGAAAACCATCTATAAAACATAGTAAAAAACGAGTCACCTATCAAACCAAAGCCGAAGTGATCTCAACTTAGTTTTAGTATAGATGTGCGTAGTCATGACTTTCACTTTGTGAAAAGAAATCAATCAGGAGCTGTGATTTTCTAGCTATGTATATATTAGTATCTGTATATAGATAGATCCACTTACTAGAATCCATGATAGCTTCTAAGAAAATTATATTGTAAATAGAATAAATAAGGGAATTAAAACGCTTCACTTTGTAAATAATTCGTTCGATCCAATCTTAGATATTTTAAATATCAAATATTAAAATATTTAAAAGTAATCATTTATTAGGCGTGGGTTCTTGTAAAATATTTATTACTTAAATAGTGTTATGTGATTATTTAGCTTCATTCCCTCTTAATAAATTAAGTGTGATTAAATAATACTCGACTATTTGTATTATAGAATAAACAATAAAAGCTAGTTTTGCATTCCAAAAATAATCCTCTACCTAATAAAGTCAAAGATGTTACCAAAGATTGTGGTATTATAAATATATAATATTTATGATAGATTTAAATGTTATAGATTTAATATTGGTATTTAATATTCGTACATGAAATATTTAACCAAAGACAAGTTCTATAAATTTTTAGTTATATCTTAAACGTAAAAGTGATGTTACGTAATAAATAGTGATGTTGTATTTTAAGACATCTACATTATTGATTATGGCGTGTAGGAATCGGCGTTGCCAGATTTTGTGTCGGGTAAAAGCGGGATTTTTATTTCTGGAATTGTAAATAACTTATTAAAAAGAATAAAGTATTATAAAAATATTTTTTAAAGTGCATGGAATAATACACAAAAAACGGCACGTCCCGCCAAAATCGGGACTTCTGGCAACACTGGTTGAAATCCAATTTGTCCTTCTGGATTCGATATGTCTGTATTTTACTACAAAAATTCTTCAAACATACACATATTAATATTGTTTTATAAATTTTGCTATTTAAAGAAAAAATATATACAAACAAACCAATTGTAAAAAGGTTAAAATTTAAAACTATACGTCTCAACATAATTAAATGTATGTAAACATACATATGTATAAACATTTAAACCTAATTTTCTATTTCATTGTACCTCAAAAAGATTTTGTAATTGTGTATAAACCTGATCTATAACATTATAATATATTTAACATTATAATTACCATCGAAATTAAAAATATATAAAATATAAAGTTTATGTAAATTATGAAAAATAAAGCCTTCGAATATCTTTCATACGATACAACCATCTCTAATCATCCAATAGTCAAGCAGAAACAGCATATTCAACACCAGCGTGCCTGTCTACTAATGTTACTATAATTGTATATAATATTTTTATGCAATATATTCGATACCGTTCTACGTTAAACTGTTCGAAATCTACAATACTCCTGATTAAATAAATATTTGTGAATACTATGTAACTATTAACAGTAATGCTCTGTATGAAATCGGTTGTCGTATAAATTTATATAAAATATTTTTTCAATGTTTTTGTTTTATTTATTTTTTTCCATATAAAAATATAAACAAATCTTTTAAGAATCAAAATAAATCAGCTTCACGCTATATCCCGCACACAGCAGGGTAGGCAGAGGGAACCTAGTGTTAAGACAGTCCGTTCCCCACTTTCTGCCGAATACTGGAGGCATTGCGTGTTGAGTGGCAGAACTGAACGCCGCGCTTAACCTCGACACCAGAGCGAAAATATGGAAATATAAATTTAAGTAAATATTTCATCTCCTCGAGTGGGGATCGAACCCACAACCAGTCGGTTTTACAGTCACACTTCGTGCCGCTGCGCCACGACTGGCCTCAAAATCTTTTAACTATTCTAATTAATTGGCATTGTCGTCTTTGATGAGATTAGTTTTTAAAAAATAGAAGGATCAACATATAGGCAGAAATTGTTATTTCATTCCTCTGAATGGGTAACGAACCCACAATAATTGCACCATGGTGACCTAAATGGATACTATAACAAAAAAAAAATAAAAAAAAAAAGAAATAATTCGTATTTAAATAACCTATAACCAAAATGTAATATCGAAATATAAACGCCAGAAAATTAATAACAAGAATACATAAGAGTTAATAAATGTACCAGTAGTATTCCATAAGACGCGTTTACCAAATTTTTACCATCTCCATTAAACCGAATATCAGGAATATAATTTGGCAAGAAACAAGAACAATATGAAATTTTAATGCTACCTAATTCTGTATCTCTTGAAATCTTCGCATTAAACTTTGAGATGGGATCCATTACAATACAGATTAAATAGAAACGTATGCCTATTGTTTAGAATTATATACAACGACTAGAAAGCAAAATGAGAACATTTTAAGCATATTAAGTAGAGAAAGAAGAAAATCAACTTCACGCTGTATCCCGCATACTGCAGGGTAGGCAGAGGGAACCTAGTGTTAAGACACTCCGTTCCCCACTTTCTGCCGAATTCTGGAGGCATTGCGTGTTGAGTGGCAGAACTCAACGCCTCGCTTAACGTCGACACCAGAGCGAAGAAAATGAAAATATAAATTTAAGTAAATATTTCATGTCCTCGAGTGGGGATCGAACCCACAACCAGTCGGTTTTACAGTCACACCTCGTGCCACTGCGCCACGACTGGCCTCGTTTTCGAAGAAGTTTTAAATAGTTAACTTTTATATTATTTAACAAAAGCACGGATTAGCTAAGTACCGTCGTGCATCATACGAATAGAGCGAGCAAAATCCAAACTTTTCATTTTTAAAGTTTAAAAACTCGATCAACATTTGCAGCACAACTTTCCTCAAGATTGTTCCTCGGACAACTTTACGAAGTAAACGACGACGTTTTATATTTTACTTTTTTTAATGTGAAAATAATATAAGAGGCGTGGCTCAGAGGCACTAAATGTAAACGCGACTGGTTGTGGGTTCGATTCCCACTCAACGAAATAAAATATTTAATATTTTCATTCCTTCGCTCTGGTTCGAGACGAAGCGCGGCGTTGAGCCATCCGCCACTCAACACGCCATGCTTCCAGAATTCGTCGTAAAATGGAGAACGGAGTATTTTATTACTAGGTTCCTTCTTTCATTCTGCCTATCCTGTTGTAGTAACAGGATACAGCGTAAAGCTGAAAGAAAGAAAAAATGTAGTATGTAATAATTTTTAAAACTTACACTAAGTATATACATAACATATTTTATGAAAACGCTACTATTATGCACTCGTCTAAGTGAACGCAAACCTTACAAAGTTGTCAGTTTTATGAATATTTAGCTTGCAAAGCCCGAAATAGTAGTCTTTATCAGGTTTCCGTATGTAGGGTGTGATTAACCAAGTTTTCAGAGGAAGTCCTTCTAATAAACTATTTATGTGAAGATCTAATATTTCTCCAACCTCTGTATTGGATTCTTCGCATCAAAATTAAAAGTGTTATAGTTTTCGTGTGGGAGAGTCATGTCACTAGCAGTGGCAACACGCATGGGCAGACGCGACCGGCATTACCACTCCTACATTCTCTATCGAATTTATCATGGGCTGCGTTCTGGGTGACCTGTTAACTGCCGCCAATTTTTCTAACTTGAATGCGGCACCTACCTGCGGCAGTAGCTAGTGTTGGGCGTTACTGTTATATTTTTATAATGCATTATTCATTATATTATATTTTTTTAACTGTTATTTTAAACTGTTATAATATATATTATATTATTTTCAACGTAAATATAACACACAATGACAAAATGTACGAAGTTCAGACTAATATTTTTGTTATTAGTTATTTTAATGTAAGTAATATTTGGCCTTTTTGCCATTGAGTTAAAGCTCATATTTGTGCGAGGTTATTACGATGTGAAGTTCGCCATCATTATTTTATTTGATCTTGGCTGGACTCGATGTAGGCCGAACAACTACTAAATATTTCCGATCATTACCGAACCGAGGCGCCACACGCCATTTTATAGCAGATAATGAATATTTTGACTGTTATTTATAACAGTCAGTGTTGAAAATAAATAATGATTAGAACATTAGAAATTTATAATAAATTATATTATCTGTTGTTTGTTATAACGCCCAACTTTAGCAGTAGCTGTAGCTCCTCTGGTGTTACTCGTGGTCGTGGGCGGCAGTGATCACTTACCATCTGATGACCCATACACTCGTTTGCCTTATCTTTGTCCATAAAAAAAAGTTATAGTAATCTCAAGTTAAGAAACATTTTCAAAAATGAGTATTTTTATCTTAGTCGCATTAGGATATGGAAAAGCACCTATCTTTCTCACAAAAATACATAGAAAAAAGATTTAAAAAATATTTTTTTAGGTTTACGCTGTATTGGGGTACGTAGCAGAGTGTTACTGTTATGACACCCCGTTTCCGTTTCGTTACCTCGGCACCAGAGCGAAGAAATTAAAATATTAAATATTTAATTTCCTCGAGTAGGAATCGAACCCACAATATGTTGCGTTTACAGTCTCACGCTTGTGTCCCTACGCCACGACTGACCTCTTAAAACAATATTTAGTTATTGATAAAAATATATAAACCACACTAAATGGTTTCCTTGTAATTTATTAGCGAACCTCTAATAAAGCCATCTGTACAATAGGACCATAATTATTGAATGGTAATACAAGGGAATAATCAATCATTGTTACCATTCAGGTGAATGAATGACATTGTGGTTAACTTCAGAAGGGAGGATCAAGCAACATTTGTATCTATATCTGTCTGAAACTTCAAATAATAACAAGTATACGTACATAATATGTACCTAAAGATTTGGATACCAAGTAGAGGAGTAAATTGTGATTTAAATATATAAATTTCTATTAAAATAATTGTAGTTTAGACATAAAATGGAGAGTGCTAATGACTTATGATTAATCTTTGGTGCCGTTGAGACCGTAGTGGCCCACGGACACAAAGAAGTGACTGTAACTGTAAATTATTATTTGTTAAAAAAAATCGATTAAAATTATTGTTAAATGGGGAACGGAGTGTCTTAACACTAGGTTCCCTCTGCCTAACCTGCTGTATTCGGGATACAGCGTGAAGCTGATTTTTTATTTTTTTTTTAATTTATGTACCGGCTTTCAGTCAGTCTTTGTGACCAATATCCCCATCTTCTGTCGCGTCGTTTTCGCTGTTAGTATAAAATCACCTATAAAATTGTTTCTATGTCCATCTTCGCCAAATGTAAGAACTGCCGCGGCAACGCGCGTTTAACGCCTGATAAGCGCGTGTCATTACTACTGTCTTTGATTTATGATGTAAACGTCAATCTCAATTATGATTAAGTTAGGGTAAGGTAGTTCAAGTAAGTTTTGTAGTAAGGTATATTCAAGTAATCAAATTATTTAAAGTGATCATGTTTTTCTATGGTATTGTACGATACTTGGTAATTGGCCCCACATTGGTTACTACCGCTATGCTTAATAACTACAGTTCACGTCTGCAACGTATTGAACAGTGTCTTACAACCGTACCTATTGTAGTCTCTAAATAATGGTATACGGTTCAATACAGAACAATAGTGTGCATCGAACATCGTGCCCCAGTTAGCTGAAGAGAAACCTATTATTAATAAAAAATATAGAAAGAAGTATTTTTCTTATTTCACCAATTTCAAGTGCAACATTGGGTTCGCCTCTCAACAGACAGTATTTAGAATTCGGAAGAAATGCAATGTCTTATTTCTAAATTCCGCTTATAGCAGGTTCAAATTACAAAAGTTCAACGCGCGCAAAATTTTTGTATAGTGTTTAAATGACACGCGCTTATCAGGCATTGAACGCGCATTGCCGCGGCCGCAGTAAAGTTCAGTTCTTACATTTGGCGAAGATGGACATAGAAACGATTTTGACGGTGATTTTATACTAACACCGGAAACGGCGCGGCAGAAGACGGAGATATTGGTCACACAGGCTGACTGAAAGTCATAATTTTTTAATTAATTAAAAATAATCAGCTTCACGCTGTTTCCCACATACAGCAGGGTAGGCAGAGGGAACCTTGTGTTAAGACACTCCATTCGCCACTTCCCGCCGAATTCCCCATTGGGATTGATGACTCCTAAAATACGCCTATCCGCGAAAGCGCGCGCTCATTTGGAAACTTAAAAAAAAAAACTCAAAATTTGCAAACAGCATGTGTGCGGCCTGAATAAATTAAAGTTTACAGTTGGAAACGCGCGATATCAATGTGCGCGTTGAGCGCTTGTCAAGAGACACCCTTCGGCGTAAAGTGTAAAGTTTAAAAAATAATGTATATCTCACATATTGGAAGTCAGAAACTTAGTTATGTTATTACAAAGCTTTTCTTAGTCGAATAATTCAATTTAATACTATGCTACTTAAGAAGTCAATGTATATGTTGGGGATACGCCGGTGTATTGAAGTTCAGGGTCCATTTTCACAATGAAAATTCACGCCAAGCGAGCGAGTACAGAACCAAAAACTATTGGCTTTATTCAGATATTTTTTTTTTAAACATTTTTAAAGTGTTATTCCACTACCAACGAACAACTGCACAAAGATTTAGCAATGCCTACAGTTAGAGACGAAATAGAGAAATTCACTAAAACATATAAAAAAAGAATATTAAACCACCCAAACGCACTTGCCCAAAAGCTTATGGACGATATAAAATGCCAACGCCGATTTAAGCGAAAGATTCCCCAAGACATGCTGCAATAAAAGCAAAATATTTTAAGTAGGTGTGACACAAGTCGCAATGCCTACACAGGCCAATCAAATCCTTGACATACCTACCGCTGAATGTCCCATATTGGCGACAGATTGCAGTATAATGAGAAGTTAAAAAAAAAAAATACTTAATTAGAAAACGTATAAAAATTTGTACGCGGCGGGACTCGAACCCGCGCCTCCTGGAAACCGATCAGGCGCTCTGACCACTAAGCTATGCGTTCTCGCCAAGCTGCGTCGAAATTTTTATACGCTTGTTACAACTTATTTATATTGTTAGTATCTCTGTAGGGAGATTTTTACAAATTTCCGCTGCCCAAAAATAATTACTGAGAATTATCGTTTGGCAAGAGAGAATACTATTTTTTAAATATATTTTTTTAAACATTTTTAAAGTGTTATTCCACACTTAGGAAAGAAAAATACTTATTTAGAAAACGTATAAAAATTTGAACGCAGCGGGACTCGAACCCGCGCCTCCTGGAAACCGACCAGGCGCTCTGACCACTAAGCCATGCGTTCTCGCCAAGCTGCGTCGAAATTTTTATACGTTTTCTAAATAAGTATTTATTCAGATATATTTGTGCATCGTAAAATTTATAATGACAGATACAAATATTATTTTTAATTTTGATCAATTATTATTTTTAACTCATATAGCTAAGGGTTTATATCACAACAATAACTTTAATATTAAATAATTAAATTTGAATAATAAAACAATAAATCAATATTCAATATTTTCAAGCTAAAATATCATAACATAATGATTTGCGCCCATATATACGTACGAGTATGTAGAAGTAGTAACACAATCCGTTATTCGTGTGATGAATTTTGTGCATAATGAATAATATATGAGAACTCTTATTAAATTTTTATTTTAATGTATTATTTTTTTTAGTTATTAGAATTTTATTATTTATTTTTTATACTTAATTGTGAATTTTATTATTGTTATTGTTGTTATTATTGTTTGGTTTTTCTTTCCTTGCTTCATATTTACTAAAATTTAAATCATGTTAAATAAACCTATAAGTGCATAGTGTACTATAAAATATTCTATACCAAATTATAAATCAAAGATAAAATACACTTGATAAGTAATACTAACATGTGGGCTTCCTGTAATCACTTTCTACAAATAAAAACAAAAACAAACCCTAATCTAGACAAAGACACCTCTATCACATCGTTCGAATAGCCATCGTTTCATTGTAATACTATATAGTAAAGCAATAACATAGGATACAGCTGAACGTGGATGGGACCATAAATATTTATTAGGAAAGTTATTGTTGTGCTATAAAGTATTACTATAGTATAATCTATAATAACATATAACAATTACACTGAAGTTTAAACTGATGCTCACTTCGGTTAAGAATTATTTAATCTATTTGTCAAGTGCTAAAAGAGGAAGTTATTATTTATTCCGTGATTCGTTAGTTTTTTTGAGGCCAGTCGTGGTGAAGGGGCACAAAATGTGACTGTAAACCGACTGGTTGTGGGTTCGATCCCCACTCGAGGAGATGAAATATTTACTTAAATTTATATTTCCATTTCTTCGCTCTGGTGTCGAGACAAAGCGCGGCGTTGAGTTCTGCCACTCAACACGCAATGCCACTAGTTATTAATATTTAAGTAACTTAATATTTAAGTAACTTAATAATTCAGGTCGCTTCAGTAGTAAATGCTTTCTTTTTACTCGTATGTTTTACGTTATATTTTAGGGTTCTACGAGCAAAACGGAACCCTCATAAAATTATTTTGTTGTCCGTCTGTCATGACCTTTTTAACCGACTTCTGTAAGAAAATGACGTTATCAATTCCACTGTATTTTTTTGTTTGTTACCTATCTGTTTGTTTGTTATAGATCTTTTGACTAGGTCAAACGATTTTGATGGTTTTTTTTTAATTCTGTTTGTTTTACTTGGCACCGCCTTCAACGGATAAAATCTTTTTTTAATTATTTTTGTGCACAAAATTAAAGAACGTTTCACATTATGAAAAATATTTTTTCTGTTAAAAATTAATTTATTTCTCAAGAATTTGGAGGTCATCAAGCCGAAATTAACATCAAATATTCAGGTATACAATCCCTTAGAGCACAGAACTTCTAGGTCAACGTGATGAAAAGAATAATCTTTTATGCTTCGTTTTTGTCGTATGTATCATACATTTTTATACATGAAATTCGCTGCGTCATCTAAACTTGATGGAGTACCTTTGACCTAGAACTATAAAATTTGGGAAGATTGAAGACTTATATATTTTATAGGTATATTACAGAAAAAAAACCATTATACATTTTAATGTGTACCTTTTTTGCACGAAAAAGACAAGACAAAGAAGTGTATGAGTCGCCTGATGATAAATGATCGCCGCCGCCCACGACCTCGTGCAACACCAGAGGAGCTACAGGTGTGTTGCCGGCCTAATTGCAATTTCACAAAGTTTATACATAAAAATGGAAGCTTTATAAATTATAGTTCCATTTAATATCAAATTTGATGGGTACGAAATCCTCGGTGGGCGAGTCCGTCTCGCTCTTGACCGATTTTAATTTACAAGTTTACATTAATTATACTTAATAATATTATCTTTAATTATTATAAATAATATATTTAATAAATTAGAATATTTCAATAAATTATAATCATTATAATAAATTATTTATAGACTTATTCCCGACTGCTAAGGAAGGGTTATGTTTTTTGCGCGTATCTTGTATGTATGTAATATTCTTTATTACCTCATATCTCCAGAACCGCTGAACGGATTTACGTAATTGAGGTATCGTTAGATTCGTATTAGCAGCCCAAGTGTTCTTAGATAGGTGAAGTTAAAAAAAAAACAATCATGGCGGTTGTGGGACGCCATTGGACTTAGTGAAAAAAATAATTTTCGTTTCGAATACCACAATATGGGTATCAAATTCAAGAGCTCAATTTGAGGATTTCAAAATGGTATATCATGATTATCATTACCATAATGAATCCTAACAAAAAAGTGAAAAATAAAAAAATATTTGTAAAAACAAAAACCCCGACTGCATAAAACTAAAAAGAAAATAAACAAGACCAATAGTTTATTAGGATTAACAGTCGGGACCTATAAGTAATTCTTCAATCAATAAAATCTTTACCAGGAACCCTGCATAATTTAAAGAGGTCCCGACTGTTAATCCAAATAAACTATTGGGCTTGTTTATTTTATTTTCAGTTTTATGCAGTCGGGGTTTTTGTTTTTACAAATATTTTTTTATTACTAACACTCATGTTATTGACTCAGAATAAGTCGGTAGAAGAAATTAGGCCAATATAATATATATTTCAGATAACTCAACTTTACGAACAATACTAAATGCTTCTACAAATTTGCCAAAAGTTTTATGTTCAAAATAACTTTAATTTTAAGCTTCCTTTATTTCGCACATGCTTTCACACCGCATTATAAAATGGCTTACGCCGGTCATTTTCTTTAAGGGCCATAAAATTAATAATTTTAATATATATTATCCTCTTAGATAACTAATATTAGCTTTTCTGCTCATTTATTTTAGTAAAACTAACGACAACTGGATTCGTTTCCCATTCGAGGAAATGAAATATTTAATATTTTAATTTATTCGCAACAAGTCAATTAATTGGCTTTCGCCAATGCCTCACATTAGGGCGAAAAATGGGGAACGGAGTGTCTTAACACTAGATTCCCTCTGACTACCCTGCTGTGTGTATAAAAATCTGCCTACAGAGATGCTAACAACGTAAATAAGTTGTAACAAGCGTATAAAAATTTCGATGTAGCTTGATGAGAACGTATGGCTTAGTTGGTCAGAGCGTCTGGTCGGTTTCCATGAGGCGCGGGTTCGAGTCCCGTTACGTTAAAAGTTTTATACGTTTTCTAAATAATTTACCGTCAGACGCTTTGTCACATTGCCACGAAGACATTCTCCTACGTGAAGATAAAAAAAATAAATGAGCAGCCTGGTTTTCGTGATAGTTTTAGCCTCTTAAGATTTGATACAAGATATTAAAATGGTTTTTGACCGTAAAAATTGGCCTTAATTACAAATAGTTAAGGTATATATTTTTGAAAGCTATTAAGTTTATCACACGCTTATTGTACACGCGATATTCACTTATTTTACTTTTATTGTGGATTTCAGTTACGTTTACTTAATCTTATATCAAGAATTAAGAATATAAAATAATAAATTTTAAAAGTATTTTACATTTAACTTATAAAATAAAATCGATTAGGAACCGAGTCGGAGTCACTGAGAGTTTCATAATAATTTGTTCAACAGAAAGTAAAATTTATAAAGTTGACAGACTTATAATGTTGGAATATATGCTTTATATAATGTTATTTTTTTCGATGTTATATGTAGGCTCTAAATTATAGTGAGTTCTCACTACTTATCAAATTTCATAATTCTATGTCAACGATGAGTAAGGTACTCATCCTTGACATAGAATATAGATTTTAATTATGCGTCGAATTTGCATACAGTATGTAGCAAAAACTTTATCATTAACGCTCGCTTAATCTTCTGACTACGTTGACTTACGCCCAATATTAATAATCTATCTCCTACGTCAATCTTCGATTGTTCCATATATCTATCCAATCTCTAGATTCTACAAAATCTCTACGTTTTTTTATTGTACAACACCTTGGAGACAATGTAGCCGTGGATATTTCAAATTATTTTTTTGCTGGTCACATAATCTTGAAGAAAATGATTTTCATCTATGAACAGCAGACATACATATAGACTTATAACAAAACAATAATTAGGGTTCCGTCAAAACAAATAAATTGAATGTTAGCTTCACGCTGTCTCTTGCATTTGCTGGATTATATTAATAATATATATAACCATAATATTTACTATTAGCAACCCGCCCGCGGCTTCGCCCGTTAAATAACACTATTATCATTTTAAAGACAATATTCTTATATTAAAAATTAAAGTTTCAGCCAATTCTTTCCTACCTACCTAGGCCAACCTAGGTAAAAAATTGGCAGGCAGTGAGAACATACAGTGAACAAAGAAAAAAAATCGAAAATTGATAATTTGTAGTCCAAACCATTAGAAACTTATATTTGTAGTTAATTTCATAACGGGTATATATATACGCCTGAAAACTTATATAAATTGATAATACCTACTAATTATAATTGATATGATAATTGATAATACGATGCGCAAGCTCAACTCGTACTTTGCCGTTTTTTTTATATTATTAAAATGACAACAATGCTTCCTCATTACAGAATATTCTTGATTTCACATCATTTTATGAGAACCAATAAAAATCACTTGCGTAAGTGTAAATTTTGTAATATAATAAAAAAGGTTATATTATATATTTTATTATATAATAATTATTATTTATTTCTATAAAATATAATTTGCTCATGGTGTATCCTTCTCGAACGGCACAGCATCTGCTTGTATACGCGAAGGTTGTGGATTCAACTTCCACTCGGGGAATAAATTATTTTCATAATTTATTATTTTTCCAGGGTGTAAATGAAAATAATTTATTAAATGGTAGAAAAAGTGTAGCGTCGAGTTAAAAAAAAATCTAAAAAAATTGAGTTAAAAAAGTATATTCTGAAATTATAAAGAAAGTTACCTATGTGTGTAGGTTACTACATTAAAAATATGTTTACTTTTTGGTAAATTCTTATTTATGTTGCTTATCAATAAGGATGTGGTTATGTAACCACAACGTGAATAATAAACATTAAGATATGATTTGTTTAAATTATAGAGATTTTTCTTTGTTTTGGCAAAAGAATCTAAATAATAGTCAAACGTCTAAGTCACGGCGCACTTATGTTTGATAAATCATTAAGGCCTTAGTGAAAGTGAAAACAAATTACGTTTTACAACCGTTGACTAAAGATTTTTTACTCAAACATAGAATTCCTTACCTTTAGTCAAACGTTGAAACGAAAATATAGAATTAGAAACTCTTAGAACTTCGCAAGAGTTCGATTGGGAGAAAATATATTCCGACGACGACAACGTCACCAAAAACACACACAACAAATGCTACGATAATTCTGGACTCGGGAAAAGGCAGGAGCCCGCAGCCACCTGGGTGATCAAAGGTACGACTATGGTAACAACTGCCACATGTATTGACCACTTCCAGGCTTTGGACTAATGAGCTCTTGCACAGTGAATGATATTCGCCTAGAAAAACTGAAAGGTGATTATTGTTGTTCCATTGACACCTCCATACCCTTAGATAAGGCTTGTCAGCAAATTTTGCCACACCTCTACTTTTTTCACTACACTTTATTTGAACTGGGCAGACTGGTTCGTACAGGGCTTGCACTACCCACCACATACCTCACAAATCTCTGTGCTGTTTCGCATACCGGACAGTGCGGCTCAGACGATAACTTATATGTTTTGGTTCCAGACGATCCGCACTTAGCATTTACTCCTTCGGTCTAGTTCGGAACTTTACTTCATTGCCATGTGCCCTATTTCATGACAACGGAGGCATTGCTGCACTCAAGGCTTTAACAACTGCACCTTTGTAGACACAAACACCACCAGACACCTTCACGACTAACTCTCTCGGCAACATGAACTCGCTCCTTGTGCGGTCATAGCAGATAATTGCCCAGCTCAGTCCTGCCACCAATTCTTCCAATTTCAATAGGTTAAGGTTTTATATAAAAAAATGTAAACAAAACTGCACTAAAAATCACCAAATCTATAGCTGCAGTAGCGTTAGTACATATTTCTAAGACACTCCGAATAGCACGCAAATAAAATATAAAATATGACTTACAATCTGACATAAAAACTTTTTATTTTTATTTTTTATTACGACAATAATAAAACAAGAAATATTAACATTTGAAAAAAAGTTTTTTTATACCAAATCTAACAAACTATGATATTTTTATACTCTTAATAGAAGTTTGACTGCTCAAACTCCGATCTCATTAAATTAAGTTTTGACGTTTACTGACCAAATTAGTAACCCCCAGGTTTGACGAAAATTGTTTAGTCAAAGGCCGAAAAACGTAATTTGTTTTGGCTTTAAAGGCCTTAAGTCAGACCGAAGGATTAACTTGTTCAATCTATAAGCGCTGGCGTTCGACGTTATAACATATAAAAACAATTGCTTTTTAATACAGCATACAGTAACCAAAGAGACTGCCTTGAGCATAACTCAACAATAATAATAAATCAAATCGTTATAATATATGAGAATAAACAGTCAGTTGTGTTTATTAACAATAAAAATAAAATTTTGTAACTATCTTTTTTTTTCTAAAGCAACTCATGAGAGGTGAAAAGTGTAAATTTGTATTAACCTAAGTAAGGAGTTTATAATCATAACTTTTGAAAATGGAGGCTCGCTTACCTGATATAATGAAATATGTAGCGGAATGTTTGAACTTAAAACAATGGACATTCACACGAGAACAATTGAGTGACAACATTGAAAATTATTTTGGCGTCCTCATACCAGTTACTTTAGTTGAAAATGTCAATACAAAGAAAATAGAAATACCTCTTTTCGTCAAATTTGCACCCACAAGCGTTGAAGAATTGAAAATTGTTATGAAGCAACATTATGAAGCTGAAATTTATACTTATACTGATTTGATCCTGAGTTACAAAAGAATGACCAATTTAAATTTAAATGAATTCTTCCCTGAATGTTATTACACTAGTTTAGAGGAGCAGAGACAAGTCTTAGTTTTGAGTGATATGAGAACCAAAGGGTATAAAAGGTATGAAAAATCCAGATATTTCGACGTCGATCATACAATCACGTCATTAAAAGCCTTGGCAAAATTCCATGCATTGTCAATAATTTACAAGGAGAAAGGAATTACATTTAATAAGGAAAAAATGAAACCCTACTCAGAGAAACATCCTGAAGTCTATCATACTTATATAAAAGCTTCACTTCAGAAACATTTAATTTTGTTTGTCGGTACTATCTACGAGGAGTATATGAAGAGCTTAGAAAAAGATCTTGCTTCTAACATTCATCATGCTTCTTCTAATGTCAGATATTTAATCTACGGTCACGGAGATTTTTGGAAAGAAAATATACTGTTTAAATATGAGGTCTGTACAAAAAAATATACAATGTTTTTTTTTATTTCACGATTATCGTGGCGCCATGGGAAATCTTATGATTGTAAGCAAGTTTACTTCCCATCAGAGGGAATCTATTGTTTACTTTACTATGGCAAGACAAAGCGAGGCATGAATTTTCCCCACTCAACACACAATATCTGGAATTCGGGTGGAAACCGGAGTGTTCTAATACTAGATTCTTTCTGTCTATTTTGGAACCCAGCAAAACCATGAAACTAACTGCCTTTGATGTGATTGTGATTCCACAAAATTCTACTTTCCACTATTTACTCAATTTATTGCTAGTAACATTCTACGCCGACCGACAAAAAAAATTATATTGCTTCTATTGACCAGGAACCATTTGCATTAATTAAATAAGTATTACAAAATATTTTTAAACATTTTTTAAAGTGTTATTCCACTCTTAGGAAAGAAAATTACTTATTTAGAAAACGTATAAAAATTTTGAAAGCAGGGGGACTCGAACCCACGCCTCCTGGAAACCGACCAGGCGCTCTGACCACTGAGCCATGCGTTCTCGCCAAGCTACGTCGAAATTTTTATACGCTTGTTACAACTTATTTATGTTGTTAGCATCTCTGTAGGGAGATTTTTACAAATTTCCGCTACCCAAAGATAATTACTAAGAATAATCGTTTGGCAAGAGAGAAACTATTTTTTAAATATTTTTAAACATTTTTTAAAGTGTTATTCCACACTTAGGAAAGGAAAATACTTATTTAGAAAACGTATAATTTTTGCCAAACTTGGCGAGAACGCATGGCTTAGTGGTCAGAGTGCTTGGTCGGTTGCCAAGAGGCGCGGGTTCGAGTCCTGCTGCGTTCAAAATTTCTATACGTTTTCTAAATAAGTAAGTATTACAAAATATTCCCCTGATAATAATGCGTGGAATTTGAACTCAAGACTATCGCTTGTAAACGCATTCCAAGATTCCAAATACTCCACGTAATCTATTTTTTTAATATGATTTTGCTTTCTATTATAAATTTAAAATAATTTATAAAATTGAAAATGGATATTCAATGCAAAGGACACCGTGAATTAAAAAAAATATAGATATTCAACTGATGTTTTTCATTTTACAGAATGAGGCACCTGTACAAGCTTGCGTATTGGATTTTCAAAAGTCAAGAATAATGTCACCGGCCCAAGATATAATACAATTCCTTGTCACAAACGTAGACCTAGTAAACATACGAGGGCATCTCCAAGATTTTCTTAAAATTTATTTAAATGAATTACACTGTATTCTTCATAATAATGGTCTAAGTGACATATATTATATGAATGATTTAAACTTCGATATAAAAATAGTTCTTCCCTACAGTTTATCTATAACTTTTATGAGTTATTCACTATTCTTTGGATTAGAGAATGATAGTATTGTGCCGAGCAAAAATGCATGTGACGACGAGAGCAAAGATTCAGCTTTAACTCTATATAAGAACACTGTGATTGATGTTTTAGAATATATGAATAGTGTAAATTACTTAAAATTGTAATGATTAATAATCTGTATCTATGTTTTTATTATTAAGATATTAGTCTTCGGCTGATGATGATGATAATTAATTATTTTAAAAGAATAGAAGATTTTTTTTGAGATTGTAGAATACAGTAGTGATGTGTATCATATTAAATAGTGTTGTGCCAATCGGTAAAGAAAGGTTAAATTTTAATATTATAACACTCTTATCAAATTACAACCATTCTTATAGTTAAAAAAATAAAACAATTCAATATTATCTTTGGTTACATAGTATGTCCCAAAAACAACTTATTTATACTAACAAAAATATGATTTATTCTATTAATCCAAATTTAGTTACTAACTCTTACCAAACAATAACTTTACTAATTTACTAACAAAAATAAAATGTTAATGAATTAAACAATTAGTTATGTTTTAACAATCCTATCTTCCTTCTTAGATATTAAAATTGATATTTATTCAAAGCCTTCGTAAAAATATCAGCATATTACTCTTTGGTACATACATATATATACTCTAAGTAAATTTGTCTATCAGCAAATTTTACTTTAATGAAATTATACTTAACATATTTATTTTGTTTACAACGTTTGTGATAGTTCACATTTTTAGTTAAATAAATTGTACTTAGATTGTCTATATGTATAATATAATATTGATGAAATGAGTCAATATCAGTTAATAGTCTTTTTAACCACAAAGCTCCGTAGTGGATAGAGCAACACTCTGTTGACGTTGAGAGTCGCCCAAGTTACAGCAGCTCCATTATTTATAAAAATATATTTAGTCAAAGGTCGTCGCGTACACATATCTTTACCATAGTCAGCGTCACTATAAGCTTGTAGTATATTACTATTTGACGATTGATGACAAAGACCATAGTTTTGTGTTTCCTTTAAATACTTTATAATTTTCTTCACAACATTCTAGTGTGTGTGATATAACAATTGAGATATCTACTCACCAGACTGCATCCACAGATTCATGGCATGGATTCAATTCGGCTTACTATAGCTACGTGCATCAAGGAGCTAATAGCTTCTCTGTACTGTATGTTCTTGTCTGAAGCAGCTGAGTTCTTTTCTAGCGGTGTGAGGATCTGATGGAATGACGTTGCAATGGGCTATGCTAATGCAGGATGCTATCCTGCATATTAAATTTACACAGTAGTTGTTCAATGTAGTGTGCTTCTCTATCTGCACAATAGAAGAAATTTTGACAACGTACTTTTGAGAGATTTTACCATTGTAACTATAGTAGTGATGTGCATCATATTGAATAGTGTTGTGCCAATCGGTAAAGAAGGGCTAAATTTTAATATTACAACAGGCTTTCATTTATTTTGAAGCTCCGAATACCTGATCTGAAACCCTAGCAGCCCGCGTAATCTTTAAGATATAATATTAATACAACGCTTTAGGTAAAGGTCAACGTGATGAGCACTTTCTGTTGATATTAAAAAATAAGGTCCAATGTGGAACACTAGCAACCCAGTTAAACTTCACGTGAGTTCATTAAAAAAAAATAAAATAAATCAGCTTCACGCTGTATCCCGCACACAGCAGGGTAGGCAGAGGTAACCTAGTGTTAAGACACTACGTTCCCCACTTTCTGCCGAATTCTGGAGGCATTGTGTGTTGAATGGCAGAACTCAACGCCGCGCTTAGCCTCGACACCAGAACGAAGAAATGGAAATATAAATTTAAGTAAATATTTCATCTCCTCGAGTGGGGATCGAACCCACAACCAGTCGGTTACAGTCACACTTCGTGCCGCTGAGCCACGACTGGCCACGTGAGTTCATTAATTGTCTTAAAATAAATTGTTCTACATGTTGATCAATTGCTGATGATGTTTGAAATTTTAAGGATCTAGAACATTTTATGTATAATTTCACAACGTCGAAGGAAACTAGAAAGGTCATGCGATGGATCTCTATAAAAATACCATTACTTAAGTATTTAAAACAATACCTTTAAAAAGTTTATGTGCTAGGTATTACTAAAAAAATCACATAAATTTTTTATGAACATAATTATTATTTATATTTTTATTTTCTTACAACTTCTATACTAATAATATAACATGATATGATGACATGGTAGACTCAGAAAATACTTACTTAAATTGTAGTACTAAGTTTTGTATTATATAGAATATCTAGGAAGGCTATATTTCATAACGATATGACCAATTGGAGTGGAGTAACGATAAGAAAATTTTGCAAAACTGGAGAACTTGAAACCAGCCGTGCGTGCGCTGCGTAAACAGATAAAGCTACGAAAAATTATTGTGACAAAATTATTCTCTTTAAAAAGTTCGAAAGACCATGACAGCTAATGTCTTTCTTCTAAAAATAGCCTGCAGTAACCATTTTAATGCGAAAAAAATAAAGAGATTTTCAGAATAATTTTAAACCTGTCCAATTAAATATATTAGATATTGTCTCCTGTACTGTAGGTCACAATCACCTTTTACGGGATATATTCTAAAATAATATCTAAGAAGTTATCAGCTAATTATAAATTTACTTTACATAAGGTTAAACGTACTTTGATTTTGTTAAACAAAAATCATTAAAGAAAGATTTTATAATTTTGAAGTCGGTGTCAAGCAAAACAAACAGACTTACAATTTTTAAATATGGGTTCAGCTATTCGGAAAATTAGTATACTGGCAATAAAAAAAAACAGATAGACAAGTGCAAGTTGTAAAAATATTTATTTGTGTTTTAGTATCGTGGTAATATCTACACTTAACTACCAATTACTAATATCTACATCACTTGAAAAAAATGTTTATTTTAAAGTCACAGACAGATATTTCAATTTAATTTATATGTTGGTATAGATAATTTAGCTTATTATAGTTTTTCATCAGATATTATTAAATTAAATCAGATATTATGTTTCTTTATTTTTATATACATAAAATAATGAATATCCTTCCCTGAGGTGTGATTTGATTTGAATTAAATCAGATATTATGTTTATTTATTTTTATATACATAAAATAATGAATATCTTTCTCTGAGGTGTGATTTCATTATTTCTTATAATTTAGCTTTTAATATGTCAATGGAAAGTTATCATCACGCTCAATTGCTTTTGTTACAATTAAAATAATTAAATCAGCTCCACGCTGTATCCCGCACACTGCGGGTTAGGCAGAGGGAACCTAGTGTTAAGACAATCCGTTCCCCACTTTCCGCCGAATTCTGCTGGCATTTCATATTGAGTGGCGTAACTCAACGCTGCCCCTTGCCTTGAGGGAAGAAAGAGTAATATAAATTTAAATAAATATTTCTTTTTCTCGAGTGGGGATTGAACCCATAACCAGTCGTGTTTACAGTCACACCTTGTGCCCTCACGCCACAATTGGCTTTTGTTAAGAAATATAACATTGTTCATTGTTTTTACAGTATACACAACAGAAAACGGAACCACACCCTTTTACACTTTTATTATACAATAGCTAAATGATATGCGCGAACGAAGTTGCGGGCACTACTAGTATTCTCTATATGTGTACATTACTTTTATCACAAAATAAATTCGTGATAAATTGCTATTAATAATATTAAGATAAAAGGCACAAGCAAGCAGATAAAACTAGAAATAAACTTTTTTAGACATCAACACGCTGTTGAGTGGCGGAACACAACGCTGCCCAGTATCTTGTTACCAAAGCGGGCCCACATGCAAGTGGAAAACACAACTAATACTGCGCAGCTTCCCCACGACTGCCTCTATAATAAACTTAACTATAAGTTATAATATGACTAGAGGCCGGTCGTGGCGCAGCGGAACAAAGTGTGACTGTAAATCTGGCATGAGATGAAATATTTACATAAATTTATATTTCCATTCCTTCGCTCTAGTGTCTATGCCAAGTGCGACATTGATTCTGCCACTTAACACGCAATGCCTCCAGAATTCAGCAGAAAGTGGAGAACGGAGTGTCTTTCACTAGGATCCCTCTGCCTACGCTACTGTGTGCGGAATACAGCGTGAACCTGATATAATATGACTAATCTATAGTAGAATGAAAGGATACTGTAATAAAGTGTAGGTACGCATTAACAAAAAAATGAATAAATGAACCGTGAAACTAACAAATAATTACAATAAATATTTCAGTCAGTTAACATAATAAATATTATAAAATATTTATTGTTTCTTTTCCAAGTTAATGTACTCAAACGTAACACTTTTCATAACTAAAACAAGTTTTTTTTATAAATCAATATGAACATTTACTTTATATTAAATTTTAAATGTGAACCTAATATACTTATTTAGAATTTGTTTCTTTCCTAAGTGTGGAATAACACTTTAAAAATGTTTAAAAAATATTGAACCTAATATATTTTTTACCATTAGATAATCTAATACAACGACGAGCTATAATATTAGATAGATATAACATATATATCCGTCCGTATCATTTCCCAGAGGGGCCCAGCTGGATGTTAAAATTTTGTATAGAAAATTACATTTGCACCTCGGTGCATCGGACCCAAGTCAGGCAATTCTACATATAAAGAAATATGTTTAAATTTATTTATTTATAAAATTTAAATAACCGCATTAGTGAGACACTGTGGTGCGGCTGCAAATGCCCACCGCACAAGCGTTGTTTACCAAAACAAACTACAGATTACTAAATATTGTAAATATGTCCAACGGGTTCGATTCTCAATTGAGGCAATGTAATATGTAATATTTTTATTTCTTCGCTCAGTTGTCGAGGCACAGCGCAGCCTTAAACTCCGCCAATCAACACATCCAATTTCTCTAGAATTCAGCGGAAAGTGGAGAACGGAGTGTCTTTTTTAATAGATTTCCTATACATAACACTGTTGTGTGCAGGATACAATGTGAAGTTAAAATAAAAAAAAAATCTTCTTAACTCTTGCTTAACGTATTACAAATCGATTGTAGTCATAATAGCTTACTATAAAAAAGGTTGAAAGGTCATTTGTTTTATGTCGAGATAAAAAGAGCAAGAATTAAGTTCATCGTTATTAATGTGTCAACATCCAAGAAGTTCATTTATTATGTTTGCTGCAATATGTATATACTATTATCTTTACATTGTATATCTAAATCAAGAAAATTTAAGAATATTTTCTAAACAAAGCATGGCTTGTAATTTAAATATATGTAAATAAATAAAACGCGCATCGCAGGGTAGGCAGAGGGAAGCTAGAGTTAAGACACTCCGTTCCCCACTTTACGCTGAATTCTGGAGACATTTAATTTTTTATTATTCTATTTAATCGTCATTGAAATAATAACTAACAATTATAGTCAATATCGTTGCAAAAATTATAATTGTCGTTTCATTTAATGAATGATTTAATGATAGCCAAGAAAAAATTATATAAATCGTTTCCTTGTTTATTCTACGTTTGAAACTTTGTAAGTCGAGTAGTGACTCGACTGGGTTCCCAGTGGAGAACGAGCCCAAAGAGAAAAGTTTTCAAAATATTCCACAGTCGTGCTTCAAGTTGTGAATGGATGGGAGTTTGGCAAAATCATAATATATAATATATATATGTTGGTATGTTGCTAGTCATCACTGTTCATGCTTTTACTAAGCAAAAATATTGATTTATATTATATTTTATAAACATATGTATTTAAAATCAATAACAATTCTGATAATATGTCCATAAAACCATCGTGGCGCAAAGAATCAGTGTCTAAAGGTAACTAACTGCAAAGGTTGTGGATTCAATCGCCACTGGGAAATATTATATTTTTATATTTTTTTTTGTAGCGGCGTTCAACACTCAATATCTCGAATGCGAATGGAAATGGGGAAACGGTGTGTCTTGACACTATATTATAAAAGTCTTTTCTTTGTGGAAAAAAGCGTCGTGCAGGGAAAAGAGGTTATATTACTGGGTTTTACCCTGTAAAGCTTGAACATTATCCATAATAGTGTTGTGATCGTAGGTAAAATGTCTAAGAAGATCTTTTGTTCGCAACGACAACTGACTGACAATAGAATGATATTATAATAAACTAGAAAGCGTTGCTTTTTTGTGATCCAAATGGATTTGTGGGTGAATTATGTGTACGTAAAATATGATTCGGTAAAACTACTAATATTTCTTTATAGATAGAAAAGTAAAATCGGTTTAACAAAGTACACGCGGGCAAGTCGATCGAATTTGATTTAGACTATTTCTACTTATTGTTTGTAATTTAATTCTTAAAAAAACATAAAAATTAAGTAATATTAAAATATTTATATTCTAAAAAACAAATTATTTATTATAGAATATCAGAATGAAAGCTATTTGCTAGCATAAATTTTATTTTATTTCCTATTGAGTACGCTTCTACGTATGCACTTCACTTATAATTGTGATGAGTTGATCTTTAGAAAAGTGAGTGGAAGGTTATGTCAATGCTAACCTATACTTATATATAAAAATTTACGTAAGTAGTTACTTTACTTATTAAATTAGTTTAATTTTTAAATTTAGGCGGCTACGTATTTATAGAACTTTCTAATCTTCTTAGAGGTGCTGGTGCTTGTGATTATCATCAGGTGATCTAGACCTTTTAGACATCATCAGTGCTTGTATATCAAATAAAATAGTTTCATCTAAATCCTTACAGTAATTTTAGCGTGAAAGACGAAAAACAGACAGACAGATAGAATAAATAAAAAATACATTAATCATATTTTTGGCTTTTGCCCTAGATTTTTATAAATTTTCCATTCATTATACAAAATTGTCTCTTTTATGTATAGATGTTGCAATGTTTTAAAGCCAGTTCCTTGCGAACGAATATGTCACCATAGACATTAAATTAAAATAAAAATAATATTCGAAGTAAATATATATATATTCAGTATTTACAACACCATTTTTTATTATTTGTAAACTTCTATTTTAAATTGAAGAATCAAACAAGGTACTTTCCATTGAGATTTCTTGACAAAAATTCCAAATTATTTTCCAAATCCTTTGTTTAAATCCTCTCCGTCTCAGTTCTTAGGCGCTCACTTGACGATAAGATAACAGCAGAGTCAGGATTTAAAATGTGAAAACAATCTCTCCAATCCTTGTTTCAATTTTTATTCTAATACACATAAAATGAAAAGAAATTTATAGAAAACAAGGAGGCTTCGCCCCCTGCTCGCTTCGCTCACCGATCGGCTTTCAATAAATAACATAATTTCATGAAACTATTATTGTTTAGAGTATAATACTTTATAATTTCTACTAAGTAATATTATAAAGAGGAAAATTTTGTTTTTTTAACCGCCCTATTCATATATCAGAAAGTATTGGTTCGATTTGAGAAATTATTTTTAATATGGGATAGCCCATTTATCTAAAATATTGAAAAATCGATAAAACTGGAGAGAAACTATTAAAAAGTAAGGGATGTTTTCAAAATGATTTTAAGAAATATATTATTATTCTTTATTTAATTAAATGCATTAGATGCATTGTACGTTTTATACACATCAAATTTGGTTTTTACGGAATATCAGTAAAATGGTCATCACAGTTTTAAAATACAGGTGAGTGAGTGAGAGTAAGTCGTCGCGTCGCACTATGGATAATGGTAGAAAATTCATTTTTACTAAAGTCGGCCCTGACGCACTTTTTTTTTTTTTTTTAAATATTATAATAGTGGACCTTTAATGTAATGAAGTATTTTTTCGTGAATTATATTTGGAATATATTTTTTTTTATTGTGAGAAATTGTAATACGTAAGAATGTCTATTTCAGGTTGTTCGCATCGATATTTTAAACTTAATTTCCTTAAAAAGTGTGCAAATAGGTATAAAGTGTTATATATTTTTAAAAAGCCTATAGTATGTAGATTTTAAAACAATTATTATATTGTGGATTTTGTGACTATATTCTTATTAAAAATATTAACAATGAGTGAAGAGAAAAAAAGTACGTACTTAAAGTTCATCGAGACTTTTGACAGTTACTGACGTCTACCGACGCGTTACATTTGATGTTGTTTTATAGTCCAGATATTCATAAATAACATTTATAAAAATCAGCTGCGGAAACGTGCGGTTTAAGAAGTTATCACGAAAACTACGATACAAGTCAGGGAACAAGAAAACTCTATCTATTGAAATTTCTAATGTTGTACTATTTAATTAATTAGATTACGGTAAATTTTAATTAAATTATTGTTATTTATTAATAAAAGAACGTTTTATCTTCATTTTGCACACATTTTACGGTATAACTAATTAATAAAATGCACAATACCCTCATTTATGAAATTATATAAATAGAGTGAATTAATTTAATAAAACTCGTACAAATTAGTAATAAAATTAGTAACAGACGTTTGATTGTTAAGTAACTTCACTAAATTTCAAAGTGGCTAATACTTTCAAGTGTTCCAAGCGTGAATTATTACTCCCATACATTGAAGGAGGAAAAAAATTTGAAGCAATCAATATTAGCTATTAATATTTCTTAAAGAAAAGTATCATGTTTCTGTAGACAACATATGTTTTATTATCAGCGACATTCAAAGGAATCTTATTCGTTCCTTTAATAAACAATGGACAGAAGCGTCCCGGTAAAAAGATTCGTTTTTTTAAAAAAACAACGAAAATTAGTTTGATTCTGAATATTTGTTAACCTTACCAATCATTGAAGAAGTAGCACCTTAGAACTCACCATCCACGTCTTCAGGAAAACGCGGAAGACCCTGTGTCTCTATGGGGACTCATCAGAATCAACGAAGAGGTGAAAATACCGCGCTATTTAGTGAATATGGTGTTGGACACATCTGCAATGCCAACGTTCAGGGCTTACGTTCCATAGGAGAATTAGAAGCAAAACTCGTTAGAAAAACTAAGGCTTGCTGACCAAGATACAATTTCTCTATATTTGAATCTCATAGAAAACGCAAGCCAGAGAAAAATGCTATCGGATCGAGAGGAATTGAGTATTTTCATTGATTTGGACTTAACAAAAGCGCAATACATGTATTTAAGGAATGTAACAAACCAATGAGATCCCAAGAATGCACAAGGTGCACAAGAATCCCGTAATAAGGAGTATCAAAAATTTCACCTACTTCATGTCAGAAAGTGCTCTCAATCAGCTATAAATGAGGATGTATTTCATACTCTTCTCTACACATCAGATCCATACATTTCCAGTCATAGAAAAACATACAAGTATAGCAAAAGTGTGAAGGCACTTGATGAAGATACACTAGATCTTTTAAAAGTGAATGAACTTATTATGGATCCCGAAGTTCACCAAGTATAATTAAATATAATATGCTCGTTATGTAATATATATTCATTTCTAATATTATTCTACTTGTAAATCAATTTTTGTAAATTTTATATTTTATTAACATAGTATGTGTAATCATAACTATTAATTTCTTACTCAAATAGGTAACAGCTTAAGAAACATTGTTTATTAATAAACGAATTTAATAATACATTTTTATTACTACTATAAATAGTGTGGACTAAGGAAATTAAATAATCTTTTTTTCATTATTTTTTTAATATATATATACTCCAATAAAAGTATAATATCTGAACTTTATCTTAAGCGCAATTTTATACTTCATGCTTATGCAAAAATTCAATTGTTTATCTTAACAAATAAAAAAGTTATCGATTTTTGATCTGATACAGACCTCGATTGCCCATAGTGCGTCGTGCGTCTTAGGACTCGCGGTGTCTGCGGGCGGCGAGCGAAAATAATTATTATCTACACTAATATTATCTCTATATACAATAAGAGAGTAAAAATATTTTGTCTGTACATTTAGTAATTTTGACTGAAATGGATAGAGGGACACTTAAAAAGAATAATAGAAAGCAAAAATATATTTTTTTAATTTCTTGTCTGTCTGTCGATATGTATGTCCACATTTTTCTCTGAAAGTACTGAACCGATTTACTTGAAAATTTCACCAATTGCTTTGTTTTAACTCAACTTAACTACTAAAGTTTGTTTCATCAAAATCGGTTCATTAAACTAAAAATTCGTTGCAAATATACATTATAGGTATATTAAATCAGGAACATAATTCAGTGTATTAAGTAAATAATTCTGTGGCTTAAGCGGGCGAAGCCGCTAACGGGTCGCTAGTCACTAATAAAGCGCATTAATTAGACAATTAAAGTATATGATATAACGATGTTCTGGTGTAAAGTAGTTTTGAAGTAAATTCACTCTCAAATTTGACAATAAAATAACACGAGAACATTGTTATACCATATACTATTCCTTATATCAATAGTCCACCGCGATAACCCAATATATTTTTATATAAATCTTTAACGGAATTTTTTATAAGGCTCTAATTAATTTTACATATAAATATTTTGGTTCATAATCCTCTTTATTACATAGCCTTCTTATTCTCAATGGCTAAAGATAACCTATAAAAAAGTTAAATTAATACGATTTATTTAGAATTTTATGGATATTAACATAATTAAACATTCTTCTAGCGTCCCGTATGCAGCAGGGTAGACAGATTGAACTAGGGTTAAGCTCCGCGAAATTCCGGGACATTCTGTGTTGATTGGCGGAACTCAATGCCGCGAACACGCGCGTTGCTCCTGTATCGATTACAGTCACATTTGTGCTCTTGCGCCACGACTGACCTCACAATTGAGAATATATTGATTAGGGAAACAATTTAAATGTTATTTTTAAAATAAGCAAATTCATATAAAATTGGCATAGGTAATTAATATTATTCATTACTAGCGGCCCGCCCACGGCTTCGCCCGCTTAAAATACATGATTATTGATTTAAGCAGAATTGATTGACAACTATAATAAAATAAAATAAATAAATAAATCAGCTTCACGCTGTATCCCGCACATAGCAGGGTAGGCAGAGGGAACCTAGTGTTAAGACACTCCGTTCCCCACTTTCTGCCGAATTCTGGAGGCATTGCTTGTTGAGTGGCAGAACTCAACGCCGCGCTTAACCTCGCCATCAGAATGAAGAAATGGAAATATAAATTTAAGTTAATATTTCATCTCCTCGAGTGGGGATCGAACCCACAACCAGTTGGTTTTACAGTCACACTTCTTGCCGCTGCGCCACGACTGGCCTTGTTTACTTTATTGTATAAAATATTGTATAATAGTGCTTCAAAAATATATATTTTTATCAACATTCATATAATCAAGACGTTTCGAATGTCATTCTTTAGCCAGGGTCATACCAGCGCGATTTCTATATAACATTCGCTGGCAAGCTAATGCCTTGAGTTCATTCAAATGACGATAACTTTTTTTTTAATGAACCAATTTTGATGAACCAAACTTTAGAACCTAAATTGAGTTAAAACAAAGCAATTGGTGAAATTTTCAAGTAAATCGGTTCAGTAGTTTCAGAGAAAAATGCGGACAACAATATGTCGACAGACAGACAGACAGACAGACAGACAGACAGACAGACAGACAAGAAATTCAAAAAAAATCTTTTTGCTTTCTATTAGTCTTTTTAAGTGTCCCTCTATCCATTTCAGTCAAAATTACTAAATGTACAGACAAAATATTTTTACTGTCTTATTATATATAGAGATTATTGAGGCCAGTCGTGGCGCAGCGGCACGAGGTGTGACTGTAGATCCGACTGGTTTTGGGTTCGATCATCACTCGAGGAGATGAAATATTTACTTAAATTTATATTTCCATTTCTTCGCTCTGGTGTCGAGGTTAAGCGCGGCGTTGAGTTCTGCCACTCAACACGCAATGCCTCCAGAATTCGGCAGAAAGTGGGGAACAGAGTGTCTTAACGCTAGGTTCCCTCTGCCTACCCTGCTGCGTGCGGGATACAGCGTGAAGCTGTGAAGCGTTATTATTAAAAAATCCCTATTAATCGATTATGAAATAGAATTACACACACTAAATACACATTCTACAATTACTTTTACTGATTAATGGCTAGGCTTATTTCCACTCAATTTATTTCAGTCAGTATTTCATTTTCCTTTAACAAAGAGTATTAAATGAGAGTTGCTGTACAACTGTTCTCGGTTACTTCTTGTGTTTGACGTTTGTTAGCAATATAACAATATATTAAATACGATTGTTTTGAAACTGTTGAATGAATAGAAGCAGTAGTATTTATAGTATTGAAAACTTGACTCAGCTCACGGTGTATTGTGTCTTCATTAGCTATATTAAAAATTAAAAAAATAAATTAAATTAGCTTCACGCTGTATCCCGCACACAGCAGGGTAGGCAGAGGGAACCTAGTGTTAAGACACTCCGTTCCCCACTTTCTGCCGAATTCTGGAGGCATTGCGTGTTGAGTGGCAGAACTCAACGCCGCGCTTAACCTCGACACCAGAGCGAAGAAATGGAAATATAAATTTAAGTAAATATTTCATCTCCTCGTTAGCTATATTAACTTTTCTCTTTTGCCTTTCTTCATGTCATTTTTACGATACCTACACTACTTTATCTTATACGTGTATAATTTTATTGAAAAATATATAAAACGGCTAAAAATCTACTTTATGAGCTGTTTTAACAAAAGTTTTTTTTTTTTATTTGAAAAAAAAATGGACATTGTATTCTTATTTTTATCAACTAATTAATGTGTAACAAAGACCGTCGTAAACGCGACCATAGCAGGTTCGATTTCCACTCGAGGGAATAAATTATATTCATCTCTTCGCATTGGTAACAAGCCAAAGCGTGACGTCATGTTCCGCCACTCAACGTGCAATGTCTTGAAAATCAGGCGGAAAGAGGGAACCGGAGAGCCTTAATTTACCTATGATTTTAGCCTAGTGCACTTTATTCGGAAAACACCGTAAAGCTAAAAAAAATGTTTTTTGCTTTAAAATTCATATATTTTAAGTATCAAAATCATCATTCGTTTTTGTTTCGTTTTTATACAGGATGAACGCGACAGCGCTCTTTTTACGGGAACAGCATATAGGATAAAATATTTTAAACCCATACCTAAAGAAATTAATCAAGATACCTCAATTGGTTAGATATAGGATTTTTTTTTCATTTCACGATGTTTATTATCGTGTGACGCAGTTACGCATAGGTACCAATAACGTAAACACATACTACTAAAGGTTAAACAACTTTGAACTTTGCCGACCAATACCAATACCTACGACTCGATTTCGGAATGAGGCGTATGCGGCGGTTCCCCTTTGATAAGTTGAAGTCGCGTGCGTCGTTCTTGACAAATTGTGTTTTATTATACAACGATAATTTTATTATTTATTTTGTTTGAAAAAAAAACTTTTAATTTTTTGGGAAAATCAATTATAATTGTATTTTTTTAGGCTTTTATAGAGTCGTTAAAACTGTAAATCAATAAATCAACTTCACGCTGTATCCCGCACGCAGCAGGGTAGGCAGAGGAAACCTAGTGTTAAGACACTTTGTTCCCCACTTTCTGCCGAATTCTGGAGGCATTGCGTGTTGAGTGGCAGAACTCAACGCCGCGCTTGACCTCGACACCAGAGCGAAGAAATGGAAATATAATTTTAACTAAATATTTCATCTCCTCGAGTGGGGATCGAACCCACAACCAGTCGGTTTTACAGTCACATCTCGTGCCACTGCGCCACGACTGGCCCGTTAAAACTGTGGTGTCATTTAAAGTGGTATTGACAAAAACACTCTGTATTACATATACAGAAACAAAAAAATAAGTTTTTCTAAAAAAGTTACATGAAATAAAATTTTCAAAACAATACAAAGAACAGCATAATTTCATGAAAAACAAATTGAAGTCGACATCAAGTCCAAATGAGTGTATTACAAATGTTAATAGCGTTACGACTCACTTTAAAAAGTTATTCTCGAAAATAATCCCTTGATTGTTAATTTAAATATAAATATGAAATGAAAGCCAAGTTAAATGTTAAGTAATATGTCGTTATCGATTTTACCGACAAAAGAGTGGGAGATCTACACGGTTGCCAAGTTCTATGTTCACTCGAGATAAATTTCAAGCTCAAAATCTCACTTAACTTTACTACATAACTAACGTTAGTAATATTTTTTAGTTTCATATTTTTCCTTGCATAGCAGAGTAGACAGAGACTTTAGTGTCATGGCAAAATAACTCTAGCATTACCTTACCAGAGGGGATAAATAAAATACTTTACTTTAGTAAAAAATATATTTTTGTATGTATGTTCCACTTAAATGGAATATAGTGAACGCTTAATGAAACCCAAAATATTGGCATTTAAGTTTGTGAATTGTATCTTTACTCTCAATTACATTTTAACCTTATTTAAGAACGTTAGTATATTATATTTTTTACTTCACAAAACTAAAATATGTAGAGACGTGCACAAAAAGTGTAGTTTGATTATGTTATTTTACGTTAAGTGTAACTTTTTCATAGAAGCGCGTGGAGCTATCAAGCCTAAATTTATATCAAATATTTAGGTCTACTGTCTTTTGAAGGTGTGCAAAACATCAAACCTCTAAGCCAACGCAATCAAAAGATACAGCCGTTTATGCCGCAAATTTCCGCAACTTTTCGAAACTCAAGGGAATCGAAACCTACAAGGTACTTACGGTACCCGTGAACTCAGAATCTTGAAATTTGGTACGAAGTTACGTCTTATAGCACAAATAAAGGAAAAATTGCGAAAATTGTAAATTTATAGGTGTTAAATAAGAAAAAAATACTACAAATGTATATTTGTAGTTTATTTCTTAAAAAATAAGCATACTCCCACAAACTTAAACTCGTCGAAATAAGTATAAGTATAATATATCCTGAAATTGGTACGGAAGCCTCGATGGAAGAATCCAGCTCGCGCTTCACCGTTTTTTTATTTTTGAAGTTTCATAAAATAGTCCTACATTTAAAATTTATGATCAAGACACGCACCAATGTGTCCAGTTAAGTTAAAAAACTGAAAACGCGCATTGTATATTTTACACGAAATGTCAAGGTACTTTTGAGCCCTTCATAACTCGTAAATCAATTAGTCTACATGCATGAAATTAAAATTTTAAAACTCCCTAAAATTTAAACAATTTAAGTCAAACGATTATGATTATAACGTTTACCTACTGGCATTTTTGTGACTGACTCACGTTCCCGGGATAAAGCGACGCAAGATATCACAAAATGTCTTTGCGTCAGAGATTCCCAGGGCACGCTGCTCTGTAGTCATGCCTCTGTGAAGGAGAGATGGAGAAGCTACTTCCAGGAGTTGCTGAATACTCATTTACTCCTTAATAACTTAACCCACTTCTAGGCCACCTAAAAACTTGATATTTGTTAAAAAGGTAGACTTAAGAAGGGGCGCCCTTGCTGACGATCATCGCACGTACTTTGCACTTTTTCAAATGTATGAAAATACGTTTTTCATGATTAAATGTATAAATTATATAATCTATGTGTTGGTAAATGCAGCACAATAAAAGCATTATAGGTGGTAGGCAGGCGATGCCGCGATTGGGCCGCTAGTATATTATAAAGTGAAAGAGTTTGTTTGTTTAAAAACTAAGATGTCTGGAACTACTGGTCGGATTTTCTTTTTGTTTGTTTTGTGTGAAATCTACATTTTTCAGGAGTTCTATAGGCTATATAACATTACGGCTTAATTCTTAGTTAACCTTAAATAACGAAATAACAATAGTTAGGAACGCCATCGTATTACTTTAGCCGCGTGCGCTGCAAAAATAGTTAAATATATATAAGTACATAGTACTACACAAACATTCAATTTCATTAGTTCTAAAATAAAGTCCGGGACACCCTATTTCTATCTCTTAAAAATAACAATAAGACATTTTATGACAAAAAAAAAATTGAAAATTGCAAGGTGATATTTCAACGTTTTTTAAACATTTTTAAAGTGTTGTTCCACACTTAGGAAAGAAAAATACTTATTAGAAAACGTATAAAAATTTGAACGCAGCGGGATTCGAACCCGCGCCTCCTGGAAACCGACCAAGCGCTCTGACCACTAAGCCATGCGTTCTCGCCTAGCTGCGTCGAAATTTTTATACGCTTGTTACAACTTATTTATGTTGTTAGTATATCTCTGTAGGGAGATTTTTACAAATTTCCGCTACCCAAAGATAATTACTAAGAATTATCGTTTGGCAAGAGAGAATACTTTTTTTAAATATTTTTTAAACATTTTTAAAGTGTTATTGCACACTTAGGAAAGAAAAATACTTATTTAGAAAACGTATAAAAATTTGAACGCAGCGGGACTCGAACCCGCGCCTCCTGGAACCGACCAGGCGCTCTGACCACTAAGCCATGCGTTCTCGCCAAGGTGCGTCGAAATTTTTATACGCTTGTTACAACTTATTTATGTTGTTAGTATCTCTGTAGGGAGATTTTTACAAATTTCCGGCCGCAAGCATAGGCTCTATTCCCGCAGGGAGCGCTCTTGCCGCCGATTTCGTCCTCTAAAGCAGTGTAGTAGGTAAGTAGTGCTTGCACTTTTTCAAAATTATGATATAAAAATTAAAACGATTGAATGTAAATTATATAATCAATCTTATGGCAAATGCAGTTTAACAAAATAATTAAAGGTGGTATGCGGGCGAAGCCGCAAATGGGCCGCTAGTAGAAAATAAATTATTATTTATGCTGCTATTATTCTGAATGATTTACAGTGTGTATTACTGTTATATTCGCCCTCGTATAATATTCGGTTTCGCCAATACTACTACTATATTATATTCTGTAATCTAAAGAGAGATCTTTAGATTACAGATTAGAAGAAAATTGTATAACTTTATTTAAAATGTATTACTTTATTGACATATGAAAAAAGTCAAGTTTTAATAGCTACAATATTCTAAATGTCTCGTGTAATAGGCATTATGCATACTGAAAGACTATTTTGTATCCACTTTATCCTACTACCGTTATAATATAAACGAATACAGTTAAAATATGGACACCTCAGTTTATACTAATATGTTAGTGTAAGCTGAGGTGTCCACATCCGTCGTCATCGTTAAAATTTAATAAAGCCCTCACAGCTTAAAGAATATCTTATTTATAACAGCTGCTGTTATTTTAATATAATATGTGTATATTTTCCATATAAACCTTTTTCTTGGATTATTCATAGTGAAAAAAGCATTAAAATTACGCATACATTTACCAGGAAGTGATTTATTTTGTAGTATGCGGAGAAAAAAAGAATATTGCTTAAACAAATGTTAAAAAACTAAACTAAACTTTTCTATGTAAAGTGAAATAATTGAGCAGTCGTTCCGTGTCCCAAATACCCTCCAATTCCTAGCATCTGTATATATATATATATATATATATATATATATATATATATATATATATATATATATATATATATATATATATAAAGTGGCGGCATTCATGTTAGTAATAAGTCCCTTGAGTATTATCTACGAAAACCCTTCTTGCGGTAAAGATTATCTTTTGCCTCGACCTCATATAAATTACACGTATCTTACTCTAACTTAGCACATGTACCATTTGTTGCTAATTTTGAAAAGCATCCAGTGACTATAGGAGTGACGATTTTATATTTGAGTGATGCTTTCATATTATGTAAAATAAAATAAATCAGCTTCACGCTGTATCCCGCACACTGCAGGGTAGGCAGAGGGAACCTAGTGTTAAGACACTCCGTTCCCCACTTTCTACCAAATTCTGGAGGCATTGCGTGTTGAGTGGCAGAAATCAACGCCGCGCTTATCCTCGACACCACAGCGAAGAAATGGAAATATAAATTTAAGTAAACATTTCATCTCCTCGAGTGGGGATCGAACCCACAACCAGTCGGTTTTACAGTAACACTTTGTGCCACTGCGCCACGACTGGCCTCAATTCATATTATGCAGTTCTAATATAGAACTGCATAATATACCAACATAATATGAAAGTATCACTCAAATATAAATGTTTACCTATAAGCACACGCGTTCTTTATAGTAAAGTTCCGACACGGGTGAGGTCTACAAGTATTTTCATATTTTTCACGGCTATGATGAATATTTAAAAAATATAAATCAAATGTCGTTTAATATTATTATAATAAAGCATCTTAATATTTATAAATAATATTTATTATTAATATTATCATTATTTAGATTGCAAGCAACATATAATAAATTAACATTTTGTGCATAGACATTTTTAGGCAGTGAATAAATGTAGTTAAATTTAACTTAAAAGGCAGATTCTGTTCAAAGTATTATTATGTCTAATAAAGAGACAGTCTATAATACATACTTGTAAAAAATAAATAATAATAAAAAAAAACAAAAAACGCTCCTGACTCAATTTTACTACCGTAGTGTTGAGATGTTCTCATGGTGGAGATGGTGTTTTTCACTAATTGAAACGGTTTCTACCATATAATAACTGTTATTTCCTCATTTACTGGCTGAAGAGTCATCGTTTAATACTTATTTAGAAAACGTATAAAAATTTGAACGCAGCGGGACTCGAACCCGCGCCTCCTGGAAACCGACCAGAGTCATCGTTTTTTTTTCTATTTCAAACACAATATTATATTCAATATGCAATGTTTATTAGTGACTTTTTTAAAAGAAATAGAATGTAAGAATCATAATACATTGCTATAAATATTATTATAACCTGTAATTAACATCTCACAAAGTGGGTGTGAAGAGTTTAAGAAGAAAAAATCAGCTTCGCGCTGTATCCCGCATACCAAAGGGTACGCAGAGGGAACCTAGTATTGAGACACTCCGTTCTCATGTTTCCACCAAATTTTTCAAGACATAACTTGTTGAGTTGCGGAACTTAACGCCTGGCTTTTGGTTTGTTGCTAGAAAGGATAAATAAAAATATTAATAAATAATAATGCATTATTCCGAGTCAGGATGGACCCCACAATCATCGCGTTACAGTCACATCCTTGATCCTCTGCGGCACGACAGCCTCAAAAATAGATATGGAAAAACTGTCAAAAAACAATTTTTCTTTATATAAAAACTATGTTATAATATGTAAGGTTAACATAAATACATTCATCGATTCTCAAAGCGGCAATCTTGCTATACCATTAAGACATCAATGACGTGTATCAAGTAGCACTTACTTGGCGCCAGAAAAGTTTTCACATTCTCGATAGATACCCAATAGAATATTTGATGAATTTCATATAATTTTTAAATATTTCAAAGAAATTATTTTTGAACGGTCTATATTTTTCCATTATGTAAAAAGAATAAAGTGATTTTTAAATAAAAAAAAAATCAAATCAGCTTTATGGTGTATTCAGTACATAGCAGGGTAGGTAGAGGGAACCTAGTGTTAAGATACTCCGTTCCCCATGTTCTGCCGATTTCTGGATGCAATGCGTGTTGAGTTGAGAAACTAACAACTAACTAAGCAACAAATGGTACATGTGCTAAGTTAGAGTAAGATACGTGTAATTTATATGAGGTCGAGGCAAAAGATAATCTTTACCGCAAGAAGGGTTTTCGCAGATAATACTCAAGGGACTTATTACTAACATGAATGCCGCCACTTTATATATATATACAGATGCTAGGAATTGGAGGGTATTTGGGACACGGAACGACTGCTCAATTATTTCACTTTACATAGAAAAGTTTACTTTAGTTTTTTAACATTTGTTTAAGCAATATTCTTTTTTTCTCCGCATACTACAAAATAAATCACTTCCTGGTAAATGTATGCGTGATTTTAATGCTTTTTTCACTATGAATAATCCAAGAAAAAGGTTTATATTGAAAACATACACATATTATATGAAAATAACAGCAGCTGTTATAAATAAGATATTCCTTAAGCTGTGAAGGCTTTATTCAATTTTAACGATGACGACGGATGTGGACACCTCAGCTTACACTAACATATTAGTATAAACTAAGGTGTCCATATTTTAACTGTATTCGTTTATATTATAACGGTAGTAGGATAAATTGGATACAAAATAGTCTTTCAGTATGCATAATGCCTATGATACGAGACATTTAGAATGCTGTAACTATTAAAACTTGAGGATACTCTACTTTACGTTAATTTTATTTATTTTACGTTACATGTAAATATGTTTTTTTTCATATTTCAATAAAGTAATACATTTTAAATAAAGTTGTACAATTTTCTTCTAATCTGTAATCTAAAGAGAGAATAGTAGCATTTTGTGAAACCGAATATTATACGAGGGCGAATATAACAGATCGGATCAGAGTGCTTGGACGGTTTCCGAATAGGCGCGGGTTCAAATCCCAACACGCTCAAATTTTTATACGTTTTCTAAGTGTGAAATAACATTTTATAAATGTTTGCAAATCGATTGTAGTCGTAATAGCATACCGTAAAAAGGTTGAAAGGTCATTTATTTTGTGTGTCGAGATAAAAAGAGTAAGAATTGAATCCATCGTTATTAATGTGTCACCATCCAAGAAGTCCATTTATTTTACTTGCTGCAATATGTATGTATAGTCTAATTTTATAAATACGTATATCTATTGATTTCTAAATTATAAATGTAATATAGAGTAAAACCAGGATCCAGGATCAGGTCGCGTTTTTCAAAAATATTTATTAAGAATAATGCTGCATGTATGTATGTATAATAAAACAGATCTTTCACATTGTGTAAGCCTATTTTTGTGAACATAACGGTTGATGTATTGAGTGGTTTGAGTAAATCCTGTTTTATTTGACCTCTCGAGGCTTTCCTTATGTCTTTAGAGTATATCCTTTGATAGTTTCAGGAGACTATTCTTTGATAGTTGCCTGTTGTGGCGAATAGTTGCCTAATGTTTAAAATGCTTCGAAAATCAACGCCGCGCTTTGTCTTTTTACCAGAACGATGCCTTCGAGTGGACATTGAATTGCTCTGACAACTTAAAATTTAAAACAGAATTGCGAATTCTAGAATAAAAGTTAAATAAACCAAAACATCTTCTTAATATGTATATTTTTTATTATCGTTGATTTTTGAAACAACGGTTCTAAAAGGACCCTGTATACTTTATTTTAAAGCTATTGTTATTAGTTTCAATGTCTTTATCGGCGCTCCAAGTACCTTATAGCTATATTGTTTTGACGTTCATTTATTTTAATACTTTACAAAATATAAAATTTTATATGGGCAAGTACAAAGACACTGTAACCACCAGTTACACCAGTACCACCAGTACCAGCTTACCCTAATAACTTAATATATCATGGTAGTACAGAGGGACATCTAAAAAGCGGCTCTGTTCTAGTTAGTTTGCACATTTTCCTTTGAAAATTAGTTATTGTGGTATAACCCTAACATTTACATATGGTATCGTAAACTTTTTTGTACATATTGATGTCTTCTATATAATTGTAGTACATTACTTTGCTTTTATTCTTAATAATTTCCACAACGTACGCGATATAGGATTTATTTCGCTACGGTGCGCGCGGCTACACACTCCGCATTTTTTAATATTACATTATTTTCTTTAGATTGATATTTTTAAATTCGTTATATTTTTTAAATGGAATGTCCGATTTTATTTATTTAAAAAGAAAATTTTACACGTATTGAAATTACCTTTAATAAAATTACATTTAATAGGATAAGGATTAATTACGAATGTATGAATAATATCCTTAAAATATTATTGGCATTTTTGTCAACTTATAAAATATAAAAAAATAGTTATATTGGCATAACTACAGTAGTTGAACATATGATATGATGACTTTTTTATAGATATTGATGCGTTCTATAATACTGTAGAACATTGTTTTATTCTATCATAAATAGTTTTAGCGTAATTTTTCGTAATTATTAAGATCAATTTCTTCATACCTTGGTTTACATTATTGCAGTTTTGTTAGGGATCTCTAATTTTTTAAAAAATGTAATGTAGCCTATGTTGGTCACTGAAGACGCAGCTTTCTAATAGTGAAAGAATTTTTGAAATCGGTCGGGTAATTTTTGTGTAAAAACAATACAAAAATACAAATCTTTCCTTTTTATAATATTAGTATAGAAGTATAGATATAGATAAAATGTATCTTCTTAGTAGTTCAAAATAGAAATAAAAACATTTGCGATTTTTCGTTTATCAAGAATCTAACTTTTTCTAAAAATCACAAAATGTCAAATTTTCGCCGAATAACTGAAAATCAGCTAACATACAAGGGAGTGAAATAGACAGGTACTGCGCTCCTCTACCTATAAGAAAACCGTTGATCCGTAGGTCGCGTTACATTCTGTGTAATTTTTGCTCGGATTATCAATAGATGTCAAAGCAGTATTATTAATATTCATTATTTTAATTTAAATATGAGATTTGCAATTTTTGTACTAAATTAAATTAAATTAAATTAGCTTCACGCTGTATCCCGCACACAGCAGGGTAGGCAGAGGGAACCTAATGTTAAGACACTCCGTTCCCCACTTTCTGCCGAATTCTGGAGGCATTGCGTGTTGAGTGGCAGAACTCAGCGCCGCGCTTAACCTCGACACCAGAGCGAAGAAATGGAAATATAAATTTAAGTAAATATTTCATCTCCTCGAGTGGGAATCGAATCCAGAACCAGTCGATTTTGCAGTCACACCTCGTGCCGCTGCGCCACGACCGGCCTCATTTTTGTACTAAAATTCTAAATTATAAGTTTTAATTTTTATCGCCACTGTGACTCCCAATTCCAATTGTATAGTGTAAAAACTAGATTTACATTTTTTTTAAAGTGTTATTCCACACTTAGAAAGAAAAATATTTATTTAGAAAACGTATAAAAATTTGAATGTAGCGGGACTCGAACCTGCGCCTCCTGGAAACCGACCAGGCGCTCTGACCACTAAGCCATACGTTCATCACCTGGTCGGTTTCCAGAAGGCGCGGGTTCGAGTGCCGCTACGTTCAATTTCATATACGTTTTCTAAATAAATGCAGATTTACGTTTCTTCGCGTATAGCTAAGGCAGAATAACACAGTGACAAAACACTCCCTCCACCGCTTTCCGTCAGATGTCGGGACATTGCATGTCAAGTACGAGACCATCAACGTCTGCTTCGGTTGCGACAAACTAGACAGATGCCAGCAATTTAAAATAATTAATTCCCCGAGTGAAATCGAACCTACAACCTGCATATTTACATTCAGACATTGTGCCAAATATAATAGTGTAGCTATAGTATATTACAATATAGTAAAACTATATGTCCAAAAGAGAATCAATAAAGGAACGATAACGTAATCCGATATTATTAAAGGAGTAGCTTTCTAAACGTTGCGGGTTTTGTGTTCGGCATCAAAATATTGTATTTCATCGGATAATAGCTGTACATAAATATCTTTTATGACATGTACCTACATGTATTTATAGCAACAAATAAATATGTATTTTTAGATCAAACACTTTGAATATCATTGTTGTTAGTAGCCACTTCTTGTGTGCAATTTTTTTATAGCTTCACGCTTTATCCCGCATCCAGCAGGGTAGGAAGAGGGAACCTAGTATTAAGACAGCGTCCCCATTTTCTGCGGAATTCTGCAGGCATTGCGTGTTGAGTGGCAGAACTCAACGCCGCACTTTGCCTCGACATCAGAGCGAAGAAATGGAAATATAAATTTAAGTAAATATTTCATCTCCTCGAGTGGGGATCGAACCCACAACCAATCAATAGGATTTATAGTCACACTTTGTGCCACTGCGCTACGACTGGCCTGTTATTGTGTGGCTATTTATTAAAGAAAATCAACTTATTAATTATTAGTTGATTTTTTTTTAATAAATAGCCTTTTTGATGTAAATAATATGATAACTTAAAGATCCTCTTAAGTACCACTACTTACTTGTACGGTATACAAAATTATGTATTTTTTGAAATGATAAACCTATTCTACCATAAATATTTTCATGTACGATGTTGCCAAATCGATGGCTCGCACTGTCAAAAAATATTAGATCTCGTGTAGAGCCAAGTTTCTGACTCTACACTCGCTAACCTTTAAGCCGTAACTTCATAAATGCCCCTCGCGCTTTGCATGGTTGATTTTTTTTTATTCTAAATTTACAGCTTCACGCTGTATCCCGCACACAGCAGGGTAGGCAGAGGTAACCTAGTGTTAAGACACACCGTTCCCCACTTTCTGGTGAATTCTGGAGGCATTACGTGTCAAATTGCAGAAATCAACGCCGCGCTTTGCCTCGTCACCAAAGCGAAGAAATGGAAATATAACTTTAAGTAAACATTTCATCTCCTCGAGTGTGGATTGAACCCACAACCAGTCGGTTTTACAGTCACGCTCTGTGCTCATGCGCCACGACTGGCCTCAATTAAATAAATAAAAAATAAATTCTAAATTTACAACAACAATATAAAGTAACAAAATTTAAAACAAAAACTTTAGTAACTAAAACTTTAGTACTAAACTTTTTACTACTCGTAAGCACCGCCGCCGTTTACATCTTTTGTAGATGGGTCATTCTACTTTTTTGTATTATGCCTAAAAGTTAGTCTTTTCTAAATTACACTCTTTTGTAAACACAAATATTAAATTAACGAGTGTTTTGTTGCTATTTTATACTAAATGTAGTAGTAAGTAACCCTACAAAACTATTTTTATATTTAAGGAACGCTGTTGGATTCTTTTGTAGCTCAGTTCATATAGAACATGGATGTTGCCTGGTTGTGTGATGTTCTGTTTTTGTAATATCATTTAAGAGAAAATAGTTCCAAGAAGACATGTATTATGTCTTCTATCTTAATAATATTCAATTACTTTTTATGTTTTAAACACATATATAAGTATGCTCGAAATTACTCTGTCTTATAAGATGAAAACTGCCAGTAAGAGGCATAGAAATCGCTGTATTGTACGCCAAACTCCATCTTTATTGCTATGACCGAGGACACCTGTCTCGACCGTATCCAGTGACGAAAGAATAAACGTTAAATTACGCATAAAATTGCAAAAAGTCTAGAAGAACTTAAGGTTAAGTGTATTAAAAATTAGGTTAAAAAATGAAAACCCGACTACTGATAATCAAACAAACCACTTTCGCTTTCTCCTGTTAGAATTAGGGCTGATATACGACCACGGATGCCTTAGTATCTAAGTAAGTATAGTAAGTAACAGTGAACATGTATTAGGATAATTCTAGCGAAATTCGGAAATTTGTCAGTTTCAAAAATTAATTAAATATATTTTTATTATTTCATTTTTCTTTTCTATGAATTTTATAGTGACCACTATGTAGACCACTATGTCGTTAACAATTAGTTACACCTACTGGTGTAACTAATTGACAATTATTTTTGAGACTACTATAGTCTCCAAATTAAGTGAGCTTTCGTGGGTTAAAGAGGGTAGTTAAAAAATTTAAGAGTGAGGTAATAATGTGTTAGGAGGATAAATGAGTGTTAACATATTTACGACAATTCAACGATTGAAGATATTTATAATGAAATCATAAAATAAATCAGCTTCACGTTGTATCCCGCACACAGCAGGGTAGGCAGAGGGAACCTAGTGTTGAGTTCACCACTTTGTGCCGAATTCTGGAGGCATTGCGTGTTGAGTGGCAGAACTCAACGCTACGCTTCGCCTCGACACCAGAGCGAAGAAATGGAAACATAAATTTAAATAAATATTTCATCTCCTCGAGTGGGGAGGGTTCATCTCCTCAAGTGGGGATCGAACATGGGTTCGATCCCCACTCGAGGAGATGAACTAATCGGTTTTTTTCTATTAATATTCTATTAATATTTGGTATACAATACCAATGTTTTAAAAAGGCGGTATAAACCGCTGAGTATCTGTATAACCTAACAATTATGCGGGCGCTCAAATAGGAGCTGTAAAATACCCAAAACTTAGAACTTTTTTCCGTAAGTAAAATGCGGGGGAATTCCCTTTTTTACAGCTATGTGTATAGGTGAATTTCTTATATAACTAAAAAAAATACGCTCGCCGCGCTTTGCGTCGATACTAGAGCTAAGAAATGGGAATATAAATTTAAGTAAATATTTCATCTCCTGGAGTCCCCAGTCCACAGTCGGAATCGAATCCACAGTCGGTTTTACAGTCACACTTTGTGCCCCTGCGCCACGACTGGCGCAGTCCATATAAAAAATAGATAATTTTATTACTTTCAGTTTATACTGAATGGAATTCAAGGAAATGTCAAACGGTTGGGTCTGAAGGGTCTAAAAATGATGTATAGGCCGCGGGGGTGAAGGGGAAGGAGCAGGTAAAAGGTAAAAAAAAAACTAATTTTTCAAATGCTTTTGCGTCAAAAATGGCGCAAAAATTTGCAAAAAATTGAGACAGGTACAGCGCGGAAGACCTTACGACACGATACCAAGAAATCAACAATCGAAAAAAGGTAACTGGTTCAAATAAAATTTTTAATAAAAAATTTCTAAGTGATTTTTCAGTGCTTCAAAATTATGTAAAAAGATTAGAACTATTATAAATAGTGTTCATTCACTTAGATTTAGTATATACAATAAATTTAGAAAGATATAATTTGTTTTGAAAAAATCGTTTTGGTTTGTATTGGTTATCTATATATATTTATCTCTCTCTTATAGCTATCTACTATTAGGTTGTCGTTGTAGTTAAATGTCTAAAGATAAAAAAAAACATAGTGAGCCCAAATTTCACTTCGGTAAATGTTAATATTAATTTTTAAAAAAAATTATAACTTGCCTTATTTAAGAAAAGCGTTGTATTTGACAACATTAAATTGGAAATGATAAAATAAATATTTTATAATATTTAATTAATATTTATTAGCTTATCATTTTAATAACAAATATTTTTTGCACTCTTATCTCATGGTCCATCTCAATGTTAATGCGTAACTATATATCTATACTAATTTATTATGTTGAGGCCGGTCGTGGCGCAGCGGCACGAGGTGTGACTGCAAAACCGACTGGTTGTGGGTTCGAATCCCACTCGAGGAGATGAAATATTTACTTAAATTTATATTTCCATTTCTTCGCTCTGGTGTCGAGGTTAAGCGCGGCGTTGAGTTCTGCCACTCAACACGCAATGCCTCCAGAATTCGGCAGAAAGTGGGGAACGGAGTGTCTTAACACTAGGTTCCCTCTGCCTACCCTGCTGTGTGCGGGATACAGCGTGAAGCTAATTTTTTTTATTTTTTTTTTTTATTTATTATGTATGCTTTCATTCATAAGATTAGTCATAAATTATATTTTATTATATATTATTACTTATAATTGAAGAATTTTTTATAGAGGCAGTCATGGTGCAGCAGCACAACGACGATTAGGGTTCGACCGTTACTTTTACCAACGTGTGCCAACACAGGAGCGGCGTTTAGATAACAAGATAAACCACAGTGTTTAGCTCCAAATCAATATATATAATTATATATTAAAAGACATATAAAAAATATTATAAATCATTACAATATTTTAAACATTTTTAAAGTGCTAATCCACACTTAGGAAAGAAAAAATCATTATAATTTTAAATAATTTACACTATTCATATATTCTAAAACATCAATGACAGTGTTCTTATATAGAGTTTCAGCTGAACCTTTGCTCTCGTCGTCACATGCATTTTTGCTCGGCACAATACTATCATTCTCTAATCCAAAGAATAGTGAATAGCCCATAAAAGTTATAGATAAACTGTAGGGAAGAACTATTTTTATATCGAACTTTAAGTCATTCATAGAATATATGTCACTAAGATCATTATTATGAAGAATACAGTGTAATTCATTTAAATAAATTTTAAGAAAATCTTGGAGATGCCCTCGTATGTTTACTAGTTCAACGTTTGCGACAAGGAATTGTATTATATCTTGGGCCGGTGACATTATTCTTGACTTTTGAAAATCGAGTACGCAAGCTTGTACAGGTGCATCATTCTGAAAAAAAAAATGTATTTAACATATATGTACTGTCACTATACACAGTTGTTAAGCTGATTTTTTTTTAATTTAAAGTAAGGTAGATAGAAGGAGGATAGATTTTTTGGGTCATTTCGCATCTTATCTCGAAAGCAAGGTGAAATAAATTGATTCTCCTACGTGGGAATCTAACCCACAACCGACGTGATTACAGGCACGACGCCACGACGGCCCCCTAACAAAAAATGCACCAAATATGTATTAATTAATAATTTTATACATACTTTTAATTTTAGAAAGCATAATCATTAAAAAAATTATTACGTGGAGTATTTAGAAATCTTCGAAGACGTGTTTAAAAGCAAGCGATTGTCAAATAACCAAAGGAATATTTTGTAATAGTTATTTAATTAATGTAATTGGCTCCTGGTCCGTCAAAGTAAGGCACTGTTTTAATTTTTTTTGCCAACCATAGTAGAATTTAAATGGCGGAAAGAAGTTAAAGTTACTAATTCTCTCAGTCTCCTCTCGGATGTGTTTACTTTTTACACAAATTTAAATTGTAGTTTGCTGAATCTAGTGTTAACACATTTCACTTTCCTTCCAAATTCCAGATATTCTATGTTAAGTGGTGGAACTTCACGCCTCGCTTTGTTTTGCCATAGTAGAGAAATGAATACTTCATTGCCACTAGTGAGGATCGAACCCACAGCCATCATGTTAACAGTCCTAAGATGTCCCATTGCGCCACGACGACCACAAAATAAAATAAAAAAACAACTATTGTATAAACGAGTAGGTATAATAATTTTTCCACAGACCTCATATTTAAACAGTATATTTTCTTTCCAAAAATCTCCGTGTCCGTATATTAAATATCTGACATTAGAAGAAGCATAATGAATGTTAGAAGCAAGTTCTTTCTCTAAGCTCTTCATATAATCCTCATAGATAGTACCGACAAACAAATTTAAATGTTTCTGAAGTGAAGCTTTTATATAACTATAATACATCTCAGGATGTTTTTCTGAGTAAGGTTTCATTTTTTCCTTATCAAAGGTACTTCCTTTCTCCTTGTTAATTATTGACAATGCATGGAATTTTGCCAAGGCCTTTAATGACGTGATTGTATGATCAACGTCGAAATATCTGGATTTTTCATACCTTTGATATCCTTTGGTTCTCATATCACTCAAAACTAAAACTTGTCTCTCCTCCTCTAAACTAGTGTAATTACATTCAGGAAAGAATTCATTTAAATTTAAATTGGTATTTTTTTTGTAACTCGGGATCAAAACAGTATAAGTATAAATTTCAGCTTCATAATGTTGCTTCATAACAATTTTCAATTCTTCAACGCTTGTATTGTGTGCAAATTTGACGAAAAGAGGTATTTCAATTTGCTTTGTATTATCATTTTCAACTAAAGTAACTGGTATGAGTACGCCGAAATAATTTTCAATGCTCTTACTCAATTGTTCTCGTGTGAACGTCCATTGTTTTAAGCCCAAATATTCCGCCACATATTTCATTACATCAGGTAAGCGAGCCTCCATTTTCGAAAATTATGGTGATAAATTCTTCCAATAAATTTACACTTTTCACCAATCACGAGTTGATTTAAATAAAAAAGAGGTTCGTAAAATTTCGTTTTAGTTTAATTTATTTTTACATATAATAATGATCTGATATATTTCAATATTAATACTACTACTTTATATACGTTTATTATGTACTACTTTTTATGTTATTATGCATGTGTGAGGTGGCACTGAAGGCCTCTTTTCAGTCACTGTTATATTTAAATCAGGGCTATTTATGTCATTTATTTTTGTGTTATCAGTTAACAATTACTTGTCACTTAACAAAGTACATGTAATTAAAAATTCTGCCAAATAAGTTATTAATTAAAAAAATATTGAGATAACGATAATTATAAATTAATTAATGACTAGTTTGAAATATGTTTTAAAAAATATTATTTAATTTTATTTAATATTTTTTAATTTAATTTTAGTTGAAATATGTTCTAAAAAATATTATTATTATTCTTCTTCGGGCTTTGTCCATCTTCGCTTCGCTCGTCAAGTCATGTTCGCTTCGTTTGCTATAATTATAAAAAAAAATACAAAAATTTTCAAAGAACAACAATCTTGTTTGATCTTGTTTAGTATTGCAGCAGTTACGCCAGTCTCGATTCCAGACTGCTTTACAAAAATCACTGACCTATACAAAACATTTTTATATACCTGGTGTTGAGATACTCCGTTCCCCATTTTCTACCGAAATTTCTGGAGGCATTGCGTGTTGAGTGGCAGAACTCAACGCCGCGCTTTGCCTCGACACAAGAGCGAAGAAATGAAAATATAAATTTAAGTAAATATTTCATCTCCTCGAGTGGGGATCGAACCCACAACCAGTCGATTTACAGTCACACTTTGTGCCCCTGCGCCACGACTGACCTCTATAGTAACTTGATGAGAACGCTACATTCAAATTATTTTCAAATTAGTTTATACGGAAATATTTTTCCTTCCTAAGTGTGAAATAACACTTTAAAATTGTAAGAAATAAATAAAAATATCCTTAACCCATTAGAAGTCACCGTACTCATTTGAGTACAGCTATATTTCTTGGCATAAATTCTAGAATTCGTCAAGTGCGCGTGGGGTACTTTATTATTTTACTTCATTGTAAGACCCTTTAAGTGTATTCACAAATAACAAGTAGGTAGTGGTAATTTTTTTTTAAAAAAATGCCAATTGAAGTTGTGTTACAGACACGTCATCGCGGTAAGTAAATGATTTTAGATTTTTTGATGTAATTAGTGTTTTTAAGTATTTTATTTCGATTTATTTCGATGCATTACATGTTTAAGAAATGTATTAAACACTGTTAAATAAATTACATATTACTAAAACAAAACTAGCGTCTTGTAAATGTTACTGTACTCAGTTGAGTACACTGACAACATATGTAACTAATTTTTTTTTTTCTTTTTAGATGCTTTGCAATGAAGAAACAGCATTTACAGGTCAAACTAGTTACCGTGGGCTTCAAGAAGCTATCAAAGCTGTATTACAGAATAGCGAAAATGACAAATGTGACTTGGCTATCATACGACTTGATCCAAGTGCATGGGCCGATGAAGAGGAGGGAGCCGATGAATATATGGCGGGGTGTTCCATACCACAAAACGTACATGGTACTATAGAGGTACATAGGAATCGAGAGGATAACGGTAGCAGGAATTCTACGCATAGTGACAGTGAAGATGAACATTATGTCATAAAACAAGACGATTTGATGGCGCAAATGTACTCCTTCATATTCTTTGATATTTCAAAGTTCAACAGAAGTCTCTTATAAGAAAAGCACTATTGGTGGCCTCAACCCTGTACAAATATTTGAAAAGATAATGGATAATGATATTATTTTTATGATCATATCCAACAGCAAACTATACTATAAATAAAACAATAAGGCACAAGCTACCTTGTAAACCAATGTCGTCGTTACATAAAGACATAGATGTAGAATTGGTCAGTAAAGCCATGACAATACATAGGTTTCGTGATATAAAAAGAAACCTTCATGATGTAGATATAAACGCAGTGGCAACTTCAAACGATAAAATGTTCAAAATAACACCATTGGCAGATAAACTTATGCAGAAGTTCTTGCAGGAGGACTGTTCACGATCGTATCTTCGTCGATGAATCAATGGTGAAATATTATGGCTACCATCCCGTCAAACAATTTATTCGTGGAAAATCAGTTCGTTTTTATACAAAAATTGGGTAGCGGCTTGATTTTTACCGTGAATATGGCTGTTTCTAATGCCTGGCGTTTACTTGTAATGTGTAATGATAATCCTATTCGACCTATTTCGACGTCACATAACTTGATTTTATTTACGCCAGGATAAACAAAGAAAATCAAGACAAGCTACATCATCATGTTGAAAATTTTCATAGTTAGGCGGTCAGTGAGTCAATTGAGTACACCCCTATATTTTCATGAAAAACATTTTTCATAATTTTTTTGGCTTATGTTTTCCTTTGTACTTGCTTTAATATGAAAATCAACAAAATAAAAAAAAATATCTGCAGTTTTCATTTGACCTCTAATAGGTTAATTAGAACAAATCATATCTAAATGTTTATTATCTACGTTGTGATTACAAAACCACATCCATATAGATAATTAAGTAATGTAAATAAGAATTTACCATAAAGTAAACACGTTTCAAAAGTAGTTTAATAGGTTCTATATATTTATATTTTTGTATATAAATATAGAATGCATTGTTGTTCTTTTATGCCATACTAGCGGCCCGCCCACGGCTTCGCCCGCTTAAAATACATGATTATTGATTTAATAAGCAAAATTGGTTGACAACTCTAATGATTTCTAATATGATTTTTTTTGGACTTTAATCTGTAATATTCTAATATGTTTTTTTTACAACATTATCGTAACTTCTATAAGAATTTTTGATTATTTCGAACTCAAAAATATGACCAATGTTGGTATTTGATATTCATAAAATATACATAAAATTAAAAAATTAAATTAAAATTAAAATATACATGAATATCAAATATTAACATTGGTCATATTTTTGAGGCTGGTCGTGGCGCAGCGGCACGAGGTGGGACTGTAAAACCGGTTGTGGGTTCGATCCCCACTCGAGGAGATGAAATATTTACTTAAATTTATATTTCCATTTCTTCGCTCTGATGTCGAGGTTAAGCGCGGCGTTGAGTTCTGCCACTCAACACGTAGTGCCTCCAGAATTCGGCAGAAAGTGGGGAACGGAGTGTCTTAACACTAGGTTCCCTCTGCCTACCCTGCTGTATGCGGGATACAGCGTGAAGCTGATTTATAAAATATACATAAAGCTAATTATTTATTATATGTATATATTTTTGTAACATTACGTTCTTTTGACCTATATTATGTTTTTTAAAGCTCTGTTAAATGTGCCGATGTCACTTAATAATTAAATTTATTGCTTCAGAAACAGCCTTAAATATAAAAAAAATGCTTTGGGTAATAATTCATAATATTATTTGTAAAATAACTGTAATGTTTGCATATTAACTCCTGTACAGTTTTTAAATTAGTTACACATATTATTAGCTAAATGTACAATTGGTAAATATTACAGAGTACACGTAGAAAGGATGTTTTTAGGCATTTTTATATAGATTTATTTCAAACGAACGAATGAACCAAAAATCTATCTATTTTTTTCCATATCTCTTTGAAGATCAAATCGTTCTTTATCTCTGTGTTGAATTAATTACGATTTCAATTTAACTGTTATGATTTAAGAAGGTAATCTCCACTAACAATTAAATTGTGCTTACTTTATTGTATAAAATATTGTATAATAGTGTTTCAAAAATATATATTTTTATCAACAGTCATATAATCAAGACGTTTCGAATGTCATTGTTCAGCCAGGAATCTTACCAGCGTGATTGCTACATTGCTATTGCGAACGTTAGTTCGCAGGCAAACTAATGCCTTGAGTTCATTCAAATGACGATAACTTTTTTTTTAATGACCCGTTTTTGATGAACCAAACTTTAGTAGTTAAGTTGAGTTAAAACAAAGCAATTGGTGAAATTTTCAAGTAAATCGGTTCAGTACTTTCAGAGAAAAATGCGGATAAATATGTCGACAGACAAGAAATTCAAAAAAAAAATTTTTGCTTTCTATTATTCTTTTTAAGTGTCCCTCTATCCATTTCAGTCAAAATTACTAAATGTACAGACAAAATATTTGTACTGTCTTATTATACAGGGTGGAAGAGGCAGCGCTCCATTTACGGAAACAGCATATAGGGTAAAATATTTCAAACCTATACCTAAAGAAATTAATCAAGATGCCTCAACAGTTTGGACGTAGGATTTTTTTCATTTCACGATTTTTATCCATACCTGTATTTCGTGTGACGCGATTACGTATAGATCCCAATAACATAAACACTTACTACTACAAAAATACTACTAAAGGTTAAACAACTTTGAACTTTATCGCCAATACATACGACTCGATTTCGAAATGAGGCGTGTGCGGCGGTGTTCCTTTGATAGGTTTATGTGTGCGTGCGTCATCCTTACAAATGGCGTTTTGTTTTAAACTGACAATTTTATTATTTATTTTGTTTGAAAAAAAAACTTTTTCATTTTTGGGAATTTATTTTTTTCTGAATTATATTAGGCTTTTATAGAGTAGTTAAAACTGTGGTTTCATTTAATGTGGTGCTAACACTTCCATCCTGTATATAGAGATATTGCATATAGCAGAGTAGGCAGAGGAAACCTAGTGCAAGCCACTCCATTCTCTTATACAATTTTTAAGACATTGTGACATTCTAATAAGATCAATTCTGATTTTTTCCTTAAAAAATATCAAAATAGAAAAACAAAAAATCTTTATTTTTTTAAGTAGATATATATGAAGTAGATACTACTTAAAAAAATAAAGCTCTTTTTGTTCTCTTTTTCTCTTTTCACGAAATACATTATATCAAAGTTATATATTTATTTCTTATCTTTAAAAGAAATCTTTAACTGTCTGAGTTTTTTTTTGAGTCTCTATTTAAAAGATCTCGTAGATCTTGATAATACTTTTGAAATGAATGAAGGAAGAGCAAATTCCAAAAGTTGTGTACAATTAAAAAACAACGTTTCTTGACGATCTTTCTCTATATTTTTTTGAGCTAAAAATAGATTGTTTAAAGATATTCCTAAAATGGCAATGTATATAACAATAGTCAAAATAAATAACAATGTGAGTCGTAAATAAATAAATCGAGCAAAATATTAATGTAAAATATTGCAACGTTTCAAAAGTAGCCAAGTAGTAAATTTATATATTTATTTAGGACGGCCGTGGCAAAGCGTCTGAGGTGACGGTTACGGGTTCGATTTTACCTCGGGCAAATCAACTATTTCCATTTCCTAGGTTAAAAAAGACACAGCAAACAATAGTCAAAATAAATAACAATGTGAGTCGTAAATAAATAAATCGAGCAAAATATTAATGTAAAATATTGCAACGTTTCAAAAGTAGCCAAGTAGTAAATTTATATATTTATTTAGGACGGCCGTGGCAAAGCGTCTGACTATAAAGGTGACGGTTACGGGTTCGATTTTACCTCGGGGAAATCAACTATTTCCATTTCCTAGGTTAAAAAAGACACAGCACAGCGTTGAGCTCCGCCACCATAAAGTTAAATAACGTACTCATGCATTAAATCATATAGGTAAACCTCGTTACGGATTAAGCGTTTTAAATTTAAATATACCTAGACGAAGGTAAAATTTACTGTTTTAGTCATTTTCCACTTTACGTGGCGCTACAAGTAAATTTTATTTGGAATTTCCCAAACGGAAAATAAAATGTGCAAATTGTAATGGGGCGCGGCGACACGCGAGGGTGCAAATTGGAAGATTGTTTGCGTAAACTCGTTTTTTAAGACATAACGAATTTTTACAGTATTTGATGGATGTCAAATTTATTATAAGTCAGCTTCACGCTGTATCCCGCACACAGCAAGGTAGGCAGAGGGAACCTAGTGTTAAGTAACCCGTTCCCCACTTTCTGCCGAATTCTGGAGACATTGAGTATTGAGTGGCAGAGCTCAATGCCGCGCTTAGCCTCGACACCAGAGCGAAGAAATGGAAATATAAATTTAAGTAAATGTTTCATCTCCTCGAGTGGGGATCGAACCCACAACCAGTCGATTTTACAGTCACACTTCGTGCCGCTGCGCCACGACTGGCTTCAATTTTCTTATAAGTACTGTAGGGGTATTGCACAATACTTTATATGGTTCATAAACAACATTTGTAAATACACTAAATCAGCGTCCTACATTTATTCGCTACAAATGCAATTGTGTATTTATTTTCCACTAATGTTTTGTAGCGTATAGATAACTAAATTAAATATACAATAAAAGAGTTGATTATAAAGTCTCGTCTTATTAACATCGTCGCGATACCATACCCCACAGTACCTTCCCAAAATAAAAGATATTACTGATTAAGTGATGAGTAATTAAATTAGAATGATGAGTAGTGATGACTGATTATTAGGAAAATATTAAAATTAAATTTATTTCTTGCCCGCTCGCGGATTCGCCCGTTTGTACTATATCATAATTATTTATTTTCTTATCTGATCACTTTCGGGATCATATATTAAGTTAGTAACATTTCCCATCATTTTAAATACAATATCCGTACATTGAAAGCTAATGCTTGAGCCAATTTATCAAATTACAACACTTATTTTGTAGCAATAATAATAAACACAACTTTTCGGTCTATGCACAGACAAACAGACAAAAAATTTAGAAATCAATTATTGTGGTTTCTCTTACATTGAAAAATGCCCCTAACAACAGATTTTCTCGTATATCTTCCATGAAGACAGCGTATGTGTAAAAGTTAATTTTGTATATTTGTAGAATTCCTCTCATATAACACTTAGAGATTAGAGAAATCACAAAATACATAGAGATGCCTTTCTCCTTTTTCGAATATTTAAGAACCATGTTCATTAAATGATAGTGTCAAAAAAATAAATTATTATAAATACCTCGAATGGGATTCTAACCCACACACGGGTCGCGATATCTGGCACGTATCTTTTCTCTACTCCACATGCAAGGTCTTGACAGTATGAAATGTCTTAACACTCGGCTTACACCGCCTAGTCTGCCAAAGCAAGAAAAGCGTAAATCTGAAATACTATATATTTTTTTAAAAATATGAACTAACTTTGACTGAAGTAATTTAGTAGCGTTTATATTTAACTTTAGTATTTAAATATGTTCATAAACTTAAAAATATTTTTCATTGTTGGGCGAAAGAACAATACTAGTTAGGATGCTTTTTTCTTTTTTTTTTTTGTAGTTTCACGTTGTATGTCGGTTGGGAACCTTGTGTTAAAACACTCTGTTACCATTAAGACACTTCCTTTCCCCCATTTTCCGCCGAATTCTGGGGGCGTTGCGTGTCCAGTGGAGTCGAGTTACCAGAGCGAAGAAATGAAAACATTAAAATATTTAATACTAGCGGCCCGCCCACGGCTTCGCCCGCTTAAAATACATGATTATTAATTTAATAAGCAGAATTGATTGACAACTATAATGACTTCTATTATGATTTTTTTACGACATTATCGTCAAAGAATTTTTGATTGTTTTAAATAAAAAAAATACGACCATTGTTGATATTTGATATTTATAAAATATACATAAAGCTAATTATTTATTACACGTATATATTTTTGTAACTTTATGTTCTTTTTACCTATATAATATACTCTGTTAAATGTGATGTCAGTGAATAATTTAATTTACTCATTCAGAAACAGCCTTAAATGTTAAATTATTGATTTGAAGGATTCATAATATTCTTTGTAAAATAACTGTAATAATTGAATATTAACTCCTGTACAGTTTTTAAATTAGTTACATAGATTATATGAACGATCCAACCAAAAAATCTTTGAATTTACTTGATATTTCTTTCAAGATTTCTTTATCTCTGTGTTGAATTAATTAAGACTTCTTTCAAATGACGATAACTTTTTTTTTAATGAACCCATTTTGATGAACTAAACTTTAGTTTAGTTAAGTTCAGTTAAAACAAAGCAATTAGTGAAATTTTCAAGTAAATCGGTTCAGTACTTTCAGAGAAAAATGCGGACACAAATATGTCGACAGACAGACAGACAGACAAGAAATAAAAAAAAAATCTTTTTGCTTTCTATTGTTATTTTTAAGTGTCCCTCTATCCATTTCAGTCAAAATTACTAAATGTACAGACAAAATATTTTTACTGTCTTATTATATATAGAGATAATTAAAATGTTTCGTTAAAATGTGTTAAGAATATAAGAACTGAATAAAGGAAGAAAGTTATAGGTATTGGGACCCATTTTAAGATAAAGTTATCATTGTTAATTCAAATTTTGTTAACTTCATTTAACTCGCCCCCGAGAGACCCTTTATAATATAAAGCACATTTCCCTTACCTCATAATTATATTTAATATCATTAAATAAACAGTTTCGAAAGAATCATTAAACATGCATGTATTTTTCTTCGCTCTGGTGTCGAGGTTAAGCGCAGCGTTGAGTTCTGCCACTCAACACGCAATGCCTCCAGAAATCGGCAGAAAGTGGGGAACGGGAGTGTCTTAACACTGGGTTCCCTCTGCCTACCCTGCTGTGTGCGGGATACAGCGTGAAGCTGATTTGATTTTGATTTTATTTAAAAAAAACTATTTCTTTTTCCTCTATCGCTGTTGTCGTTATTTAAACAGTGCTAATATCGTTAAGATTATGATGATTTAAAATAATGAGCAATTAAGAGATAGTAAAAACACTCACAGATAAGACGCAATATAAATTATCACCATACTTTTCAGGTATACAACCGTGAAAAGTAACAGTTCTGTATTTAAAATAAATAAGTTAATTCGGATCTTGCAAGCAGTGTTGAAAAGGTCGTTTATTTTTTTTATATTTACAGCATCGAGGAACAAACAGAATTTCATAATTCATTGATTCATTGAAAATCGCCTGACACAAGTGAAAAGTAACGGAACAACTAGCAAAGAGCTGATCATTTTAAACGGCTGAACATAATATTTTCTTAAATCATTGTTAACAATACTCTAAATTAAGTAACCTTTAAAAAAAACAAAATCAGTTCATTCGTTTAAAGCAGTGGTTCCCAACCAGTGGTCCACGGACCACCAGTGGTCCACAGAAGCCAAAATATGGTCCGCGAACGATTTTAATTTTATGACTGGGGTTGGTGAGGCGAAGTTTCTGTTTAATTATCACAGTTAATTTTTATTATACCTACATGCAAAGTGGTCCCTGCTATCAAGAATGATATAAAAGTGGTCCTTGATTAAGAAAAGGTTGGGAACCCCTGGTTTAAAGGGCTACGATACCACAATGACAGGCTTGGGATAGACAGATACACATACTATCATATACGTTAAACTTATACCACCACCCTGTTTACTTCGGGGCTTAATAAAAAATAAATAAAAACTTAAATCTGCTACTACGAATTCTGGAGGCATTGCGTGTTGAGTGGTGGAACTCAACGCCGAGCTTTACATATACACCTGAGCGAAACAATGAAAATAATAATTTTAAAAAATATTTTATTTGACACTCAAGCCACCGAACCCACAACCAGATGAGTTTACAGTCACACACTCGTCCTCCTGCGCTAGAGTGGCCTCAATGTACAAATATAACATTAATCGCAAAGCCTACTTAGTGATTCTTTTGTATAAAAGAATCCCATTAATTAAAGTTGGCTTTACAAAATGTATGTATGTATTAATTTACTCATTGTATACGAATTGTGTTAAAGAATCAAAGCTCCCCAAGAACTACTATCAGAAGTAAACTTTTATAAGTAATCTTGATAATGGTCGGTTTTGTGATTGTCTTTGATCTCAGTGAAAAGGAACATGCAAGTGACAATTGCTGTAAACACGTCAGTTTTTTAAGATTTTACATAATTTAGATTATCCGAAACGTAGTGAATGAATTCAAATAATTATTGAAATATTTAATCCTTTAAATTAAAAAAAAAACGGCCAAATGAGAGTCAGACTCGCTTGCCGAGGGTTCCGTACCAAATTCAGGATGGTGTGCCAACAGGAAGAACTATTTACGAAAGATGATCAATTTCAATTTGCAGAGGTATGCATTCATTTCGTATGAGATAACTACAATTATAAAGATTTTCACTTTTCGATTTTTTTTTCCTTTATTTTTGTAGTAATTTTTCATTTTGTGCCAAATTTTATAACTGTAGATTCACGCGAAATGCACTATAAGTTTTGATTATGCGGCGAATTTTAATAGAAAATGCAACAAAATCGCAATCTTAACAGACAGACACATTGACCTTGATCCACCGTCAATGAAACGGGAGATGTTAACATACAAAAACCTAAAGATCTAAAAATTACTTTCCCACCATATCCTGTATTTAAAATACATAAATTTAAAACATATAATATATTATTAAACTTTATAATTAAACTGTCAAAGATATGCGAATTCATTATATATTATATATTAAAATAATTTTAATATAATGAACGAACTATATAGTTCGAACTACATAGTTCAGAGACCAGTCGTGGCGCAGCGGCACAAAGTGTGACTGTAAAAACGACTGGTTTTGGGTTCAGTCCCCACTAGAGAAGATGAAAAATTTACTAAAATTTATATTTCCATTTCTTCGCTCTGGTGTCGAGACAAAGTGCGGCATTCAGTTATGCCACCAAAATTCGCAGAAAGTGGAGAACGGAGTGTCTTAACACTATGTTCCCCCTGCCTACCCTGCAGTGTGCGTGATACAGAGTACAGCTAAAGATTATATTAAACATTTTTGGTGAACATTCTAAAAAATTTTTTTTTAAATCTGATTTGAAACCGACAAACATAACTAAGGTCATGCATAGTAACTATAGGCAATGGATTTCAAATAATGCAATTTTCTCGTAGCAAATTCAATGCAATCGTATTACGTGATACTGCCGACAAATGTTGCTACGTGACGGCATCAGTGCTATATTAGATTTACGTGCCTTCACACTTTTCAACTATCTTGGATGAAAAACTTTATTTGCATGAAACGTTAAAAATTTTATAGAAATTGTTTATTCCTTAGTTTTCCATTTTAATGGGATTTTTTGAGTCTTTATAGTGGCGCAGGGGCACAAAGAGTGACTGCAAAATCGACACTCCAGGAGATGAAATATTTATTTAAATTTATATTTCCATTTCTTCGAGGCAAAGCGCGGCGTTCAGTTCCGCCACTCAACACACAATACCTCTAGAATTCGGGGGAAAGTGGGGAACGGAGTGTTTTAACACTAGTTTCCTTCTGCTTCCCTGCTGGGTGCGGGATACAGCGTGAAGCTGATTTATTTATTTACTTTATTTATTTATTGATAAAAGAATACTAGTTAGAGAAAATGCGATTTTTTCTATAACATTTAGAACGCTCCCGAATCTGAGGTTGATCTTATAATTCCGTTTTCATTACTAAATTTCATATATATGAATAAAAACGGCATCTCATGATTGATCTTAGACATGAGAACGATTTATCAATACGGATTTAAGTATTTCTTAATAAGAAATTTAGGACCAGTTTCACCGTATAGAAAAAAAAATTCTGATAGTTATCTAACAATTAATGCTATCTCACAGACGAAGATGAAAATACAAAATAAATATTTTCAAACGATAATAGTAGATAACAATTCATACGATTTGTTACATTATATAACATAATATAAATTACTAATAAGTATGTGAAAATGAAATGCATGTAAAAATATGTATCTGAGGCCAGTCGTGGCGCAGCGGCACGGAGTGTGACTGTAAAACCAAATGGTTGTGGGTTCGATATATAAATAATAATAATAATATAAATTTATGTAAATATTCACATCTTCTCGAGTAGGGACTCGAGAAGATGAAATATTTACATAAATTTATATTTCCAATTCTTCGCTCTTGTGTCGAGGGAAAAGCGCGGCGTTGAATTCTGCCACTCAACACGCAATGCCTCCAGAATTCGGCAGAAAGTGGGGAATGGAATGTCTTAACACTAGGTTCCCTCTGCCTACCCTGCTGTGCGCGGGATACAGCGTGAAGCTGATTAAATATATATCTATTAGATATTGCTATTCGAGACCTGTGAAATCAAAAATGAAATATAGCTTGTCTGGCAGATGGACGATTATTGTTCGGGACTTTATCAGCAAGTGGGGAATCTTAACCTTAAATTATAAAAATGAAAAGCAATATATCGAAATTATAATCAATACTAGCAGACCCGGACGCGGCTTCGCTCGCTTAAACTATACCAATGCTTATTAGATTAAAAAAAATTAAATCAGCTTCACGCTGTATCCCGCACACAGCAGGGTAGGCAGAGGGAACCTAGTGTTAAGACACTCCGTTCCCCACTTTCTGCCGATTTCTGGAGGCATTGCGTGTTGAGTGGCAGAACTCAACGCCGCGCTTAACCTCGACACCAGAGCGAAGAAAATGGAAATATAAATTTAAGTGCTTATTAGATATATTTATGAAATTGTTTTTGAAAATATGTAACCAATTTAAATGAAAAAAATTATAAGTAAACATAACCAAAGTAAAATATTAATAAACAAAATAAACAAAACCAGCTACATTATCAATGTTATCAAAGTAAAATAAATATTTAGAAGTATTAAAATTAAATGTGTTGTGCTATGTTTTTGCAAGTACATGTGGTTATTTATATAATACTCAAAATACAATAAAAAATAATTTTATTTTTTTTGTCTTTGTCTGTCTGTCTTTTTATTTCCCCGTGCTAATGTCCAGAACAACTGAACTGATTTTTATTGGACTTTCAGTGAATGATTTTAATGATTTACCCGGAAAAATCTTTTTACACGTTTTCCTTGTGCGCGTACATAGATACTATATGAAATAACTAAACTCGTTTCTACATTAAATTCAATAATTTTTGCGAGCAATATCAAATAAAATCCCAAAAAACTAAAACTACGATTTATTAAATTTATGACAACGGTATAGATAACCTAACTGAAATAACCGACCATTCTTTCCTTAATACTTAATTAATAATATGCCGATGCCGCGCAGGGCTGCAACTTACACCACACCAAGAAATTAATGAAAATCTAACTAATCTACTACTCGAATAAGCGAAGGACCAAAGAAAAGTATAAATTATTTATAAACAGTAAATAATTACATAAAGATTAACAGAAAAATTAATAGTTCGAAAATGTATGAAAAATTACAAAACCGTCAAAGCCCGTTCGCGTCGGTCATACTATGCCCCCCGAAGGCTAGGTCATTTCGAATCAGTGACATCTCCTTAATTATTTCTTAGAATGTTATACAGTAAACTATAATTTCAATCTAGATGAAATGCTAAAAGTGCCTATTATATTCATTTTCATAAGGATCAATATCAAATTATAGAAAATACATACAACAAAAACCCGATAAATATAAAGTAAATTAATTAAAATGGTTACTTTTGCTCAACATTCAGAGATAAACATGGTATATGTATCACGGACTTTTTTAAACATTATTTAACACAATAATGTTTTGGACAATAGTTTTGTAAAATATTAAAATTAGCTTCACGCTATATCCCGCACACAGCAGGGTAGGCAGAGGGAACCTAGTCTTAAGACACTCCGTTCCCCACTTTCTGCCGAATTCTGGAGGCATTGCGTGTTGAGTGGCAGAACTCAACGCCGCGCTTAACCTCGACACCAGAGCGAAGAAATGGAAATATAAATTTAGGTAAATATTTCATCTCCTCGAGTGGGGATCGAACCCACAACCAGTCGGTTTTGCAGTCACACCTCATGCCACTGCGCCACGACCGGCCTCAAAAATATATTGTAAAATATTGTTTTTATATATCTCATAAGGTAGAGTCAGCGCACGCCATGTATGCGTTAAGCAAGCTCATTTTGGGTGACGTTTTCTTAAAACAACAATCAAACTTTGCAAACCGTTGCTTAGCAACGGTCGGTTGTTATTAACATGGCAGAATAAATTGCCTGTCAAATTAAAAAGTATTTTAATATATTAGTATATATCGACAATATTACAAATATAAGAAAATTAAGTATCCTATGTTCATCCGAAGATCCTCAAGTACCTCTATATGAGTATTTTATCACAATTGAATTAGCGGTTTGGCCCTGATTGCGTAAAAGACAGACAGACAGACAAACAGACAGAGTTACTTTCGAATTTATAATATAGGTATGGAGGTATGGATGGATAGATTTGGAGATCACACACAATGTTTCATATTATGTTCAATAATTAAAACGTAGAAATTAAAAAATAGAATGAAATCTTCATATTTCTTTTTATTTAATTTGGTATGAGTACAGTTTAAAATTTTATCCCTGTTTCTCCATATTTATCTTTCCATATTAGAAACATTCTTATATAGATGCTATAATATTACATATAAGTTAATTAATATATTTATACATAGTTCATCCAGTCGTTTTCCTTATTCCTTACTCGAAGTCTCGTTAATTTTTAAATAAACTAATGAAACGGCCATTGCACCCGCGTTTCGCTCCACTAGCCAGTTAGTGATTTACCGTAGGGCTATGGTAATATACCTAGTTTTTTTTTAAATAATATTACATTAAAATATAATTGGCACAAATGAATCGGTCAGTTAAATTGCAAGAAAGGATTTCGAATTCCCTCAGTTAAATTATTGTACCTATATAGAGTCAAATACTTTTTTTTTAATAAAAAAAAATGATCTTTCCTAAGTGAGACCAGTCGTGGCGCAGTGGCACAAAGTGTGACTGTAAAACCGATTAGTTGTGGGTTCGATCCCCACTCGAGGAGATGAAATACTTACTTAAATTTATATTTCCATTTCTTCGCTCTGGTGACGAGACAAAGTGCGGCGTTGAGTTCTACCCCTCAACACGCAATGCCTCTCCGGAATCCGGCAGAAAGTGGGGAACGGAGTGTCTTAACACTCGGTTCCCTCTGCCTACCCTGCTGTGTGCGGGATACAGCGTGAAGGTAAATTTTGTATCTCTCCTAAGTGTGGGATAATACTTTAAAATGCCAGAAATTGTGTCATAAATATTTTTCTAATCCATTTTGGTATAGTAAATCTTAAATGACGTAAAGAAACAAACAACCTACCTCCGTCTATGACTTCAAAATAATTTCTGAGTACGTTGGGACATGATACAATTTTATTGCCTATATGTTAAATACATACAATATTAAAAATATTTTCCATATTTGATTAATATTTATATTTGCTGTCAAATTGTAGATAATTTCCATAATAAAATCATAATATAATATAATATAAGTTTATATTTTTATGTTTTTATAAGAAAAAAAAAAATATCTTACATAACACTTTCATGATTTTGTGGCAATTCAACCCGAAGTCATCACGTTTACAGTAAGACGCTGCTCCACTGCGTCACCGTGGCCTAAATTATACAATCTCATGATAAAATTTGATCATCCAAGTTTACTTTTTACTGTTAGTCACATTTTATAAAGAAGCATTTTTTTATTGTGATTTTAGATTTTTCAGAGGTAGATACTTAATAATATTTTATTTCTTTTTGTAGCTATAGCTTATGATTTAATATAATTATACCTGTTATTGTACTTTAATAAATACTAAAATATTTAGAGTAGAGTATATACTTTTTGTTTGAGGCCTGTCGTTGCACAGGGGCATAAGCATACGACTGTAAACGTGGCAAGTTGTGGTTTCGACTCCGAGGCGGGAAAATGAAATATTTAATATTTTTAATTCTTTGCTCTGGTAACTAAGCAAAGTGCGGTGTTGAGCTCTAACACTCAACACGCAATGCTTTCACTATTCGGTGGAAAGTGGGGAACGGAAGTATCTTAATGAGAACGGAGTGTTTTAACACTAGGCTCCTAAGTTCCCTCTGCCTCTGCCTACCCTGCTATTTTTGGAATACAACATGAAGCTTACTTAAAACTTTGTTGCTTATTAAACAACCCAAAATACACCAAAAATTATCACACCAAGAGTTTTCTAGTGAATGATTGGAAAACTGATAGCCCTACGTAAAACTGAGCTTACCCTGCAGGAGAATTTCGTCGATTCTCGATTGCCTTCCTTACGGTGAGGCGCAACGATTCATCTTGATTTTTCACCTGACATTTTTCGGAATGCTATAGACTCGTTAGCTATCTAAAATAAAAAAAATATTAAGTTCAATATCAGCTCATCATCATCACGCACACAGCAGGGTAGACAGAGGGAACCTAGTGTTAAGACACTCCGTTCCCCACTTTCTGCCGAATTCTGGAGGCATTGCGTGTTGAGTGGCAGAACTCACAACCAGTCGGTTTTACAGTCACACCTCGTGCCACTGTGCCACGACTGGCCTCTAGGATATAGATCCTTACTAATTATTTATAATTTGGTTTTTTTTTTCTGTTCCACGTATGGCAATTATTATAAACAGTAGGCTTAAGAAGGCAAGCGAATGTACAAGTGTATGACTGTAAACTGGTTGTGGATTTGATCCCACTCGAGGAAATGAAATATTTATTGCGCGCGAGTTCCGCCACTCAACACGCAATGCCTCCAGAATTCGGTGGAAAATGAAGAACAGAGTGTCTCAACACTAGGTTCCTTCTGCTTGTGTTGTGTGCGGGATACAGAATGAAGCTGATAAACGAAGTCTTAAAAATAAGAACTAGACTTATTTAATTTATTTATATTTTTCAAGTAATAAAAGTTTCAAGTAAATCTATTTCTAAGTCTTATGTTATTTAAGTATGTTAAAAAATCTTTAAGAAGTTTACTACATCATTATTTTGTGAAGCAATTCAGTGAAAACTATTTGATACGATTTAAAGCAAAGATTGCGATACAATTTATAAATGCAAGGAATAAAACTCCGTTTACGTCTCTTAACACAAATTGAATTTTCTTCAGAAAAGTTGTATTGCCAACTTAGTCGGAGATAGTAAAAAAGAAAATGAATCGAAGCAAAAAATCTATTAAGAAATAAAATAGTGAAAATTGTAAATGGAAATATAAATAATTTAATTAAAAGAAACTAATACCTATCGTAACTCCATATTGTATAAAGGTAATGTGAAAGATACTTCATTAAAAAGATTGGTTTTCTATATACTTAATTAAAAATATTTTTTTCGAGTCCGTCGTGGCGCAGGGGCACATAGTTGTGACTATCACGTGACGGTTATGGGTTCCCACTCGAAGGAATTAATTATTATTTATTAATATTTTAATTTCTTCGCGCTGGCACTAAGGGCAAAAGTTCGTCGTTGAGTTCCGCCACTCAAAACGCAATGCCTGGAAAGAGGGCAACGGAGTGTTTTAACAATAGATTCCCTCTGCCTAACCTGTTGTGTATGGGAGGCAGCGTCGAGCTGATTTCATTGAATTTTTATTTTCGATTTTTTTTTCACTAACAATTACTTAAAAATATTGAATAAATTTACCTCATAAAACATGAAAAATCTTATGTAATAGCTTTATTTAAATTGTTTATGGTATAGGCACATTGACATTGTAGGCTAATTCTACACATTGTATATTAGTAGCAAAATATAATAAAAAAATATTGAAGCCATCACAAGCACTGAAACATAAAATATACAACTGAAATATATACATATAAGTAACTACCTCTAAGATATATACTCGCATACTATATACGAACAAACTAAGCTCACAGTCGTCGTTAAATTCTGGTTAAGAGGCAGTTCCGCGGCAAAGCGACGTGAAGCACAGGATATTCGATTTACTGTCAATTCTCAATAAAAAACCGCTTACCTGATCAATGTGATGCAAAATTGCGGCTCGCAGTTCAAATAAAGCAACATTCTATAGAATATTTATTGAGACGCAATAAAAAAATTAGGAAGCCTACTTGCTGTTTCTATTTATATTTTTGTTTATTACTTTTAGTAATTGCTAAAAATATTCTTTGTTTTGATTTCAATGATAACTAAAGAGCAGTTCAAGTTTTGACAATGTTCTGACTTTAATCTATGATATAGATATATAAAGACTTCTTTTTAAAATTTTAATGCGGTTTTATATTTTTGAAAAAAAAATGGCTATAAAATATTTATAAGCTCAATTACAAATAAAAATAAAATTAAATTTAATGTAATTAAAAGCCACGACTAGTAGAAAATTGGAAAAAAATAAATAAATAAAATAAAAAAGATAAAAGTTTCAACAAATCACAGATTACTTTACGCTTTATCCCTATCGGATAGCATAAATAATGTAATACATATTTCGTTTTCTCGAGTGGAAATCGAACCCACAACCTGTCGCGTTTACAGGCTCTTGAGCTGATTCGCGACTGGGCTAAAAAAATGCCGTTTCAAAAAGCAAAGAGAACGACAAATTTGATGAATGAATTAAATCGTGGCCTCTATCCGTTTAAATCTGGCCCATTCTTTACGAGTGACAAAAGGAAAGTTTATTGTGTGTTTGTTGAGAAAGTGTTAAACTTGCGTTCGGAAATTTTCTGTGTAAATTACTTTTCAGAGTGAACGTACAACACTATATAAGTTAATCGATGATACTTAATAAATGAAAATCATATATTTTTAATCTTTTGTTTTTTTTTCAACTACACGCTGTATCCCGCACACAGCAGGGTAGGCAGAGGGAACCTAGTGTTAAGACACTCAGTTCACCACTTTCTGCCTAATTCTGGAGGCATTGCGTGTTGAGTGGCAGAACTCAACGCCGCGCTATGCCTCGACACCAGAGCGAAGAAATGGAAATATAAATTTAAGTAAATATTTCATCTCCTCGAGTGGGGATCAAACCCAGAACCAGTCGGTTTTACAGTCACACTTTGTACCGCTGCGCCACGACTGGCCTCAATATAATATAAAACATTCCATATTAAGTATAATTTCACTTTGGTTTATTTAAACAAACATATATGAATGTATTTCTCAAAAAGCTAATAAGGAAAACATAAAAAAAATCCCCTCCGTCCCACACGATTAATATCAAAGAGTAATTTTATTATAAGGGCAAAAGTATTTAGAAAATGTATTCCGACTAATACATTCTATTTTCTTTTATTTATAGCAGGATGTATTTGTTGATCGTGTTACAGCAAAAGGCAAGCACTTTTCACTTAGTAAATATTGGTTTATAGAGGTGGGTGGCAGAATGCGGATACTATTTATATTATTTATGTTGTTGTAGTAAATAAATATTAAGTTATTTTTGCAAAAGGATTTCTAAATAATTAATAATTTATTTTTATTACATTTTAATTTGTGCTTGATATTGTGTCTGTTTTTGATAGAGATCAGTTGGGGTGCAGGGGCACAAGCGTGCGACTGTAAATGTGACAGGTTGTGAGTTCAGCTATCATTTAATTAAATTAAATATTTAATATTTTTATTTTCTCGCTATGGTAACAAGGTAAAGCGCGGCGTTAAGTTCCGCCTTAATAACGCATTACAAATGCCACGCACTGCTTCCAGAATTCGAAAAGTGGAGAACGGAGGTGTCTTTACAGAAACAGAGTGTTTTAACGCTAGGCCCCCTTTTTAAATATTTTTTATAAACATTTTTAAATTGCTATTCCACACACCACACAGAAAAATACTTATTAAGAAAACGTATAAAACTTTGAATGTAGCGGGTTTTGAACACGCGCCGCTCCAATAAGGCGCGGGTTCATATCCCGTTACGTTCAAATTTTTATAAGTATGATTTTTAACTCTATAAATGAGAAGTTGAGAAGTACGAGTATAATAACATTACTGGCCAGTGAAATTTATTTGGCTAGCAACATAGTACTGGCCAGTTATCAAAATATTCATTCAAAAGCATATACATTATAAAATTCTGTCAGATTTAAATGTTGTTAGTTGTGGCGTTGGATTCAGAATCGAAAAATTTCAAGTATGTGAAGGACTTTTATCACTACTTATAGTCTGAAAGATTTGAAATCAATCCGTTGCAACAAAATTCTAATCATTAAGGCTACTCTGGAAGAAGATCATCGATCGTTTTACTATTTTTTGGAGCAAATTAAAATAAAAACGGCGGAGCATTTTAAGAAGAGCACGATTGTTGCATGGTATCAAACATAAATGTTAGTAAATCATATTTCTTCGAGTATATTATGTATTACAATTATAAAATTACATGCGTTGTATTTTTTTTTTGTATATTTATGCCATATGGATCTTAAATGATATTTTGGGAAACCTCATCTCATTTAAGCTCTTCAAATACTTGCAAGTTATAATCGTGAATAAGAAACGGTCAATAAAATAAATGCAAGAAAATATAATTAGAAAAATTCGATTTCAAAATGAAATTATTATTATTATTAATTATTATTTTATTAGAACCTCTCTGGTCTATGCTAATCTGGTCTTTAATGGACTAAATCCATCGTTTGTTACACTCCAGTAGACTATAAGTCAAGCTTGGAGTTTTGAATCCGCATATATCCAGCAATAATTTAATTATATAAATTCTAATTATATATATGGCTTCATTAACTACACGCTTTAAATATGAAATGTTATATTTAATTTATTTTTTCTTTCTTTTTAGATCTTTTTCAAAAACATACGTAATTGACATGTATATGTCACAATATATAAAAAAATATGTAAATACAAATAAAACAGAAAAAATGTCTAATATATTTATTAAGTAATTTAGTAATTGGGAAGCTGAAAAGGAAATATGATCTTTAAATAGAACGAACTTAATGTATAGAATCAACATCTTAACTCTTCAGGTTCGTAGTGATTATAAAATGTATTTGAATAATAATTATATATTAATGTCAAAAAAAATACCTAATTTCAGTTATAAAAAATATAATATTTTACAACTAATTTATTTGTAATAGAATAGAAATTCTAGAAGCAATTTAAAAGGGAAACCAATTTCAAATAACCGTACATATTTAAAACTACTGAACCCATTTTGATGTTCCCCAAATTGAAATAAGCGGGTTGAAATGTATTTAAATTTAAAAATATCATCTAGATATCACTCTCACTATTACTTAATTTTGTGATCAAGCATACATACAAACATTTACAAAACTTCTTATTTATTTTTTCGGTTAAAAATATTATTTTTCAAATCAACATATTTTATTTCTTATAAAATATCTAATAAAACTACAATTACTTGTTTTAGGGGAGTTATATAAGATTGGACAGTTAATAGATGTTTGATATCGCTTTTAGGTTATTGTTCCTGCGGAATATAGAATAATAATTTATAAAACTCTATACGTGATAGAGCATTCTTAGATAAGTAGTATTTTTTTTTTTTAAATGAAATATTTATCATTTATTGATATTCCACTCCTCTGTATCGTAAGGAAAAACAATTCTATTTTGTCGATGTTTTACGATAACGGCTGCTTCATGAAATAGCCGATCTTAGTAAAAGAATAGTATAAGCTAAGCTAAAAAAAATATAAAGCTGGAGTTAATAATCTATAAAGACGCATTCCAATGACGTCAACTTGTAAATCGAGGAATAAAACAAAACAAATACAGCCACTTTGGATAACTTAGACAGATACGAGCGATATTTACGACACTGTCCTAAAATTTTAAGCACGTTGCAAGAGTATTTTTGTTTTATTTCTAAAATTCTCTTTTTTTATTTTTTTTTAACCACTAGGATTGTTCCCCTTGTTTTTCTTAGTATTGTTCTACTTTTATCTTAAAAATAAATTTATATTTAACTATTTTTTTTGGCTTTTTTATATTTTTTCTCATCGATTTCACTTTTTTTAAAAAAAACATTATTTTAATTATTTTCTTTTTTACCAAGACCAAAACCAAATCAGAGAAGTGAGACGAAATGGAACGTAACAGACCCGAGTTCCAGGCAAGAGAGGAAGAACTCCGCACAGGCCTTTTTTCAGCTATGGAACAGAACAGGCTAGTAGTATAATTATAATCCAAAAATATATATACTCAAGCGGAGCAGACTAATATTTTTCACCTCAGCTGTCTTTTAGTATACTTGTAACCGAATTTATTACATAAATCACCGTCATTTTTTTATTGTATTTTTTTTATAAGAATAAACATAAAAAAAACTAAAATATGCTTTTCTAAAATTCTCTTTTTTTATTTTTTTTAACCACTAGGATTGTTCCCCTTGTTTTTCTTAGTATTGTTCTACTTTTATCTTAAAAATAAATTTATATTTAACTATTTTTTTTGGCTTTTTATATTGTTTCTCATCGATTTCATTTTTTAAAAAAAAAATCATTATTTTAATTATTTTCTTTTTTACCAAGACCAAAACCAAATCAGAGAAGTGAGACGAAATGGAACGTAACAGACCCGAGTTCCAGGCAAGAGAGGAAGAACTCCGCACAGGCCTTTTTTCAGCTATGGAACAGAACAGGCTAGTAGTATAATTATAATCCAAAAATATATATACTCAAGCGGAGCAGACTAATATTTTTCACCTCAGCTGTCTTTTAGTATACTTGTAACCGAATTTATTACATAAATCACCGTCATTTTTTTATTGTATTTTTTTTATAAGAATATACATAAAAAAACTAAAATATGCTTTTCTAAAATTCTCTTTTTTTATTTTTTTTTAACCACTAGGATTGTTCCCCTTGTTTTTCTTAGTATTGTTCTACTTTTATCTTAAAAATAAATTTATATTTAACTATTTTTTTTGGCTTTTTTATATTTTTTCTCATCGATTTCACTTTTTTTAAAAAAAATCATTATTTTAATTATTTTCTTTTTTACCAAGACCAAAACCAAATCAGAGAAGTGAGACGAAATGGAACGTAACGGACCCGAGTTCCAGGCAAGAGAGGAAGAACTCCGCACAGGCCTTTTTTCAGCTATGGAACAGAACAGGCTAGTATTATAATTATAATCCAAAAATATATATACTCAAGCGGAGCAGACTAATATTTTTCACCTCAGCTGTCTTTTAGTATACTTGCAACCTAATTTATTACATAAATCACCGTCATTTTTTTATTGATATTTTTTTTATAAAAAAAAGTAAGAAAAGTAGGGTGAAAAATATTAGTCCGCTGTCTGCAAAATGTTGAATTCGATAAAATTAAAAGTCTAAATAGCCAAAAAAAGCCAAACACAAATTAAATTAATTTATATAAAAAGGTAAAACAATACTAAGAAACGTAAGGTGAAAATAACCAAAGATATATACGGAAAAATATCGAAAAAATAAAAAAATGACGAAAGTAGGGGCAAAAACATTAGTCGGCGTACACGGTGTTGAATTCGTGCAGCTTATAATAAGCTAATTCAACATAACCTGAGGCCGTCGCGGCCCAGTTGGCATAGGTCTGACTGAACACGCGACTGGTTCTGGGTTCGATTCCCACTCGGGAAGATGATAATATATATGAAATATTGTCACTCCCCGCTCTGGTAGAGTAGTAAGTAGCACAAGTAGTGTAAGTAGAATCGATAATTGTAAGTAGAATCAGTATTGTAAGTAGATTCAGTAGTGTAAGTAGAATCGGTAAAGTAAGAGCCAAGTTAGTGAATAAGTAGACTCAGTAGTAATAATAAGTATAATATAAGTAAAGTAGTATGAATAGCACTAGTGTGCAATAAAATATCTTTTACTTGGATTGCTAAATGACGAAATATACTAAGCAAGTAATGTGAAAAATAGCAGATACATAAAAAAAACTAAAATATGCTTTTCTAAAATTCTCTTTTTTTATTTTTTTTTAACCACTAGGATTGTTCCCCTTGTTTTTCTTAGTATTGTTGTACTTTTATCTTAAAAATAAATTTATATTTAACTATTTTTTTTGGCTTTTTTATATTTTTTCTCATCGATTTCACTTTTTTTAAAAAAAATCATTATTTTAATTATTTTCTTTTTTACCATGGCCAAAACCAAATCAGAGAAGTGGGACGAAATGGAACGTAACAGACCCGAGTTCCAGGCAAGAGAGGAAGAACTCCGCACAGGCCTTTTTTCAGCTATGGAACAGAACAGGCTAGTAGTATAATTATAATCCAAAAATATATATACTCAAGCGGAGCAGACTAATATTTTTCACCTCAGCTGTCTTTTAGTATACTTACAACCTAATTTATTACATAAATCACCGTCATTTTTTTATTGATATTTTTTTTATAAAAAAAAGTAAGAAAAGTAGGGTGAAAAATATTAGTCCGCTGTCTGCAAAATGTTGAATTCGATAAAATTAAAAGTCTAAATAGCCAAAAAAAGCCAAACACAAATTAAATTAATTTATATAAAAAGGTAAAACAATACTAAGAAACGTAAGGTGAAAATAACCAAAGATATATACGGAAAAATATCGAAAAAAAAAATGACGAAAGTAGGGGCAAAAACATTAGTCGGCGTACACGGTGTTGAATTCGTGCAGCTTATAATAAGCTAATTCAACATATTTATTTGAGGCCGTCGCGGCCCAGTTGGCATAGGTCTGACTGAACACGCGACTGGTTCTGGGTTCGATTCCCACTCGGGAAGATGATAATATATATGAAATATTGTCACTCCCCGCTCTGGTAGAGTAGTAAGTAGCACAAGTAGTGTAAGTAGAATCGATAATTGTAAGTAGAGTCAGTATTGTAAGTAGATTCAGTAGTGTAAGTAGAATCGGTAAAGTAAGAGCAAAGTTAGTGAATAAGTAGACTCAGTAGTAATAATAAGTATAATATAAGTAAAGTAGTATGAATAGCACTAGTGTGCAATAAAATATCTTTTACTTGGATTGCTAAATGACGAAATACACTAAGCAAGTAATGTGAAAAATAGCAGATACATAAAAAAAACTAAAATATGCTTTTCTAAAATTCTCTTTTTTTATTTTTTTTTAACCACTAGGATTGTTCCCCTTGTTTTTCTTAGTATTGTTGTACTTTTATCTTAAAAATAAATTTATATTTAACTATTTTTTTTTGGCTTTTTTATATTTTTTCTCATCGATTTCACTTTTTTTAAAAAAAATCATTATTTTAATTATTTTCTTTTTTACCAAGACCAAAACCAAATCAGAGAAGTGAGACGAAATGGAACGTAACAGACCCGAGTTCCAGGCAAGAGAGGAAGAACTCCGCACAGGCCTTTTTTCAGCTATGGAACAGAACAGGCTAGTAGTATAATTATAATCCAAAAATATATATACTCAAGCGGAGCAGACTAATATTTTTCACCTCAGCTGTCTTTTAGTATACTTGTAACCGAATTTATTACATAAATCACCGTCATTTTTTTATTGTATTTTTTTTATAAGAATAAACATAAAAAAAACTAAAATATGCTTTTCTAAAATTCTTTTTTTATTTTTTTTAACCACTAGGATTGTTCCCCTTGTTTTTCTTAGTATTGTTCTACTTTTATCTTAAAAATAAATTTATATTTAACTATTTTTTTTGGCTTTTTTATATTGTTTCTCATCGATTTCATTTTTTAAAAAAAAAATCATTATTTTAATTATTTTCTTTTTTACCAAGACCAAAATCAAATCAGAGAAGTGAGACGAAATGGAACGTAACAGACCCGAGTTCCAGGCAAGAGAGGAAGAACTCCGCACAGGCCTTTTTTCAGCTATGGAACAGAACAGGCTAGTAGTATAATTATAATCCAAAAATATATATACTCAAGCGGAGCAGACTAATATTTTTCACCTCAGCTGTCTTTTAGTATACTTGTAACCGAATTTATTACATAAATCACCGTCATTTTTTTATTGTATTTTTTTTATAAGAATATACATAAAAAAACTAAAATATGCTTTTCTAAAATTCTCTTTTTTTATTTTTTTTTAACCACTAGGATTGTTCCCCTTGTTTTTCTTAGTATTGTTCTACTTTTATCTTAAAAATAAATTTATATTTAACTATTTTTTTTGGCTTTTTTATATTTTTTCTCATCGATTTCACTTTTTTTAAAAAAAATCATTATTTTAATTATTTTCTTTTTTACCAAGACCAAAACCAAATCAGAGAAGTGGGACGAAATGGAACGTAACAGACCCGAGTTCCAGGCAAGAGAGGAAGAACTCCGCACAGGCCTTTTTTCAGCTATGGAACAGAACAGGTTAGTAGTATAATTATAATCCAAAAATATATATACTCAAGCGGAGCAGACTAATATTTTTCACCTCAGCTGTCTTTTAGTATACTTACAACCTAATTTATTACATAAATCACCGTCATTTTTTTATTGATATTTTTTTTATAAAAAAAAGTAAGAAAAGTAGGGTGAAAAATATTAGTCCGCTGTCTGCAAAATGTTGAATTCGATAAAATTAAAAGTCTAAATAGCCAAAAACAGCCAAACACAAATTAAATTAATTTATATAAAAAGGTAAAACAATACTAAGAAACGTAAGGTGAAAATAACCAAAGATATATACGGAAAAATATCGAAAAAAAAAATGACGAAAGTAGGGGCAAAAACATTAGTCGGCGTACACGGTGTTGAATTCGTGCAGCTTATAATAAGCTAATTCAACATATTTACTTGAGGCCGTCGCGGCCCAGTTGGCATAGGTCTGACTGAACACGCGACTGGTTCTGGGTTCGATTCCCACTCGGGAAGATGATAATATATATGAAATATTGTCACTCCCCGCTCTGGTAGAGTAGTAAGTAGCACAAGTAGTGTAAGTAGAATCGATAATTGTAAGTAGAGTCAGTATTGTAAGTAGATTCAGTAGTGTAAGTAGAAGAAAGTAAGAGCAAAGTTAGTGAATAAGTAGACTCAGTAGTAATAATAAGAGTATAATATAAGTAAAGTAGTATGAATAGCACTAGTGTGCAATAAAATATCTTTTATTTGGATTGCTAAATGACGAAATATACTAAGCAAGTAATGTGAAAAATAGCAGATACATAAAAAAAACTAAAATATGCTTTTCTAAAATTCTCTTTTTTTATTTTTTTTTAACCACTAGGATTGTTCCCCTTGTTTTTCTTAGTATTGTTCTACTTTTATCTTAAAAATAAATTTATATTTAACTATTTTTTTTGGCTTTTTTATATTTTTTCTCATCGATTTCACTTTTTTTAAAAAAAATCATTATTTTAATTATTTTCTTTTTTACCAAGACCAAAACCAAATCAGAGAAGTGAGACGAAATGGAACGTAACAGACCCGAGTTCCAGGCAAGAGAGGAAGAACTGCGCACAGGCCTTTTTTCAGCTATGGAACAGAACAGGCTAGTAGTATAATTATAATCCAAAAATATATATACTCAAGCGGAGCAGACTAATATTTTTCACCTCAGCTGTCTTTTAGTATACTTGCAACCTAATTTATTACATAAATCACAATCATTTTTTTATTGATATTTTTTTTATAAAAAAAAGTAAGAAAAGTAGGGTGAAAAATATTAGTCCGCTGTCTGCAAAATGTTGAATTCGATAAAATTAAAAGTCTAAATAGCCAAAAAAAGCCAAACACAAATTAAATTAATTTATATAAAAAGGTAAAACAATACTAAGAAACGTAAGGTGAAAATAACCAAAGATATATACGGAAAAATATCGAAAAAAAAAAAAAAATGACGAAAGTAGGGGCAAAAACATTAGTCGGCGTACACGGTGTTGAATTCGTGCAGCTTATAATAAGCTAATTCAACATATTTACTTGAGGGCGTCGCGGCCCAGTTGGCATAGGTCTGACTGAACACGCGACTGGTTCTGGGTTCGATTCCCACTCGGGAAGATGATAATATATATGAAATATTGTCACTCCCCGCTCTGGTAGAGTAGTAAGTAGCACAAGTAGTGTAAGTAGAATCGATAATTGTAAGTAGAATCAGTATTGTAAGTAGATTCAGTAGTGTAAGTAGAATCGGTAAAGTAAGAGCCAAGTTAGTGAATAAGTAGACTCAGTAGTAATAATAAGTATAATATAAGTAAAGTAGTATGAATAGCACTAGTGTGCAATAAAATATCTTTTACTTGGATTGCTAAATGACGAAATATACTAAGCAAGTAATGTGAAAAATAGCAGATACATAAAAAAAACTAAAATATGCTTTTCTAAAATTCTCTTTTTTATTTTTTTTTAACCACTAGGATTGTTCCCCTTGTTTTTCTTAGTATTGTTGTACTTTTATCTTAAACATAAATTTATATTTAACTATTTTTTTTTGGCTTTTTTATATTTTTTCTCATCGATTTCACTTTTTTTAAAAAAAATCATTATTTTAATTATTTTCTTTTTTACCAAGACCAAAACCAAATCAGAGAAGTGAGACGAAATGGAACGTAACAGACCCGAGTTCCAGGCAAGAGAGGAAGAACTCCGCACAGGCCTTTTTTCAGCTATGGAACAGAACAGGCTAGTAGTATAATTATAATCCAAAAATATATATACTCAAGCGGAGCAGACTAATATTTTTCACCTCAGCTGTCTTTTAGTATACTTGTAACCGAATTTATTACATAAATCACCGTCATTTTTTTATTGTATTTTTTTTATAAGAATAAACATAAAAAAAACTAAAATATGCTTTTCTAAAATTCTTTTTTTATTTTTTTAACCACTAGGATTGTTCCCCTTGTTTTTCTTAGTATTGTTCTACTTTTATCTTAAAAATAAATTTATATTTAACTATTTTTTTTGGCTTTTTTATATTGTTTCTCATCGATTTCATTTTTTAAAAAAAAATCATTATTTTAATTATTTTCTTTTTTACCAAGACCAAAATCAAATCAGAGAAGTGAGACGAAATGGAACGTAACAGACCCGAGTTCCAGGCAAGAGAGGAAGAACTCCGCACAGGCCTTTTTTCAGCTATGGAACAGAACAGGCTAGTAGTATAATTATAATCCAAAAATATATATACTCAAGCGGAGCAGACTAATATTTTTCACCTCAGCTGTCTTTTAGTATACTTGTAACCGAATTTATTACATAAATCACCGTCATTTTTTTATTGTATTTTTTTTATAAGAATATACATAAAAAAACTAAAATATGCTTTTCTAAAATTCTCTTTTTTATTTTTTTTTAACCACTAGGATTGTTCCCCTTGTTTTTCTTAGTATTGTTCTACTTTTATCTTAAAAATAAATTTATATTTAACTATTTTTTTTGGCTTTTTTATATTTTTTCTCATCGATTTCACTTTTTTTAAAAAAAATCATTATTTTAATTATTTTCTTTTTTACCAAGACCAAAACCAAATCAGAGAAGTGGGACGAAATGGAACGTAACAGACCCGAGTTCCAGGCAAGAGAGGAAGAACTCCGCACAGGCCTTTTTTCAGCTATGGAACAGAACAGGCTAGTAGTATAATTATAATCCAAAAATATATATACTCAAGCGGAGCAGACTAATATTTTTCACCTCAGCTGTCTTTTAGTATACTTACAACCTAATTTATTACATAAATCACCGTCATTTTTTTATTGATATTTTTTTTATAAAAAAAAGTAAGAAAAGTAGGGTGAAAAATATTAGTCCGCTGTCTGCAAAATGTTGAATTCGATAAAATTAAAAGTCTAAATAGCCAAAAAAGAAAAGCCAAACACAAATTAAATTAATTTATATAAAAAGGTAAAACAATACTAAGAAACGTAAGGTGAAAATAACCAAAGATATATACGGAAAAATATCGAAAAAAAAAATGACGAAAGTAGGGGCAAAAACATTAGTCGGCGTACACGGTGTTGAATTCGTGCAGCTTATAATAAGCTAATTCAACATATTTATTTGAGGCCGTCGCGGCCCAGTTGGCATAGGTCTGACTGAACACGCGACTGGTTCTGGGTTCGATTCCCACTCGGGAAGATGATAATATATATGAAATATTGTCACTCCCCGCTCTGGTAGAGTAGTAAGTAGCACAAGTAGTGTAAGTAGAATCGATAATTGTAAGTAGAATCAGTATTGTAAGTAGATTTAGTAGTGTAAGTAGAATCGGTAAAGTAAGAGCAAAGTTAGTGAATAAGTAGACTCAGTAGTAATAATAAGAGTATAATATAAGTAAAGTAGTATGAATAGCACTAGTGTGCAATAAAATATCTTTTATTTGGATTGCTAAATGACGAAATATACTAAGCAAGTAATGTGAAAAATAGCAGATACATAAAAAAAACTAAAATATACTTTTCTAAAATTCTCTTTTTTTATTTTTTTTAACCACTAGGATTGTTCCCCTTGTTTTTCTTAGTATTGTTCTACTTTTATCTTAAAAATAAATTTATATTTAACTATTTTTTTTGGCTTTTTTATATTTTTTCTCATCGATTTCACTTTTTTTAAAAAAAATCATTATTTTAATTATTTTCTTTTTTACCAAGACCAAAACCAAATCAGAGAAGTGAGACGAAATGGAACGTAACGGACCCGAGTTCCAGGCAAGAGAGGAAGAACTCCGCACAGGCCTTTTTTCAGCTATGGAACAGAACAGGCTAGTAGTATAATTATAATCCAAAAATATATATACTCAAGCGGAGCAGACTAATATTTTTCACCTCAGCTGTCTTTTAGTATACTTGCAACCTAATTTATTACATAAATCACCGTCATTTTTTCAGTAGTGTAGATTCAGTAGTGTAAGTAGAATCGGTAAAGTAAGAGCAAAGTTAGTGAATAAGTAGACTCAGTAGTAATAATAAGAGTATAATATAAGTAAAGTAGTATGAATAGCACTAGTGTGCAATAAAATATCTTTTACTTGGATTGCTAAATGACGAAATATACTAAGCAAGTAATGTGAAAAATAGCAGATACATAAAAAAAACTAAAATATGCTTTTCTAAAATTCTCTTTTTTTATTTTTTTTTAACCACTAGGATTGTTCCCCTTGTTTTTCTTAGTATTGTTCTACTTTTATCTTAAAAATAAATTTATATTTAACTATTTTTTTTGGCTTTTTTATATTTTTTCTCATCGATTTCACTTTTTTTAAAAAAAATCATTATTTTAATTATTTTCTTTTTTACCAAGACCAAAACCAAATCAGAGAAGTGAGACGAAATGGAACGTAACAGACCCGAGTTCCAGGCAAGAGAGGAAGAACTGCGCACAGGCCTTTTTTCAGCTATGGAACAGAACAGGCTAGTAGTATAATTATAATCCAAAAATATATATACTCAAGCGGAGCAGACTAATATTTTTCACCTCAGCTGTCTTTTAGTATACTTACAACCTAATTTATTACATAAATCACATCATTTTTTTATTGATATTTTTTTTATAAAAAAAAGTAAGAAAAGTAGGGTGAAAAATATTAGTCCGCTGTCTGCAAAATGTTGAATTCGATAAAATTAAAAGTCTAAATAGCCAAAAAAAGCCAAACACAAATTAAATTAATTTATATAAAAAGGTAAAACAATACTAAGAAACGTAAGGTGAAAATAACCAAAGATATATACGGAAAAATATCGAAAAAAAAAAAAAAATGACGAAAGTAGGGGCAAAAACATTAGTCGGCGTACACGGTGTTGAATTCGTGCAGCTTATAATAAGCTAATTCAACATATTTACTTGAGGCCGTCGCGGCCCAGTTGGCATAGGTCTGACTGAACACGCGACTGGTTCTGGGTTCGATTCCCACTCGGGAAGATGATAATATATATGAAATATTGTCACTCCCCGCTCTGGTAGAGTAGTAAGTAGCACAAGTAGTGTAAGTAGAATCGATAATTGTAAGTAGAATCAGTATTGTAAGTAGATTCAGTAGTGTAAGTAGAATCGGTAAAGTAAGAGCCAAGTTAGTGAATAAGTAGACTCAGTAGTAATAATAAGTATAATATAAGTAAAGTAGTATGAATAGCACTAGTGTGCAATAAAATATCTTTTACTTGGATTGCTAAATGACGAAATATACTAAGCAAGTAATGTGAAAAATAGCAGATACATAAAAAAAACTAAAATATGCTTTTCTAAAATTCTCTTTTTTTATTTTTTTTTAACCACTAGGATTGTTCCCCTTGTTTTTCTTAGTATTGTTGTACTTTTATCTTAAAAATAAATTTATATTTAACTATTTTTTTTGGCTTTTTTATATTTTTTCTCATCGATTTCACTTTTTTTAAAAAAAATCATTATTTTAATTATTTTCTTTTTTACCAAGACCAAAACCAAATCAGAGAAGTGAGACGAAATGGAACGTAACAGACCCGAGTTCCAGGCAAGAGAGGAAGAACTCCGCACAGGCCTTTTTTCAGCTATGGAACAGAACAGGCTAGTAGTATAATTATAATCCAAAAATATATATACTCAAGCGGAGCAGACTAATATTTTTCACCTCAGCTGTCTTTTAGTATACTTGTAACCGAATTTATTACATAAATCACCGTCATTTTTTTATTGTATTTTTTTTATAAGAATAAACATAAAAAAAACTAAAATATGCTTTTCTAAAATTCTTTTTTTATTTTTTTTAACCACTAGGATTGTTCCCCTTGTTTTTCTTAGTATTGTTCTACTTTTATCTTAAAAATAAATTTATATTTAACTATTTTTTTTGGCTTTTTTATATTGTTTCTCATCGATTTCATTTTTTAAAAAAAAAATCATTATTTTAATTATTTTCTTTTTTACCAAGACCAAAATCAAATCAGAGAAGTGAGACGAAATGGAACGTAACAGACCCGAGTTCCAGGCAAGAGAGGAAGAACTCCGCACAGGCCTTTTTTCAGCTATGGAACAGAACAGGCTAGTAGTATAATTATAATCCAAAAATATATATACTCAAGCGGAGCAGACTAATATTTTTCACCTCAGCTGTCTTTTAGTATACTTGTAACCGAATTTATTACATAAATCACCGTCATTTTTTTATTGTATTTTTTTTATAAGAATATACATAAAAAAACTAAAATATGCTTTTCTAAAATTCTCTTTTTTTATTTTTTTTTAACCACTAGGATTGTTCCCCTTGTTTTTCTTAGTATTGTTCTACTTTTATCTTAAAAATAAATTTATATTTAACTATTTTTTTTGGCTTTTTTATATTTTTTCTCATCGATTTCACTTTTTTTAAAAAAAATCATTATTTTAATTATTTTCTTTTTTACCAAGACCAAAACCAAATCAGAGAAGTGGGACGAAATGGAACGTAACAGACCCGAGTTCCAGGCAAGAGAGGAAGAACTCCGCACAGGCCTTTTTTCAGCTATGGAACAGAACAGGCTAGTAGTATAATTATAATCCAAAAATATATATACTCAAGCGGAGCAGACTAATATTTTTCACCTCAGCTGTCTTTTAGTATACTTACAACCTAATTTATTACATAAATCACCGTCATTTTTTTATTGATATTTTTTTTATAAAAAAAAGTAAGAAAAGTAGGGTGAAAAATATTAGTCCGCTGTCTGCAAAATGTTGAATTCGATAAAATTAAAAGTTCTAAATAGCCAAAAAAAGCCAAACACAAATTAAATTAATTTATATAAAAAGGTAAAACAATACTAAGAAACGTAAGGTGAAAATAACCAAAGATATATACGGAAAAATATCGAAAAAAAAAATGACGAAAGTAGGGGCAAAAACATTAGTCGGCGTACACGGTGTTGAATTCGTGCAGCTTATAATAAGCTAATTCAACATATTTATTTGAGGCCGTCGCGGCCCAGTTGGCATAGGTCTGACTGAACACGCGACTGGTTCTGGGTTCGATTCCCACTCGGGAAGATGATAATATATATGAAATATTGTCACTCTCCGCTCTGGTAGAGTAGTAAGTAGCACAAGTAGTGTAAGTAGAATCGATAATTGTAAGTAGAATCAGTATTGTAAGTAGATTTAGTAGTGTAAGTAGAATCGGTAAAGTAAGAGCAAAGTTAGTGAATAAGTAGACTCAGTAGTAATAATAAGAGTATAATATAAGTAAAGTAGTATGAATAGCACTAGTGTGCAATAAAATATCTTTTATTTGGATTGCTAAATGACGAAATATACTAAGCAAGTAATGTGAAAAATAGCAGATACATAAAAAAAAACTAAAATATACTTTTCTAAAATTCTCTTTTTTTATTTTTTTTAACCACTAGGATTGTTCCCCTTGTTTTTCTTAGTATTGTTCTACTTTTATCTTAAAAATAAATTTATATTTAACTATTTTTTTTGGCTTTTTTATATTTTTTCTCATCGATTTCACTTTTTTTAAAAAAATCATTATTTTAATTATTTTCTTTTTTACCAAGACCAAAACCAAATCAGAGAAGTGAGACGAAATGGAACGTAACGGACCCGAGTTCCAGGCAAGAGAGGAAGAACTCCGCACAGGCCTTTTTTCAGCTATGGAACAGAACAGGCTAGTAGTATAATTATAATCCAAAAATATATATACTCAAGCGGAGCAGACTAATATTTTTCACCTCAGCTGTCTTTTAGTATACTTGCAACCTAATTTATTACATAAATCACCGTCATTTTTTCAGTAGTGTAGATTCAGTAGTGTAAGTAGAATCGGTAAAGTAAGAGCAAAGTTAGTGAATAAGTAGACTCAGTAGTAATAATAAGAGTATAATATAAGTAAAGTAGTATGAATAGCACTAGTGTGCAATAAAATATCTTTTACTTGGATTGCTAAATGACGAAATATACTAAGCAAGTAATGTGAAAAATAGCAGATACATAAAAAAAACTAAAATATGCTTTTCTAAAATTCTCTTTTTTTATTTTTTTTTAACCACTAGGATTGTTCCCCTTGTTTTTCTTAGTATTGTTCTACTTTTATCTTAAAAATAAATTTATATTTAACTATTTTTTTTGGCTTTTTTATATTTTTTCTCATCGATTTCACTTTTTTTAAAAAAAATCATTATTTTAATTATTTTCTTTTTTACCAAGACCAAAACCAAATCAGAGAAGTGAGACGAAATGGAACGTAACAGACCCGAGTTCCAGGCAAGAGAGGAAGAACTGCGCACAGGCCTTTTTTCAGCTATGGAACAGAACAGGCTAGTAGTATAATTATAATCCAAAAATATATATACTCAAGCGGAGCAGACTAATATTTTTCACCTCAGCTGTCTTTTAGTATACTTACAACCTAATTTATTACATAAATCACCGTCATTTTTTTATTGATATTTTTTTTATAAAAAAAAGTAAGAAAAGTAGGGTGAAAAATATTAGTCCGCTGTCTGCAAAATGTTGAATTCGATAAAATTAAAAGTCTAAATAGCCAAAAAAAGCCAAACACAAATTAAATTAATTTATATAAAAAGGTAAAACAATACTAAGAAACGTAAGGTGAAAATAACCAAAGATATATACGGAAAAATATCGAAAAAAAAAATGACGAAAGTAGGGGCAAAAACATTAGTCGGCGTACACGGTGTTGAATTCGTGCAGCTTATAATAAGCTAATTCAACATATTTATTTGAGGCCGTCGCGGCCCAGTTGGCATAGGTCTGACTGAACACGCGACTGGTTCTGGGTTCGATTCCCACTCGGGAAGATGATAATATATATGAAATATTGTCACTCCCCGCTCTGGTAGAGTAGTAAGTAGCACAAGTAGTGTAAGTAGAATCGATAATTGTAAGTAGAATCAGTATTGTAAGTAGATTTAGTAGTGTAAGTAGAATCGGTAAAGTAAGAGCAAAGTTAGTGAATAAGTAGACTCAGTAGTAATAATAAGAGTATAATATAAGTAAAGTAGTATGAATAGCACTAGTGTGCAATAAAATATCTTTTATTTGGATTGCTAAATGACGAAATATACTAAGCAAGTAATGTGAAAAATAGCAGATACATAAAAAAAACTAAAATATGCTTTTCTAAAATTCTCTTTTTTTATTTTTTTTAACCACTAGGATTGTTCCCCTTGTTTTTCTTAGTATTGTTCTACTTTTATCTTAAAAATAAATTTATATTTAACTATTTTTTTTGGCTTTTTTATATTTTTTCTCATCGATTTCACTTTTTTTAAAAAAAATCATTATTTTAATTATTTTCTTTTTTACCAAGACCAAAACCAAATCAGAGAAGTGAGACGAAATGGAACGTAACGGACCCGAGTTCCAGGCAAGAGAGGAAGAACTCCGCACAGGCCTTTTTTCAGCTATGGAACAGAACAGGCTAGTAGTATAATTATAATCCAAAAATATATATACTCAAGCGGAGCAGACTAATATTTTTCACCTCAGCTGTCTTTTAGTATACTTGCAACCTAATTTATTACATAAATCACCGTCATTTTTTCAGTAGTGTAGATTCAGTAGTGTAAGTAGAATCGGTAAAGTAAGAGCAAAGTTAGTGAATAAGTAGACTCAGTAGTAATAATAAGAGTATAATATAAGTAAAGTAGTATGAATAGCACTAGTGTGCAATAAAATATCTTTTACTTGGATTGCTAAATGACGAAATATACTAAGCAAGTAATGTGAAAAATAGCAGATACATAAAAAAAACTAAAATATGCTTTTCTAAAATTCTCTTTTTTTATTTTTTTTTAACCACTAGGATTGTTCCCCTTGTTTTTATTAGTATTGTTCTACTTTTATCTTAAAAATAAATTTATATTTAACTATTTTTTTTGGCTTTTTTATATTTTTTCTCATCGATTTCACTTTTTTTAAAAAAAATCATTATTTTAATTATTTTCTTTTTTACCAAGACCAAAACCAAATCAGAGAAGTGAGACGAAATGGAACGTAACAGACCCGAGTTCCAGGCAAGAGAGGAAGAACTGCGCACAGGCCTTTTTTCAGCTATGGAACAGAACAGGCTAGTAGTATAATTATAATCCAAAAATATATACAGGGTGGAAGCGGCAGCGCTCCATTTACTGAAACTGCATATAGGATAAAATATTTCAAACACAAAGCAAAAGAAATTAATCAAGGTACCTCAACCGTTTAGACGTAGGATTTTTTTTTCATTTCACGATTTTTATCCAAGCCTTTATTTCGTGTGACGCACACATACACGTACTACTACAAAAACTACTACTAAGCGTTGCCGATCTTCTACTTTTCATTCATACTACACATAACCGAACGAGAAAGAACGATATTTCTCGTTCTTTGTCACGCAATTACCTATTTTTTATAATAAATCTAAACAACGTTCAAAGCTCTTATTAAAATTGTTCAATAAAATGCTACTTTATTTCTTTTACTTTAATATGAAATTATTTCGAAATAATGCACGGTTATTGAACCACCCACAAAATTATACTCAAAATTTTTAACACACAAAACGATATTGAACTACGATAGATAGGTACTTACATTTAGCATTAGTTTAACATCGTCATCGACGCAATTTCCTTTTACTTCCACTAATATTTACATCATAAGTAATATTAAAAACTCAACATTTGTTTGAAATGTCTTAAAAGTATGTATGTTTTGATAGTACACTCAAATACTGACACACAATAGTTACACATTTAAGAAAAATACTCTGTAATCACATGTCACATTCATCACGAGTTTAGAAATCCGATTTATGATAAAAATTTATATTAAACAACATCCAAATAAATTAAAACACTCAATGTCTAAAGTCGAACAAAATAATGTAAATACAACAAAACTTAGCCGTTTCGCGGCTAAGTTAAGATAATTAAAAACATTGTAATAGTTGCCATTATTTAAAATACTTCTCGAGCATACTTTTATTTTTTTTTATTATTATAACATTTTAATTAATAATTATATTCGGTTATTTATTTTGATAGAAAATCGTATAAAAATTAAATAACTAGTAATAAACGAGTCTTATAATGTTACACGGGAACCTAGGAAAACTCAATATGAAATAAATTATTATTTAGTAATTATTTGTAAATAGTATTGATAATTTTATTAATTATTTTAGTATCAAATCATACGTAAAAAGTATAATCTACATTTATTATGAATTATAGTGTTATATTAAGCAATCATTCCTGCACGATATAGCAGCACTGGCGCGAAGCACAAAGAGGGCCAACCTTCGAATGACGCAACCGCGAGCCCTAGCGAGGAATCGGTGCGGCGTGAGAGGGGGTGTCTATGTGCATATTAGGCTTGTGTCGATCGGTCAATCTCCGTGATTGATATCGATCTCGATCAGTTGTGACAATGAACCGGTTCATATGATTCGTTCATTTGAACGATTGGATTGATGTATTCAGGAAGCGACTCGCACTTTGCTTAAACTGACTTTTTTTTTATCAGCACCAGAGACACTTGGTCCGTAGACATTTTTTATTTTATTATTATATCTATTTTTCTCATCATATGTATTAATTACATTATTGTTTTTATATTAATTACATTATTTTTCACTTTATATTTAATGGATCGCAGTATTTGGTAATAGCGATCAGGGCTTTTGGTCTTGATTTACTGATTTATAAACGCATTAATATTTTTTTTATCTATCATTTAATATTCGTTGTTTTATACTATGTAACTTTTGTACTTTTAATATAGCGCCATCTATTGAATCTTTATCTATTTCCATACAGCCAACAGACATCGCCATCTGCTTAGAATCGTTTGAAGCTAACACACTATCTAAATGACTGCTACAAATTACTGTAAATAATAAACAAATAATTTGTAATAAAATAATAATATTGCAATTATAAATTGGGATATCGTTCAAGTTAATTCAAACTGCTAAGAAGTAAGAAATAATAACTTTGAAACGTGCAGCAAAAATAGACTCTAATTCTATTATATTTAAGATATATTTTATTCCTGTTTTCATACTGTCTCTGTCGCACTCGAATGACTCTTGCCTACATTGTCGCCAAACTGAAAACTTAATTATCATCTCGATTTTGTGGAGGTGGGCTTTAATGGCTGCAACACAGTTTCGAACTAAAGCAGCCATTATCGTACTAAACTATGGTGTGTACTTTTACTAGTTCCAATAAAGAATTTTTATTTTTATTATTTATTTTTTATCTATTATGACTCTAATTTCATATCAATACCTAAATCTAAATATCCTATATCAAATAACATTTAAATAAAAATATAAATAAAACAAAATCGATTTTACGATGTATCCCGCGCACAGCAGGGTAGGAAGACATGGTATATAATACTCTAAGACACTCTGTTCTCCATTTTCCGCTGAATTCTAGAGGCACTGCGTATTGAGTGGCTTAATATATTAAATATAAATAATTACTAATGATTTATAAACGTTCCAAATGTTGTAATATAAATATATCATAATAGTTACTCATAGTTGTTATATTTTAGTATTCGTTTGTCATATCTATTTATGAAAACTTTATTATCGATATAAAAAAATATATCGGATATTATAAGTTATAGGTACGCAGCGCCGCGCCGAACGGTTTAGCAAGAACGTTAGTCAAATGTCAATACTGGTGACAGAGACCGAGAAGCCACAGCGGCCAATCATCGGTCGCGTATCAAATCTCGGTCATTTGTTTGAATTCGGTCATTTGACCGATGACCGAAATACACGGTTCATGATTGGTTGTCGTATAAGATGGCCGCCACCGTTCATTTGATAATGATTGGTTGTGTATGATCACCGATCATTTGAACGGGTCATTTCGTTATTAGTGACAGAATCAATCACGCGTTTCTCGTGATTGCAATCATTTGTTTCGGTCAATCATGACCGACACAAGCCTAGTGCATATATCAAAATATGCGTTCTGCGTAATTCTACCACGCGTGCTTCTCATATGCAATAGTAGTTGTGTCGGACTATAGTTGAATGTTATTTACTAAACCATATAAATACAAAGGGTTATGGGCCTAGACTATATCGTAATAATAAAAAATTAAGAAGTTTGCATCAATCATAGAAAATTAGAAATACCGGCGAGATTAAAACAGCGTTACTTCACGTGCCACGCGGTCGGCGTTGGTATTGGAGGTTAAGTTGCCGGGAAGGAATAAAAAAGAAAAACAAGCAAAAAAACAATCACGATGAAAGGAAACAGCACAGTAATAAAACTGAGTAAAAAAATTGGAATGCATGGAAGTTCCAAACCATAATGCTACTACGAGGTGAAATTGTGTCATCATCATCTGCATTTATTGCAAAAAAAGAAATGCTACACATAAAAGAAATATTAAATGTTTTAAGTGTACTAAAATAGGTCATTGATAATGACTGAATGTAATGTGGACATAAAATGTAATAATTTTGTTAACAAAAGTGAGAAAAAATGCTAATAATTTTGTAAACATGTTAAAAATGAGTGTTGGTTTAACAAGAGAAAAGTAAAAAATGCGTTTGTAGTGCCACAAAAATAAAACAGTCAAAATAGTTAGTGAATAAAGATGCGCACAGTGAGCACATCTGTTATGACAAAAACTTATTTTCAACTTTTACACCAGTATCAAATAAATCAGTAATTTTAGGGTAGTGAAAACAGTGTCATTGGTGGTGGACAGGTGTTGTTAGAAGTATTATAGCACACTGTGTGCCCTTTAATAGCAGTGATACAAAATTAATTAAAACTTGTGAGTTAATACATGCCGTCTGTCACAACAAATCACATCTGTGAGCCAATGAAGGAAGTATCTATGGAAAGGGATATAAGAACTCTAACAGATGCAGCAAGGTTCATGCTGTGTGCCAAGAATCTCTCTAAAAAGTTATGGGCTGAAGCAGTGAATACAGCAGCATATGTATTAAACAAATAAATAAAAATATTGTTTATTATTTATTTTTTATTTTATTTTTTGTTTATAATAATAACATTTTTTATTCATAGCTATTATGTGAAAAAAGACAATAAAAAATACTGACTTGACTTGTAATTATAACTTTTTAAGTAAAGAGTAGTGCCAAAAGAGTTCAAATGAATAGTTTATTATTTTTTCTTTTAGTAATTGTTACTATAAACAATTATTAAATCTTAAATGAAAACTAATATTTAGATTTTGAGGTAAAATAATAATTTTTTTAAAGAAAATAAATTAGTTTTTGATTTAATCAAATAGTAATTGATATATCTAAGCATTTACATGTTTTACCCTTAGCGGAAATAGTAATGAGAATTTTATAACTTAACCAGATCCCCCTAGACGTGTATCGTAAGATGTGGTTTCAGTTAGATGGAGCACCCGCACACTCTGGAGTGCTTGCTAGAAACACGCTCGCGAGCATATTTGGAGAACAATGGATCGGAAGGTAAGGTGACCTCGGTGGTGGCCTGCCCAGTGCCCGTTCCCCGGACCTCACGCCGCTTGATTTTTTTTTGTGGGGGCAAGTAAAAAATGAAGTATATGCGTCAGAAGTCCACACAGAAGACGAGCTCCGGCAAAGAATTGAGCGTGCTTTTGAAAAAATTAAAGAATTAGCCGCGCGGGGATCTACTGAATAAAGTAAGACGTAATTTGTTACGCAGATGCCATTTATGTGTTTACAAGCAAGGGGGACACTTTGAGAATTTAAAAACATAGTAAATAATAAGTGGACAGAAAGAATATGATAAAAGTGTGTGTAAAGTGTATTCCTAAGTGTTGCGTTGATTTAACATCACTTCGCCGCGTTTAGCTACATACTCGATTTCTGAATGACTCGATTTCTTGAATGAAGCGTGTGCGACGTTGCCGCTTTGACAGGTTAGTGTGCGCGTATGTGTGCGTGTTTATAATATTCTTGACAAATGGCGTTTTATTTTAAACCGATTATTTTATTATTTATTTTGTTTGAAAAAAAAACTTTTTCATTTTTGGGAATTTATTTTTTTCTGAATTATATTAGGCTTTTATAGAGTAGTTAAAACTGTGGTTTCATTTAAGGTGGTGCTGACACGTCCACCCTGTATACTCAAGCGGAGCAGACTAATATTTTTCACCTCAGCTGTCTTTTAGTATACTTGCAACCTAATTTATTACATAAATCACAATCATTTTTTTATTGATATTTTTTTTATAAAAAAAAGTAAGAAAAGTAGGGTGAAAAATATTAGTCCGCTGTCTGCAAAATGTTGAATTCGATAAAATTAAAAGTCTAAATAGCCAAAAAAAGCCAAACACAAATTAAATTAATTTATATAAAAACGTAAAACAATACTAAGAAACGTAAGGTGAAAATAACCAAAGATATATACGGAAAAATATCGAAAAAAAAAAAAAAATGACGAAAGTAGGGGCAAAAACATTAGTCGGCGTACACGGTGTTGAATTCGTGCAGCTTATAATAAGCTAATTCAACATATTTACTTGAGGCCGTCGCGGCCCAGTTGGCATAGGTCTGACTGAACACGCGACTGGTTCTGGGTTCGATTCCCACTCGGGAAGATGATAATATATATGAAATATTGTCACTCCCCGCTCTGGTAGAGTAGTAAGTAGCACAAGTAGTGTAAGTAGAATCGATAATTGTAAGTAGAATCAGTATTGTAAGTAGATTCAGTAGTGTAAGTAGAATCGGTAAAGTAAGAGCCAAGTTAGTGAATAAGTAGACTCAGTAGTAATAATAAGTATAATATAAGTAAAGTAGTATGAATAGCACTAGTGTGCAATAAAATATCTTTTACTTGGATTGCTAAATGACGAAATATACTAAGCAAGTAATGTGAAAAATAGCAGATACATAAAAAAAACTAAAATATGCTTTTCTAAAATTCTCTTTTTTTATTTTTTTTTAACCACTAGGATTGTTCCCCTTGTTTTTCTTAGTATTGTTGTACTTTTATCTTAAAAATAAATTTATATTTAACTATTTTTTTTGGCTTTTTTATATTTTTTCTCATCGATTTCACTTTTTTTAAAAAAAATCATTATTTTAATTATTTTCTTTTTTACCAAGACCAAAACCAAATCAGAGAAGTGAGACGAAATGGAACGTAACAGACCCGAGTTCCAGGCAAGAGAGGAAGAACTCCGCACAGGCCTTTTTTCAGCTATGGAACAGAACAGGCTAGTAGTATAATTATAATCCAAAAATATATATACTCAAGCGGAGCAGACTAATATTTTTCACCTCAGCTGTCTTTTAGTATACTTGTAACCGAATTTATTACATAAATCACCGTCATTTTTTTATTGTATTTTTTTTATAAGCATAAACATAAAAAAAACTAAAATATGCTTTTCTAAAATTCTTTTTTTATTTTTTTTAACCACTAGGATTGTTCCCCTTGTTTTTCTTAGTATTGTTCTACTTTTATCTTAAAAATAAATTTATATTTAACTATTTTTTTTGGCTTTTTTATATTGTTTCTCATCGATTTCATTTTTTAAAAAAAAAATCATTATTTTAATTATTTTCTTTTTTACCAAGACCAAAATCAAATCAGAGAAGTGAGACGAAATGGAACGTAACAGACCCGAGTTCCAGGCAAGAGAGGAAGAACTCCGCACAGGCCTTTTTTCAGCTATGGAACAGAACAGGCTAGTAGTATAATTATAATCCAAAAATATATATACTCAAGCGGAGCAGACTAATATTTTTCACCTCAGCTGTCTTTTAGTATACTTGTAACCGAATTTATTACATAAATCACCGTCATTTTTTTATTGTATTTTTTTTATAAGAATATACATAAAAAAACTAAAATATGCTTTTCTAAAATTCTCTTTTTTTATTTTTTTTTAACCACTAGGATTGTTCCCCTTGTTTTTCTTAGTATTGTTCTACTTTTATCTTAAAAATAAATTTATATTTAACTATTTTTTTTGGCTTTTTTATATTTTTTCTCATCGATTTCACTTTTTTTAAAAAAAATCATTATTTTAATTATTTTCTTTTTTACCAAGACCAAAACCAAATCAGAGAAGTGGGACGAAATGGAACGTAACAGACCCGAGTTCCAGGCAAGAGAGGAAGAACTCCGCACAGGCCTTTTTTCAGCTATGGAACAGAACAGGCTAGTAGTATAATTATAATCCAAAAATATATATACTCAAGCGGAGCAGACTAATATTTTTCACCTCAGCTGTCTTTTAGTATACTTACAACCTAATTTATTACATAAATCACCGTCATTTTTTTATTGATATTTTTTTTATAAAAAAAAGTAAGAAAAGTAGGGTGAAAAATATTAGTCCGCTGTCTGCAAAATGTTGAATTCGATAAAATTAAAAGTCTAAATAGCCAAAAAAAGCCAAACACAAATTAAATTAATTTATATAAAAAGGTAAAACAATACTAAGAAACGTAAGGTGAAAATAACCAAAGATATATACGGAAAAATATCGAAAAAAAAAATGACGAAAGTAGGGGCAAAAACATTAGTCGGCGTACACGGTGTTGAATTCGTGCAGCTTATAATAAGCTAATTCAACATATTTATTTGAGGCCGTCGCGGCCCAGTTGGCATAGGTCTGACTGAACACGCGACTGGTTCTGGGTTCGATTCCCACTCGGGAAGATGATAATATATATGAAATATTGTCACTCCCCGCTCTGGTAGAGTAGTAAGTAGCACAAGTAGTGTAAGTAGAATCGATAATTGTAAGTAGAATCAGTATTGTAAGTAGATTTAGTAGTGTAAGTAGAATCGGTAAAGTAAGAGCAAAGTTAGTGAATAAGTAGACTCAGTAGTAATAATAAGAGTATAATATAAGTAAAGTAGTATGAATAGCACTAGTGTGCAATAAAATATCTTT